>LNAC01000405.1:495957-529064 GCA_002007465.1 Ailurus styani
CGCCACCCCCCGCCACCCCCCGCCGTGCCCTCTCTGGGTCCAGAGCCCTGGGCTTCGCGGGGCTGAGGCTGTGCTCCCGGACCCAAGGAGGCCGGCCTCTGAGACAGCAGCATCTGCCGCCTCCGACGGACCTGGAGATGCACTCTGCTTCCAGCTTTTTCCCAAGTGGCAGCACGTAGGTCCTGTGAGGGGGCAGGCCGAGGTTATGGACGGCGGCTGGTTTGTGCCGTGGTCCCATCAACAGTGCAGCCCGCAAAGCCCCTGATTTACTCAGGCCCCGTCCCCCCGCCCCCCGCAGTGATGCCCAGGGGTGGCAAGGGCTGGGCTGCAAACCCTGATACTAGGTGTGAGCTGCCCCCTCCAGACCCCAGATACGGGGGATACACTGAGGAGGGACCCACTGATTTGGGAGGTGGAGAAAATGAACAAAGAATTGGCAGTTCTCCTGGGGACCATTTTTGCTTTTAGGGCCCAGTGAGCAAGCGGGCCGGCTGGAAGGCCCAGATGCCAGAGGACAGCTGGTGCTGGCTGGGGGACCGGGTCACAGGCTTTGCTGCTGTCTTCCAGGCCCAGAGGGATCCAGAGTGTGTGCCCTGCAGGAACGCTGTGGGTGGCAGCTCCTATCTGCTCCCAGGCTTGGGGGCCCTGCCACATCCTGAGAGCCAGCACGGTCCTGTCAGGACATGGGGTCACTGCCACCTCTTGGGGTGAGCTCTGAGGACAGGCAGGCTCTGAGGAGATGGGGGCCCCCAAGTCCTGTGACAGGGCCCGAGTGTCTGCACCCGGGCAAGGCCAGCCTGACTCTACGGAGGGGCCCACAACAGTTTCCTCATTAACCCTGGGGGTCTTGGTGTCATTTGCTAATGAAGTCTCGTGGGTGCCACTGAGGTCACCTGACGGGTTTCTGCCTGTGACACAATGTGTCCACGATTTCCTCCTGGGCAACTTGTGCTCTTAGTCCCAGTGGACCCCGTCTCCCTGAGGCCCAGGACACCCTCTGTTGGGTGACATCCCAGTGACGACAGGGAGGCAGCGGGGCCAAGGCTGTGCTGTGGGCGCCGCGTGACCCGAAGGCCTCCCAGTAGCGCCCACCCCAACCCATCCGGGGCGCCTCCCTGCCTGGCTTCCTGAGCCCCTGAACAGGATTTGCTGAAACAGGCAACCTCAATGCTTTGCACACATGTGGCTTCTCCCCGAGGCTGAGGGAGTCCTGGGGTCGGTCTGCACCTCCAGAAGGTCCTCTCCCCTACAAACCACCGCAAAGTGGAAAAGGCCTTGGACGGACACATGATGCACTCGAGACAGCTTCACTCCTCCTGTCTGAAGCTCAGGACAGCCCCTGAGACTGCGGCTCCCCAAGCTGGTGGGGCCGGCTTCTGGCCACCTCAAGTGCTGCTCCGGGGCCGGGCTGAGCTTCCCCTGGTGGTGGACGGGGTGAAGGCCACTCTGGGACAGTGAGGTGCAGCCACAAGGGTGGGGAGAGACACGCAGAGTCTGCAGAGGAAAGACAGGGAGGGAGAGAGAGCATGAGTCACGTCCACATGGCTCTGCCCTAACCTGGAACAAAGCAAGAACCTGGAGGCCCCACGTAAGGGGCTGGAAATCAGGCCCTGAGAGCAGAAGGCCGGGCCATGAGAACGCGGCTCTTCCGTTTACCAGCCGTGCAGCTCTGGGCACTTCAGCTGTTTGCCTGGGCCCTGGTTACCTCACCTGGAATGTGGCAACCACCCCCTGTCCCTTCAGCCCCTCAGCTCCATGCCCTGAGCCATCGCCCAGGAGACACCGTGCTCAGCACTGGGGAGACAGGATGGCAAACAGACACAGCGACTGTCCCCTGGATCGTCCCCCAGTGGGAGACACTGTACGCTAGTACCAGGAACTGCAGACAGTAATCACACACTGACAGAGGTGCCATATGTGAAAAATAAAAAAGTAGAAGACCCAAGACTTTTTATTTTGGTGGAGGGTATGAGAAGGTGGTAATATTTAACCTGAGACCTGAAGGAGGAATAGGAGTTCGCTAGAGGGGGCCACAGCAGTGCAGGCAGGAGGAGTGGCACATGCAAAGGCCCAGGGGTGGGAAGCTGGCGTGTCTGAAAATCGACAATGATGACAGTGAGGTAGAAACAGAGCAGGTGCAGACACTGTCAGAGAGCAAGGAGACTTTAAAGCCTGACCCACCACGACAGCTCAGCATAGCGCTGCCTGACCACATGGAGATATGACTGTGGATGTGTGTCAGGGGTCAGGGGTGACACCCGTGGCTGCAGCCGAAGGGACAAAGGGCCAGGTGGGCTCAGGAGGGGCCTGGCTGGGCAGGAAAGTGTGACAAGGGCTGTCCACTTGGCCTCCACAGGGAGCCGAACCCCCGGGGTGTGGCAGCTTTGTAAGAAGAGGTTCTCCGGAGTGCTCCCAGAGATTTCCAGCCACCCGGCTCGCCTGCACACCCATCCGGCATGCCTGCACACTGGACGACACACTCTGGCCAGCACTGGAAGTGCCGTGGGCTCAGGGGTGGCCCTAACCAAGGAGACGCGCGTGTGCCGGGGACGCGGAGGACGTCCTCCAGCATGCTGAGCTGCCTGGAGGAGGCTCCCGGGGTCTCCGGAGAGGCACAGAGAAGCGGGCCCTTGGCACGGGCAGGCGGAGCGCTCCGGGAAACCCGCGCGTTCACCGAGAGGCCGAGAGGCAAGACCATCCCTGCAGGACAGTTAATGAGGATGCTGTTCTTGGTGTCACGGCTTTGGGGAGACTGACCCGGTGTCTGCTGCACAAGACCCCCGCACGGAAGGGGCTTTGAACTACCTGCGGGTTTGCATGTATTCAAGTAGCATTTAAAAATTCAAGCCAGCACTGGGATCTGCGGGACTTTCCTCCTTCAAGTGGGGTATGCCCCTCGTTCCCTCACTGCCAAGGCTTCTGGAAGGTTGGCTTGAACACAGCAGGAAGTCCCCAGGGAGTCAGCAACCCCCAGAGGCGAGGCAGGGCAGCCACTTTTTCCTCGGGGGGGGGGGTTGGTGAAGACCCCTCACGAGTGAGAAGCTGGGTCACAAGGCCCCTAATATCCCGAGGCACTCCAAGGTGGCCAGCCCAAACTTCTGTGGCCCATCTCTGCTCCACACCCACTCACCACACTAGGCAGACAACGGGTTCCCCTGAGGCAAGGCCCCTTCACTGTCCCAAACCAAACTTCAAAGCCCCCCATGGCAGGGGTGAGGGGCTCTGGGACCCTGACCTGGGGAGTGGCCCCTCTGGGCTGTCCCGAGTTGCACTCTTACAGCAGAGGAATTGAGGAGCCCACCTCCCGGCTCCTGAACTCCCTCCCAGCTCACAGAGCCGCCCTCGGGCTCGGCCCACGGCTCTTCCGGTCTGGGCCACCCCAATTTGGAGCAGATGCTTCTCTGAGGCCTAGGCCCCCCTCTGCAAGATGGGACACCCCTGCACCCCGCAGAGTGGCGTGGAGTCTGTGGTCACCCCACACTGCCCGTGCAGCTGGCCCGGAAAGCCTCTCACAGCTCTCAGGGTCCCGTGGGTTGTGGGTGAGGGGTCTGCCCTGCAGGACTGCAGCAAGAGAAGGTGGCCAGTTTCCTGACCCCAGGCCTGGCACACGGCCAAAGCCAGTGAACCCTGCTGAGCATGAGCCTGTGGGTGCACGGATGGACAGATGGAGCTGGGGTTTCAAGGGGGCCCGAACTCACACCCGGGCACCTTCCTCATGACACCAGGCCCATCTGTGTGGATCTGGGCTCTGGGATTTCCTCTCGGTGGCAATTTCTTTTAAGGCAGGAGAGAATGTGCTGAGTCGCCCCTCCGGTGGCCGTGACTGAGCCCCTTGCAGGGCCCCGCGGGGGAATAACAGGCTCAGCCTTTCCCAGGGCTGGGATTGGAGGCCCCTCTGCCCCACACCCCAAGTGGCTGGGTCCCAACAATGACTGTGGAGAGATGATCTCCTGGGGGCCTGGACGCTTGCCCGGCACGCTGGGTGGGGGTCAGGGGAGGAGAGACGAGGGTGCTGTGCCTGTAAAGGGCTTGATGGGGGCAGGGGGACTCAGTGGGAGAGAAAAGGAGAAAAGAACATTCACGGCTAGTCTACACTCAGCGGGGAACCCAGGGGACCAGACCCAGCTCCAGGGGCCTCCCAGCTGCCGCTGGCTGCTGTCACCCAGATATGTGGGTCTAGCTGTGACACCGGGGCTCAGGGGCTGGGCCTGGAGCTCCTGCAGGTCTTCCCACACGGCCATCAGCCCTACCGGGGGGTGGCCACACATACCAGTCCCCTGCTCAGTGCCGTGGTGCAGGTGGGAGGAGACCCGGTGCCTGGCTCTCCAGACGCCCACAGTCGTGGGGCATGTCTGGGGCTCGAACCCCGCTCCAACCCTTCCGAGCTGTTCATCTGATGCCAACAACCTACCCTGTGTCTCAGCTGCCACCTCTGCAACAGCGGCACCTGGGACGACCCGTTCTGAGGAGTCAGTGAGATCACCACTAGTGCGCTCAGTGTAGATGCAGGCACGGCACCCACCAGGAGCTCAAGGCTGGCGGCCGAGACAGGGAAAGGAGGTGCTGGGGGAATGACCGTGGGGACATCACCTGGGGTGAAGCTGAGGGTGCAGGTGACCTCTGGTTGCCGGCTCCCAAAGTCGGAGTCTCACAGGCTGGACAGAGGGGTCAGGGGACGGAGGGGCACTCCAGGCACAGAGGCAGGGAAGGTCCCTGCCGGAGGGCCCGGAACAGCAGGGACAGGAAGGTGGAAGTGGGGCTACAGAACCCATGCCCTGGCTCTGGCACTGGGCCGGGGGTTCGCAGCTGGCAGTCAGGCTCAGTGGAAAGCGCCACGGTCCCGTGCAGGTGCCCACGGCCGGCGGAAGGGGAGGCGGCTGGCATGCACACCTCTGCTCTTCCTGTCCTCCATCCTTGCACACGGTGCTCGGCCTGGGCTCCTCTTGCGCCTTGTTTGGGTGCCACAGGTCAGCAGTCCCCACCCCCCACACTGCTGCTGCCCCAGCTCCCCCCCACCTCCATCTGCCATCCCAACTCAGGGCCCCACCTCTAGCCCCGGCCTGTGGCACTGCAGTGGCAGCCCAAGCAGCCACACTGGATGGTGACCTGCCTGCCCCACTTCCTGGGGAGAGCACGGAGGGCCCGGCACACACGGGGGCATCAGCTTCCTGCCAGTGCCCTGTCATGGGCCCCTCCCCAAAGAGCCCCATTTACGCCCCAGCCTTTGAAGAGATCTGGAGAACTCCCAGCTGTCCGGGGCAGGCAAGGCTGGAGGGAAGCAGGGCTGGGCAGAGCGTGGGAACAACCCTGGGTAGGCCTGTGGGACAGAGCACGGGAGCGGAGGTTCCCCAGGCAGAAGAGGGACTATAGGGATGGGGCTGCTTGGCTGCAGGGGCCATGAGAAGGAAATGGCTAAGATACCGGGCAAGAGCTGAAGACCCCTCTGCAGGCGCGGGAGCTCGGGAAACCTGCGCCCAGGACGCTCACACCCCCCCGTGCAGCTGTAGCCCTGGGATGGCAGGGCCTGGGCGGGGCTTTCCACTGGGATGTGGGACTGGCTCCATCTTGTGCCATTAGCCCCTTTGCACCTGCTTCCTCATCCCTGAAATGGGGCTGACAACAGCACCCCCACTATGGACTGGGCCCGGCTGTGGGACAAGGTCCCGGCAGCACTCAGACAGGCACACCCCACATGCTTCCTGGACCCTTCTAGAAGGAGGGGCTGGCCCAGGGATGCAGAGGTGCCCCCACTGCCCAAAGCATCCCGAAGCCATTACCACCACCACCCTTCCCTGTCACTACCTTGTATAAACACCGACTCTGAACCCGTCCCTCCCTTGACCTACACAAGCACTAGGGGTCATCCAATTTTCACTCCTGTATTCCAGATGGAATGCTGAGCTCAGGGGAGTTACATAAGAGGGTCACACAGCCAGCGAGAGCCAGAACCAAAGAGGGATGTGTGCTTTACCTCCCCGTCCCTGGGATGGGGGAAAATTCCTGGAGAAGTACAGGGCTCACGAGGTCTCCTGGCCTGCCCCCACCCCTCCCACGTGGGGCTGAACTGCTGTCCAGGGTCATGGGGAGGGGGGAGCGCCAGTGGGAGGAGCCCTCGGGCCCCACAGGGGACCACCCCCAGGTGCAGGAACAGAGAGGCCACGAGGGGATGCCACTGTTCTAAAGCTTACACCCCAGGGGCCCAACAACTGGGTGGGGCTACTCAGATTTTTCTCCCAAAGAGGGAGGGAGAAGATTAAAACAAAAGAGGGTAGCCTCAGAAGGGGACAAAATCCCTTCCTGTCTAGATTGGCCTTTAGGAGCCCGAACGCCCTGGACGTAGGAGGGGACGAGGCCTGGATGGCCTTATAGGCCGGCGCGCCCCCATCAGAGCCTTGAAGGCCCAACCGACCTGATCTCCTGGCCAGAGGACGTGTTTGCCAGGAGGGGCAGTCCCAACAGCCACCACGGCAGGGAGGAAATCAGGTTTTTGGCCCAGGCTGGCTCCTGAGAGGGCTTCTGTGACTTGAACTGAAGGGGGCTAAGTCCGGGGCCCGGCCTGAGGGCCGGTTTCTCAGAGCTGTGGCTGGTCACCAGCCCTCCCTGGTGGGAAGGCTCACCTGCCTGGCCTGGCCTCTTCCCATGCTGGAGGCTGAGCCTGGGATCTCTCGCCCTGTGCCCCAGCTTCTCAGAGCCCCTGGGACCAAGGCCTGCCTGCCTCCCATCCACCCTGGGGTCCCGAGAAGGAGGACTAAGAAGGAGGACTAAGGGTTGGGACACACAGCCTGGCTTCCCCAGGGCCTGACCAAGGACGGTGGGACCAGAACACAAACGCTTCCCTGGTGCCTACAAATCCACCACCTCTTTCCAGCCCCTACTCCTGAGCTCTCTGCCGGGCTGGCTCAGGACACCCTAATCCAACCGCAGTTCTGACGCTGCTCCTGCCCCAGAGGGGCTGCAGGAGAGACCCCACCCCACCCTCAGAAGAGGCCTGTCTGGATAAGCTGGTCTTTCCCTCCAGCTGACTCTGCACCTGCCCTCAGGCCTTGGGCAAGTCCCTCCCGTGTCTCCCCCTCCCTCCATCACCCCAAAGAGCCCCTGACGGTGCCCCTTAGCTCCCTGCATCTACTGTCACCTTCCCCTTGTGGGTAAGGACCTCACGTCATAAGAGCCCCAAGAACAAAGAGCAGGAGCAGCAGCTCGGGCAGCCCTCTGTCGCAGTCCGTGCCCAGCCCGGGGGCCCTCCGTTCAGCAGGACGCCTGCTCTGAGGAAGGCCTGCTCACACCTCCCGGGACGGGAGCAGCACCCCGCTGCCTCCACAGGGGGCCTGCCCCACGGCTCCAGCACACCCCCGCCCCTTGAGCGCTCCTGTCCATCGTCCCTGTTTCTCATAGGCCCCTGGGGTGCTGTTTGCACGCTGGATGCACAATGGGCTCATCTGGTCTGGGGCGTGGCATGGGCTTTAACACGTGTGTCATAAAGAAGCCTGGCCTTTGCCCTTGGCTTCTGGGAAATGATCAGTCCTACCCAATAGACTGTCCTTGTTTAGGGCAGGGGTCAGGGTGGGCACATTTGTGTGACTTAGGGGAGGGGCTTTGGGTCACACTGTACCAGCTGGCCTGGAGTTGGAGAGGAACCCCACGGACAACCCCCTGAGCCCATGTGATGGGGCCCCGGGAAGAACTCTGGACACCAGAGCTTGTGTGAGCGTCCCTGGTGGGTAATACTCTGTGTGTCTGGTCGCTCACTGATGGAGGCACAGTTACACTGTCTGGACTGCACAGGCAGAAGGCTCTGCCCCAGTCATCTGTACTTGGCCGACCTTAACCTATAACCCTTCCTATAACAGACCATGACCGTGACCATAACAGCCTGCAGTGTACTCTCTGAGTCCTTCCCAGGAATGTTCACATCTGAGAGTGATTTGGGGAAGCCCTAACTTGCCGCTGCGTCAGATGTGAGGATGCCCGTGTGCGGACTGCTCCTAGACTTGGCTGGCGGCCCAACCTCCGCGTAGTGTTGTCAAAAGACCCCCAGGGATGCTGACGTGCAGCTGTGTCTGGGACGCACCCCACCAATCAGGTGGTTGTTCCTATCTGGCAAAGGGCTTACATGCTCTGCTCAAGGTCAACGGCAAGTAAGGGACAGAGCTAGGCTTTAGCTTTGGATCCGGAAAGGCTCCCAGAGCGCCCAGCTGCCTGCCGCCCCCTCCGGCCCTCCCTGGGGGACACAGTGACGCTGACCTGGAGTGGGAACAGGTGCCGGGCTGCCGGGAACTCACCTGGCCGGGCTCTGCAGGTGCTCCTCATGAGGGCAGGTGCTTCCAGGTGCTGACAAAGGCCGTGGGGATGAGCGAGTAGGGCACAGTGGTGATGCAGTTCCATGTGTCTGAAGTGGGGTCATAGCAGTCCAGGGTCTTACACCTCTGGGTCCCGAAGTAGCCCCCCACCACATAGAGCTTGTTGCCTGAGGCCAGGGCGTGGCACGACATGCGCTTGGCGGTCATGTCCCCGATCCGCGTCCACTGGTTGGTCTCGCAGTCGAAGCGGTAGGCTGAGGCGGCCGTGAACTCTGTGTCACCTCCCATGATGAAGATCTGGCTGCCCAGCACGGCAGCTGCTGTGTACCGCCAAGGCTGGGGGCACTCGGCCTTGATGGTCCACCGGTTCTCCGAGGGGTCATAGCACTGGACCTTGGACACCATGTCTCGGTGGATGCTGGTCCCTCCAAAAACAAAGAGCTTCAGCTTGGCACTCACCACTGCGGCGTTGCTGACGCCATCCCTCAACGGGGCCACCATTGTCCACTTGTTAGCCCCGGGGTCGTACTTCTCCACCTGCTTCAGGGAGACCGAGGGGGAGGCGGGGAAGACGCCTGCCAGGGACGTGTGTCCCCCAACCACATAGAGGCAGTTCTCCAGCTCCGCCGAGCCGTGACCAAAGCGGGCGATCAGCATGGGCGCCGCCTTGGACCACTCTTCATGGACGGTGTCATACACCCACACGTCCTTAGAGACCCCATTCTCAGAGCCTCGGCCCCCGGTCACGTAGACCTTGCAGCCAATGGCTGAGGCGCTGAACTCCTTCCGGGGGCTGGGCAGGTCGGCCTTGGGGATGATCTCCCTGGCCTTGTGGTCCACCTGGTAGATCTTGTCGCACATGAAGGTCTGGCCTCCCAGGATCAGCAGCGTGTGGCCCGCCTTGCGTGGCCGGGCGCAGGGGCTGGTGACCACCCCGTCATTCTGCAGGATCTTGGTCTTGCAACGGAGCGCCTCATCTATGATGAGCCTGGTGCGCTCGTCGGCCATGAGGAGAGCCTCGCCGGAGACGGCCTCCTTCAGGCAGTCCGCCGGCAGCAGGGCCAGCCGCACACTCCGGAGGAGCTCAGGCAGGTGGGCCTGCCGCTGCTCCAGGTCATGCTTCACCCACTGGAGGATGGCCTCGAAGACCACGCGCTCGTCCTCCGTCTCCAGTTCGTCGCTGGAGATGAGGTCCAGCAGGGTGTCCTTGGACAGGCTGTTGAAGTCCTCGCTCTGCCGCACTGTCTCGAAGTGCACCAGGCACATGCGCCAGGAGAACTCGTACAGCCGGCGGCACTGGTGCGCGTCCGACAGCAGCATCATGCCCAGGCAGTTGGACGGGAAGAGGTTCTTCTCCAGGAACTCGGCGGCGGCGTCGCGCACGTCGTGGAACTGCAGCATGTCGCCGGCCTCCAGCAGCGATTCGGCGTTCTCCTCGTTGATGACGATGCGGGATGAGTAGGCAAAGTCCAGCAGCAGCTCCAGCACCTCGGGGTGCAGGTTGTCCTGGAAGTTGACCGTGTCGTCCCGGCTCTCCCGCAGGCCGTGGCTGAACATGGCCTCGAAGTAGCGGCTGGATGCGGCCAGCACGGCGCGGTGGCAGGGGAAGGCACGGTCACCGGCCCAGAGTGTGACATCCGTGAACATGCGGTGCTTGCGCAGCGTGTTGAGGTGGGCCAGCACGCAGTCGGGGTGGGAGGCTTTGTGGAACAGGGTGATGTTCATGGACCCCGTGCTGCTCCGTGACTTCCGGGTCTCATGGACGCTGACCGACATGCTGAGCGACCTGCTGGGGGACAAGGCCACATGTGAGAGGGACCAGACCCTGGCTCCTGGCCTGTGCAGCCCCGAGGGAGCTCACCTTTCACCCCCTCCTCTCCCCTCCCCTCCCTGCTCTGCCATGGGACCTGCGCCACTGTGGAGGGTAGTGGCTGGTGTTTACCTCGACCTTCGGAAACTGATTTCCTGGATTTCAGACCAGCTGTGGAACCAAACGTCTTTGGCCTGGAAATGAGCCACCTCTGGGTGAATATGAGCTGTGGCTGCCTCCCATGGTCAAGGGAACACGAATATGGTGGCCTCGGGCCATTAAGCAGACTTCAGGTCAGAGCAGGACCAGGTAGCATGGGCCCTGGGCCACAACCCATTCTCCAGCTGTCCTCTGGGGACACGGCTCAGGTAGCCTGATTCTGCAGCTGGGGTAGCCAGGGCTCAGAGAAGCAAGGTGGCGGCCCCAAAGTGCTGGAGCCATGATTCCCATGTGGGCTGTCCAGTTCCAAGCCCAATTTCTACCCTCCGTGGGCCCAAGGAAACAGAGTCCTTCAGGGTTTTCTGTGGCAGGCTGGACACACTATGAGCCTAAGGAGCCACAGACCCCAAGGAGAGCCCTATGTCTCCCCCATGTCCCCAGTGGGACCTGTCCTGAGCTGGGCTCCAAGCAGCACTGGCCAAAGTCCCTCATCTCCCTTGCCCTTAGAAGAGCCACAAGAAGGGTCCGGGTGACAGTAGACACGCAGACCACGAAAGCAGTCCAGATTTGCCTCGGCCAAAGCCCCTGGAAAACCCAGAACGAAAGGAGCCTCCTTAGTCCCTACAGGCGACTCCAGGATCTTGGGCCACAGCAAGCACCTCACCTGCCCCCACCCCCTGTGCCCTTCAATGCCAGCCCAGGACTCAGGGGTCTGCTCCATGTTAGCATCCTGACCCCCCAAAGCCTGTGCTACATTCTTTCTCTTGGTAATGAGCCCCCTTCAAAAAAACCCAAACCTCTTCTTGTTCCTTTTTAATTTTCAAAAGTATATAACCCCCAACCCCCACTCCAAGTCAATTTTCTGCTTAAGTAATAATCTGGTAAAGGAAGGAAGCGATTTCATGCTTCGCTGAGACTGTAAATTAGCGTCCAAGAGCTTTGCTGTCTCTCTCACTCACTCCTCCCCCAGCAAAGAACCAGAGAAACCACAGCCTGACGGGATCTGAGCTGCCTGGGCAAGGCCCCTGCTCCCAGGCCCAGGCAGGAAAGGCACAGGGCTGGGGCTGGCCCTGCAGCTCCTGGCCCCCAAGCTCCTGGCGGGTAACCTGCCAGGGACACTACTGTGCACACCTGCCACTGCAGGCCACCAGGGTCGTGGTTACTAGGTTAGACCATGGGGGTGGGCAGTGCAGCCAGCATGAAGGTAAGAGCATTGGGCCCAGGTCAAGGTTAGACGGGGAGGTCCCTGTTCAACCACCACCCTGGAGCACCTCTCCCCCAAACCCCCATTTTCTTCTCTGTGAAATAAAGTCCTCGTCCTGCTGGGACCTCAGAGTTACTCGGCTGTTGGCAGTTATGTACAGAGCATGACCTCTGAGCCTGGCCCTGGGACCAGGAGGCCTGGAGATCGAGAAGCTCCCGTGGCCTGGCCCACAGAGGTTTTACAGGCAGCTCCGTACTCAGCCTACATCCGAATTCCAGACACTGCAACACATTTCCCCAAACCTTGCTCACAGACACTTTCCCAAATGCGGCCATTCATCGAGTAACTCCATCCACCCCGTCCCGTCCCCACTGTGCCTGGGCTGAAGAGGACCTATGGCTTTTGACCTGTGCGCCAAGCTGGGGAGATCCTCCAAGGACTCTGATTCAGGGGACTGGGTGGGGACTCCTTATGGAGGGGGCTAAGCGCAGGACAAAGCAGGGCTCAGAGAATGAGAAAGCGTCAAAAAGCAGGGCAAACCCAAGTGAAGCAGCATCGGCTGCCCCGAGAATGAGGTCAAGTGGTGAGCTCTCCAAGGCCAATGCTGACTGAGCAGCCCAGGGCTCCAGAGCTGACTGACGTCTTGCTCAGCACCGAGATGCCTGCCCACTGACGCAAATCCCCTGCACAGGCCAAGAGCCAGACCTGGGTGCACACACCCAAGCAGGTTCCCACCCCCAGAGAGCGGCCTGTCTGGGCACCTCCGTGCCGAGGGCAGAGGCACCTGCCTGGCTGTTGCCCCAGATTGTCCCACCTCCTTTTGGGCAGTGCCTGTTCTGAGCCAAATCTTCCGGTGATAGCAGCCATCAGGCACGCACTGACTTGCCCTGGACCCTGAGGCGAGGGGATCCCGTCCCAGAAGCGTCATGACACCAGCAGATGGGGGGGTCTCGCTGCCCCAGTTCACAGATGAGGACGCTGAGGCCAACACAGGAAGGGAATCACAGGCGCTGCAAGTCTCCGGCTGGGCCCACAGGTCCCCAGGGCTGTGCTTCAGCTCCGGGCTGGCCGGCACAGAGGACAGGCCTCAGAGCTGGGGGCCCCAGGCATGACATGCCCTGTGGCAGGCTCCTCGCCTCACCCACAAAACATCGGGAAGCTGGTCACCTCCACCGTAACATGTCCAGGAGAGCGCTCAGCATTTCCTCTAAACCTGCTGCCCCTCCACCCAGGAAAATGGGTGATGGCACCAACATACTCCTTCTTATTCGGGCCCAATCTCCGGGGTCCCCCCCTTGCTCCCACCAGCAACACCTAGCCCTCAGCAAGTCCTGTGGCTCTGCCTCCTAAGTGAGTCCTGAGTCTGAACATTCTCCCCACCTCCATCCCTCCCCAGGACTACTGGAAACCTCTCTCCGCCCCGGTTCTGCTTCTGCCCTCCATGATCCGGGTTCCCTCCAGACACCAGAGGGATCCTCGGCTGGATCCCATCACGCCCAGTCACAATCCACCAGGGGGTGTCCCAGCACCCTCAGTGAAATCCCAAGGTGTCACCGTGGCCACCAGGCCCCACGTGAGTTGACCCTTCCTCACTGGCTGGCTTCTCTCCTCACATCCTACCACTTCCCACCCTGCTCTCCCCCTCAGGCCACACTGGACTTCTTACTGGGCCTCAGGACTTTTTCACATGCTGCTCCTTTGGCTGGAAGGCTCCCCTGTTGCCACTTCTTTTCTGCATGGCTCACTCTGTCGCCTCCTCAGAGGGTGACCTGACCACCTTGTGGAGGTCACCTCCTCTCCACCCCTCACCCACTTCTGCCCTCCTCACAGCACCCACCACTACATAACATTATGCGTTTGTCTCCTGTCTCCCCAACTGCTGAAGGTGGGGACCATGAGTGGGGTTAACTGATGTGACCCCAACACGCAGTGGGACCTGGCACAGAGCAGCCACTCGATCTGACTGAATGAACCCACCGGTCCCTGCGTTTGCTCATGGCGAAGCCTGGAGACAAGGCATGAGACTTACTCCACTTGACATCTATTGGAGCACTCGTTCAGCCGCTCCACAGACGCAGAGAAGATGGAGACTGGGATGGTGAAGGCTCGGGGGTTGGTGGGGGGCAACAATAGACACGCGGCAGACACTCCCTGCTTCCTGTCAGCACCAGCCTCCTCTGTTCCAGGTGGTTGGGCTGGAGCATTCAGGCCCGGCTGGCTGAAGCGGCCCATCCCTGAGCCCTGGGGCTGCCTGAATGTGACCCCGGCCTGGCTGATCAGTGTGCCATCCTCCTAGCCGCCACGATGGGTCAAGGAGACTCTAGTCTATGACATTTACAGGGAACGAAGCAGGTGGAGATGGGACTGGAGCTGGGCAGGGGACTAGGTGGTAGCCTGCTGCCCAAGACAGGAGCTGCACAGAGAAGGCACAGTGGGGCCCCTTGTCCCTGCCAAGCTTGAAGCCGGGCTGCCTCTCCCCTTCCTTTTTGTCTGATGGGGGTTTCTGTCACTGGCCACCTAGAGTCCCCACCAGGACAAGCACTCACTGAATATCAGTTCCCAGGGTCAGTGAGCAGGGGCTGTGCTCCCTGCTCAGGGGTCTCTGCTGTGTGAGTCCCCTGCCCTTTCCACCTGCAGGGAGGCCACCCCAGACACTGAGCATGGATTTTAGGGGCTGGTTTTCCATGTTCACTAGCAGTTACACACACAGCCGTTTGCAGGGTGGGGGATGCACAGAGTGCGGGACACAGGCTCCCATCCAGCAGTAGGAGGGGCGGGCATTCAAGAGTGTGTGTTCAAGGGCCGTCTCCTCGGCTCCCTGCCTTGGGGGCCACGATAAATCAGATGCTCTCATGCTGTGTGCATCACAGAGATATTCTGGTTACCTAAGCATCATCCTGGGCTTTGATGGATTTAAGGCACACGAAGTAACAGCCATGTTCCAGCCTAGCAATTCATCATCCTGCTAAGAGGCATTGATCCACCTCAGACAACACCTCCGCTCCCCACACTGTAATCCTCACCTGCACAGAAGCGGCTAAAGCACCAAATACCATGTGCCCAGCTCATTTCTCCCATCATCTCTGGAAAGTTAACCAAATGCACAAGGAAACAAAGTAGCCAAGGGGGTGAGACCTCCAGAAGAAACTCACCATGCTCTCCAAAGATCCAAGCTCCAGAAAGCTAAAGGCCTCCGTTCTCAGACAAACAAGGCACCACAGACGATCAAAGCTGCTGTCGGGGGGCACCTGGGTGGCTCAGTCAGTTAAGAGTCTGACTCTTGACTTTGGCTCAGGTCCTGATCTCAGGGTTGTGACATGGAGCTCTGTGCTGGGCTCTGTGCTCAGCGCAGGGTCTGCTAGAAAGTATCTCTCCCTCTACCCCTCCCCCCATGCTCTAAAATATATAAATAAATCTTTAAACAAAACCCCAAAAAACCCTGCTGTTGGTGCCACTGTCCAGAAAGCCTGACTGTATTTGCCCTTCCCCACCTCCCTCCACCAGCCAGGAGTGCACGTGCCTCAAAATGAGGATGAATCCTAATGATGTTCCCTGGAGGCCAGAGGAGGTGGGAAAGCCCAGGGCCCGGTTGGTGGGTTACAGGTATTGTGGCTCCGACTCACTCACCAACCATAGGCTTCCCGAGCAATTCCCATGTGCCACGTGCCGGGTGTGGGAGGAGGTGGTGGACAGAGACAGGTTACTGCTCCCACGGGGCTGCGTTCTGGGGTCGGCAGTTGGGGTGGGGGGGCGGGCAGACCAGCAGTAAGGAAACAGGTCAGTGAGCGAGGAAAGTAAAACAGCAGTGGGTCATGGTGACAAGACAGTGGGGTCACTTAGGCCCCTGTGAAGAGGGGACTTGTGAAGTGACGACAGGGAAAGGAAGGTTCTGGGTGTAGGAACTGCAAACACAAAAGCTAGGCAGAAACAAGGCTGGCCTCCACTCAGGGAAGAGGAAGGCCGGGGGCACAGGCAGGAGCACAGTCACGTGGGGCTGGGGCAGGACCAGAGATGCCCACAAACTGTGACACAGCTCCCACTGACAGGCGGGGTCCATGTCCCCTCCCTTTGCATCTGAGCAGGTTCTGTGGCTGCACTGTGACTGACCAAATGGAGCCAAAGAGACCCAGGGCCCATTGCTGGGCCCAGACTTAGAGACTGGCGGCTTCCACTCCCTGTCTCTCTCAGTGTTCACTCGAGGGGAAGCCGGATGACGTGAGCCTGCCACACCGCGATGAGGCACCAGCCTGGCGCGTGGGTGAGAGTGTGGCCTGGCCACCCCCCATCCATCTGGCCATCTGAGCCCAGGTGCCAGACATGAGAGTGAGGAATTCACCTCGCACAGCACGGCTGCAGCAGGTGGGCCCCAGCCAGTGAGTCTGAACTAGGACATGAGACACAGGACCCTGGTGACTGCAAAGGTCACACATCACCCAACCTCAAAACCCGAGACAAATCCTGACCGAGGACCTGCTGGATACCAGGCGATGCTGAAGGCCAAAAAACAAGACAGCAAGGTCTTAGCTGTTGGGCCACACAACACATGCATCACACCAAGGCTAACGTGCAAGCAGGACGAGAGAGGGCCAGGGGGAGAGGCAGCAAGTACTCTGCAGATGCTTCTCTGGTGGGATTCTGCCCCAGCTGTGCTGACAACTGTGACAAAGCAGAGGAGATCAGAGTTCCTCAAGGCCACTGGTTAGAAAGGGGCCTCTGAAGACCACACAGTCATTACTGTGTGCCGTTGGGAAAGTTAATTCGTCTCTCTGCGTCTGTTTTTTTCAACCATAGAGGGACATGGAGAACAAGTGAGAGACAACTGGGACAGTAAATGATGCACATTTTGAGTGGCCTCGTCATGCTCCCTCCGTGGGCTGCTTCAGTACCGCCGCTCCATTACCACTGCCACCAACGGAGAACAGAGTGGACACCCCTGAGCCTCACTCCATCCCTACCCTCCGCTCTGGGGTTTTTTTGTTTTGCCTCTTTTTTTTAAAAAAGTAAGCTCTACACCCAACATGAGACTTGAACTCATGACCCCAAGATCAAGAGTCGCATGCTCCACCTACAGAGCCAGCCAGGCACCCCTGCCCTCTGCTTTGATTAAGGCAATGTGCACTGTCTATTCTCTCCATTTATAAGTTGTTTGATTTTTTAATGATTAATGTAATATTCTTGAGATCAGAAGAAACACCAAAGGTGTGTGTCAGGCAGGCTGGATCTGGGTGTCTCCAAGAACTGTAAAAACGAAGGAGTTACACACTATGAAACACCGCATGGACGCTGGGCTGTGTGATGCAACACGCTTCCCAAGCAGGGATCTCGGGGTGACCACGTGACGTGGCAGCTCAAGTGCCTGCCTGCCCCACCCCCACGTCTGGGGACCCAAGCACCTCAGGGAGCCCACAGGGTGCAGGGGTATCTGTTCTTCTGTTTTTCAAGTAGAAAGCAAACTAAGCACCCTTACAAACCACACAGATCTAATTGTTAATTGAAAGCAAAATCACTATGAACACAGTAACTGAATCAGAGGCACAGATCACTCGAGACACAAGTGCATCACCAGACAAAGGGTCCTTTCCCTAAATGCCTCTGCCTCTCAAGAGTCCTTTCTTTAAAAAAATAAAACTTTATACACATTCAAAAATTTGTATGTATCCTGTTTTTAATTTAAAACACAAAGGAATACAACTATTTGTATTTTTTGCTGTGTCTCTATTTCGATTTTGTTTTCCATCTTTATTGTGAAAGATCTCAAACTGGCAGTAAAGTCATGAGAATTGTGTAACACACACCTTCTGCTCAATGTGGTTAGTCGGCTGGATGCAACTTTGCCCCACCCCAGCCCACAGCCTCACCCCTGTCCCTCTTGCAGGGGAATGGCTTGGCTACAGGGACGGTTCTAGAACAGATCATGGCTCAGGGAAGGGGTGAGGGTGTTGCTTCATCCAGCACTGGGTTACATGTAGGTTCCTCTTTTGGCAGTACCAACATGACCCTGCCTCAGATAGCCCCCATGAAAGGGAGACAGCAGGCCAGCCGACCCCTGAGCTCACCTCCCCAAAGGGCCAAATCCCAGCCAACTCAAAGATCCCTGGCAGACTACATGGTGGGACAACCTATTTCTCTTGCCTGTAGTTCTGAAGTCATGACCACCAGTGCCACTATACCCTCTCAAACGTGCCCGGCTGGCTCCCCCTACCGTGTGTCCCCTGGTGGGCAGTGAGTCCTAAGGCTTCCCTAAACGTGGCCCACCTATCCACCTGCAGACAAAGCCTAGAAGGGGAAGGGAGGTCCCAGGAGGCCCAGGGGGTGGGCAACCGCTTCAGTGCCTTCTCCATGTGTTCTACAGCCTTTTCACTTAATGCCCCCAAACGTCAGGCACACCTAAGAAAGGCCAGCCTCTTTGGATTCCATGATTGATCGCCAACTTCCAGACTGTTGCAGCCTCTGCTGGCCGGGAAGCCGGGGGGCTATTATTACTAGTTGACAGATGCACTGAGATGGCTGCCAACTCCACCGGTGTGGAAACGCTGCTCTGGGGAAGGGCTCAGGGTTGTACTGCACTGGCTTACCCAGGGCAACAGCCTCTGCCTTCCCAGAGGAGGCACAGGACGAGAGGTAAGGGGTCAAGGCTGTGCAAACCTGCTGGGAGATGAAGAAACACACGTTGCAAAGCCTCAGCAGGGAATTCCGGCCAGGAGGGGAGCCAGACCAAATGCATGACTGCCTCTTGCTGTGCTGGCCATCTCACCCAGAAGGTACGATCCCCCTAACCAAGCCTGACATGATCGGGACCGTCCGCTTTAATCAGGATGGGCTAGGTTACGCCGCATCAACAAACACCCCCAAATGTCAGGGGCTTCGGAGGACGGAGGTTTCTCCCTTTCTCATACGACACACATCGCAGTTCAGTGGTGGCAGGTAGGGAAGTGTGGGAGTGTTCTTGTCATCACCGTCAGCCCCAGGGACCCCGAGGACAGAGCAGCACCGTGTCGTCAGTCAGCAGGCCAACAGGAAAAGGGAGAGCACTCTGGAACGTGAGCACCGACAACCCCGTGCTTGGCCTGGAAGATGCGCGGCACTACTGCTCCCATCTCATTGGCCAAAACCAGACCCACAGCTTCACTGGCCCGTGAGTGCCAGAAGTACACTCCTGCCATCTGCCCCACCACTTCTGCCATCTGTCCGTGAGAGCAGGAGCGCCGGGACGGTACTACGAGGACTGAATCATAGTTCTCGAGTACTTGCTACATAGTAGGCACTGTTCTGCGTGCTTTCTGCGCTAACTCATCCACCTCCTTGCAGTCTTAGCTACAAGCACCACCTGCAGCTCCCCGGCTGGACCTGGGGCGATGAGCTCCCACCACCAAACTCTGTGCGTCCAACGTCACGAGGCCGCTGGGGTGCAGATCCCTCTCACTCTTTCCCAGGCACCAAAGGGCAGAGATCTAGGGGCCACAGCCTGGAGTTCCAGCCACCGGACACTCTCTTCTCTGTCTACCCCTTGGAGCCACTCTTGTCGACCAGCTTCCGTGCACCATCTTGAGGAGAATGAAGCTTCCGTGCTCCAAGATATCCAATGTGGGTAATGAACTAACTTTTCTCCTGTGCACTGCAAAGGGTCCTGGTGAGAAAGCAGCCTCTAGGGTCATTCTGTGGGTCCTGTTCAGGTGAGGACACCCAGCTGAGCAAGGCCGCCTCGGAAAGGATCTGACAATCTGCCATGCCTTGTCCCATGTCTTGTCCAGCTGCTCCACGACAATGTAAGGATTTTGCCAGCTCCGAACGGGCAAGGTTTTGTGTTTTAGGAGAAGCCATCTTGCTCAGGAGAGAAGCAGACCCTCAGGGGGGTCTATAGCCCTGGGCAGTCACCACTCCATTCTCTGTCCAGAGCCCTGTCTTCCCACGGCGGGAGCCCCACAGACCGAGTGAGACAGGCCAAGAGGCACACCCAGGAGCTCAGTCATTTTTACTGAAAAGACAATGTAAGCGTAAAGCCAAAGATACAAAAGATGTAAATCCCCCAGAATTACAACCCTGAGCACAGGCGTTTTCCTGAGGGTTTTCTGAGGGTGAGGGGATAGGGAGGTTGTGGCTGAGGACACTGCCCTGCGTGGTGAAAATTAGTTCTTGGGGGATAAAAATCTTGTGTGTCTGTGTGGTTTTTTTTTTTAAGATTTTATTTATTTGAGACAGAGAGAGAGAAAGAGAGAGCATGAGCAGGGGGAGGGGCAGAGGGAGAAGCAGCTCCCACTGGGCAGGGAGCCCAACATGGGGCTTGATTGCAGGACCCCAGGATCATGACCTGAGCCAAAGTCAGACACTGAACCAACGAGCCACCCAGGTGCCCCTCTTGGTTTATGTACAAAACACAGATATACACACGATACACTGACTTACAGTATATCTGGTATTAACATTTATGGGAGGAGTAGGCACAGTTGGAGAAAAAAGGTCTAAAAAGGTTTTGGGGGACAGCAATAAGGTTAAAAAACACTGTGAAACTATTTTCATTGTGGCTTATTTTCCCCCTCTTATCCCCAAACAGTTTACATTGTTGTAGTTAAGGAACCATACTTTACATTGTTTTTACGTATTTACATAGTTTCCAAATTCCTAACCTCCATTCACTATTGAACAAGGTTAATTAAGTGCCTGCTGCTTACAGGCACTGGGATCCACAGCCTTCTGGCTCTCTTATCAAATAGCCCAGTGTCTCTGTGGTTGCCAAATGTAACTTTCAAGGTCTATGAAATATACAACCGCCATCTAGGTCCTTCATCCAGTTTTAAAACTTTTTACCTGAAGAATAACATTTTTGCTTATGTTGAATTATTACATTCTCTAGGGATAAAATCTATGGAGAAGAATCACACATGTTTGATGTCCTAATGTCTTAAAAGTTCTGTTTACCATGCTTAAACTGCCCCCTGCAACAAAGCGCCTTCTTACAGCTAAGGGGGATGGTGGTGTAGACAGCACCAAATTCATCAGGGCAGGACAGACAGAAAGTACCACATCCTGCTCCCCCTCAGCTCCGGGGGCGCCGCTGGACCGTCTCTGGCCCCCAGAGCTGGGAGTCTGCAAGCCCAGCTGTTCCTCCAGCTGGGAGTAGGGCCAATGAAATGGAAACCACTGCTCTAATCAGAGAGGGGACAGAGAACTCCGCACTCAGGCTCACCCATCTGTTGAAATAACTTGTTTCCTTTCACTTATCCAGAGTGACACAGAGAGAAACAAAGAGGGGCAGAGAGAGCAGTCCCCTCCAAAGCAAACATTACATCATGGTCTTGGGTTCCTCCCTCTTCAGAAGGACTGGCCTGGCCCTTGGCAAACAGAGGGGGGCTGGGGACCCAGAGGGAGGCGGTCTCTTTTCCTGTCTGGTCCCTTAAAAGATTCTCAGAGCCCCACAGATGGAGCCATTGAAAGCACTCTGGCCTTGATATCACTTTCAATGGGCCACCTGGAGCAACAGTCTTGGAGGAAAATGAATATGCAGACTAGAACAGGGGAAAAAAACCCAACAAAAACACCAAGAGTAAAGTACTGGCTATTTCCTCATAGTGGGTCTTTCTTCCCGTTCATTCTTCTCCAGGCTGTCAGCATGAGTGTGAACTGGAATCAGAATGCTCCTCAATTCCTCTGTCTTTTCTCTTCCCATTGAGGGCCGGGAGCAGGGGAGTGTAGCTGGAGAGCAATTCAGAGTATCTTTCAAAATCACAAATGCAGATGCCCTCTGCCCAGCATTTCCACGCCTGGGAACCTTGCCATCGGTCCCATTTGCACCTGAACTTTTGGCTGCAAGCAAAAGGCTGGAAAACAACCGCAGTGTTCATAACTAAGAGTCCTAGTCAAATAAACCTTGGTTCATTCAGAGAGTGTAATACCATGCAGCCCAATATGTATAATATTAAGCAGGTGGCTTTCCATGCTACCATGAGAAGTGCTGTGGATTGGAGGCTTTTACGTCTGCTAGAAACCAGACTACCTCTGCGCATAGGCAGACACGACACACAGCCGTGGGCGTGGGCACAGACTACCTCTGGGAGGCTGTTGGAGAAACTGGTTGATAGTAGTAGTGCCACTGGTGAGAACAGGGGAGACCCCCACCCCTCTGCACTGAATTCTGTGCCAGGTACAGTATCACTGTTTCAAAACCCTGCATGAACCTTTGTGCCAGCTGCTTTTAAATGCATTCTCTCACTTAATCCTTAAGATACTTCCTCAAGGTCCCAACTGTAGAGACGGGCCAACTGACGCTCAGAGCAGATTAAAAAACTGCGCACACATCTTCCGTATTCAAAGCTGTTTTGCTCCCAAGTCCCTGTTCAAAGAGTACAATGTGGGCTATTTATGAAGACAAAGAACCTTCCCGGCCACAAATGCTCTGTACAGCTGAAGAGGAGACGGTATTTTAAATGAAAACCCTTGATTTCTCGAGCACCCCCCGTTCCACGGAGCAAACCTGCATCTTCCCTCCCGGGCTTCAGGAAAGAGGAAGCATGTGCAGGCACGTCCCCCTGCCAGGCTTTGTACCAGCGGAAGGGTACCTGCTGCCGAGGACAGCGGATGACCTGGGGACAGAGCAGACCTGTGATACGGGCTTTCCGTCAGGCATCTGCCTTCCCCCTGCCTGGAGAAGAGCCACCAGCAGTCTGGGACCTCCCCTCTTGCTGCTGCTGCCTTGTCCGTGATGTGAGGCCTATGCTGGTATTCAGATGGTGCCCTTGTCTCCACATTTGTCAAATGGGTGTGAAAATCACCACACCACCCACCGCAGCAGACTGCTGAGGGACTAAAGAGGGGAAATTAAGGCAGAGAGCTGGGCTCAGGGCCTGGTACCCAGCTCCCAGCTCCCAGGTGCTCTGGGCAGCACCGTGCACTCAAAATGTTTGTCTTAAATGTTTTCATTGAAGAATGTGAAGAAATCCAGCCTCACTGGAATGGGTTGTCAGAAAAGGAAGGAAAGTGCAAAAGCCTTTTCAGATAATTTAGGATAGTCTTCTCTGATACCTCACCAAGACCTGACCAGCAGTAGCCTCTTACAGATTAACTGCAGTGTGGAACCTGAGCCCGAATCCGTGAACTTTTGTACTCTGTGACATTCCGATCTCCTGGTCTATCTTGCACTCTGAATGGATTCTTCACCCACGCATGCTTTGGTAACACCGTGCAATGGTCACTTGGAAAACATCAGCTCACTAAGCCATGCACTTGGAAAGAGATTAGTGAAAAAGGCAAAAAACACCTTGGTATAGCCATGAAGGCAGTTTTGACCTTGGGGACTCCTAGAAGAAACTCCGGGATCCTCCTAACCACACTTTGAGAACACCGGGTTAGCAGAACTCTCTTACCCTCCACATTGGCCATGTTTTTGTTAAGAACTCAGAGGAAAACTACAGAAAGCATGCGGTGGGAAACTACAGAAAGCACGCGGTGGGTGACGGCAGGATGAGTGCCCGTGCGAGTCTCAGCCCCGTCCCCAGCTTGCATGGGGGTGCACTCACAGGGGCCAGCACTTTCTACCCTGTGGCTGGCGGGCCTCCCCACCTGCCCTGGCTCCTCCCTTCTTCCGGCCTGCCCTGCTCCTCCCCCTCATTACCAGCCACTTTCTTACCACAGGACCCCCTCATCTTCCCCCAAAATAACAGATCTGGGTACTTTGTACTGGGCAGGGCCTCAGAGAACAAACTACAGGGGCCATGTATGGGCTGCTGCCTTTGGGCTTTGCAGCTGATAATTCTTGGTCTCTTGAAATTACATATGTGGGTATATTTATAGCCAAATACATGGGTGCCTAGAAGTTGCGACTCATTCATATGTACATTTTTAGCACATCGCTTGGCCACCAAGTTTCATTAAATCTTCCTTCCTGGGTTCCTTGTGTCACCAGTCCTATGCTGAAGACAAGGTGAGGCCTTCCCCACTGCACACTTGGCTGTGAGGGGCCTCTGTCCCCAGTGTGCCCCCCCCCCCAGCAATCAGAGGCCAAATGCTTCACTCCTGAGCTCCAGACTCTCCTGCTCAGAAGACTTCAATGAGGCTTAGACATCCAAGCCTTGTTCAGTCTGTCCCCCACTTCAGCTTCATTGCCCACCCCAGCCCCTCTCCCTGCCTCCAAGCACACAAACACAGGCTGCCCTTTCCAGTTCTCCCCTCCGACCTTTCTGCCCTCAAGTCTCAAGTCCTCCATGAGACCTCACTTCCCATCACAGCCCCTCTGGACTTGGCAGCTGGCATGCAGACGGCCCTGCACACACAAGATGCTCAAAAAATTACCCAGATAAGGAATCTGAGCACCTACTATGTGCAGGGCCCCGTGCTATGCACCGGGGACATGGCAGTGAGTAAATACACATTTTTGTCTTGTTTCCTGCAGTTAACGTTCTGACACCTGTTGATTCTTTGCTAGAGCACTGTGGTGTTTCTTGTCTAGCACTCTATTCCTTCAGGTCATTGTATATTGTGCCCTTATTTAATTTCCAACTCCTAGAGGACAGTATTCTATGTCATCTTTGTTGCTCAGAGTATATGCAAAGCTAGTCAATGTGGCTGAAGGGGAGGTGGATTAACCACAACATCCACTGGATTAAGAATCAGAAAGATCAGAGATCTGTCAGTCCCACAGGAAAGGTTCCCGGTATCTGCTGTATTAACTTGCAACATGACTGACATGTTTCATATTTAAATATCTTAAGTGCTAGACGGAAAAGAGCAACCCTCAACCCTGTCCTGGACGGTGTTCCAGAAATCACACAAATCAAACCGGAGACGACAACTAACGAGGTAACTAGGCTCTAAGCCCCTGGTTACAAATCCCAGTACCGCTGTTTGTACCTGTATGACTAGCCCAAGATACATACACTCCCTGAGCCTCAGTCTTTTCAGCTAGAAAACGGGGGTGAAAATAACTGTCCCTATTAAGTACTGTCATGGGAATTAAAGGAGAGAATCCAGGGAAAGAGCTTAGTACAACAGGGCACACAAAATTCACTCCACTCATGAAAGCTGCTGCTCTTCAAACTGTTGTCGCAGCCCCTGGTGGCAGGAGCCCCGTGGCAGGAACATGCAAAGACGGCTGGTCCCCTGACCTCCACCCTGGCCTTATTCCTTGAACTACATGGCACGCCTGCCACGTTACCCACATGGCAAAGGAATCTGCAGATATAATTAATGATGTTGCTAACTGATCGGGTGACCTAGAAACAAAGAGATTATCTGGGTGGGCCTGGCCTAATCACAGGAGCCCTTTACAGTAGAGTTTTCTCCATCGGATCACAGAAGTGGATGCCAGAGATTTGCAGCAGGAGAGGATGTGACATCCCCACTCTGGGTCTGGAGATGGAGGGGGCCATGTGGCACCAAATGCGGCAGCTTCAAGGAGCCGAGATCAGCATCCAGATGACAGCCAGAGTACATGGGGGACCTGAGTCCAGCAACCACCAGGAACTCGACTGTGCCAACAGCCTGAACAGCCAGGAAGCAGACTCTTCCCCCAGGGCTCAGGGTAAGAGCTCAGTCAATACCTTGACCTTGGACTTCTGGTCCAAGACCCTAAGCAGAGAACCCAGTGCAGTCAGCTCAGGCTTCTGCCCTCCGGCACCATGAGCTAATAAATAGGTACAGCTGAAGCCGCTGCGTTGCTGGTGATTTGTTATGTAGCAACAGGATCTAACAGAAGCCCCGCTTGGCCTCAAACCATAACACATATGGGGAAAAGCATACCAGGTGCTTGTCCAAAGGGTCTAGGGACCATCCGCACCTTCTGTATCCCTAATCACTTCACAGGCTGCTTGAGAGCCGGGACTGTCTCACTCGGGTCTACTCCTAGCACTTAGCAGTGCGGGTATCATATAGAAGGTTCTCAGTAATTTCACTGAACATAATGTCAACTTACAGGGCACTCAGGAACACAATGGCTTAGCTGGTTAGCTTCGGTCCCACGACCAGCCAGTTAGAAGGTGTTCAGATGTAATTATCTGGGCAAAACCCGGCATGGGCCTCTTTTTGGCCTAGCGGAGAACTCCAGACACTGCAAGCAGTTAGGGGAAGCCACTCAGCGACCAGGGGAGGTACGTGTCCATGTGCAGAGTGTCTTGCTTTACACACCACCTAACCGTGCCATGGCCCCTGCCTCAGCCTGCGGCAAGCCTCCCAAGGCTTGGCTGGCCAACCAAACCCTGACATTTGGCTTGTAATTGTACCTTCCAGTAAAAAGTCCTAGTTGGAGTGGTAAAAATAGCAGCTGCGACTTCCCGCAACACAGCTATACCAGTCCGTGTTAGGGCCTGAAAGGAAACCTGGCGACCTGGTCTCACACTGGCTCCGGGGAACACCCGCGAGCTGGGCTCAGGCTGGCGGCTGGTGCACCCAGAAAGGGCAGCCCCCTCATGCCTCTGCACCCTGTGGACCACCCTCAGATCAGCTCCCAAGACGCTCCCCTCACTCCCTTCCTGAAAATCCCAACCTTCAGCGTCGGCGAATGTCTGAGAAATGAACAAACTTGCCAGCAGCCAGCCTCCCCACCCTCCTCTCCTCCTGCTCACTCGCTGCAGAAGTACAGAGAGGGGAGGCCCCCTACCAAGGCCCTTTGGGGGTCCCATGGCCCCCTTGTGCTCTGCTCTTTATTACTGTCTTCCATGTCTGTCTACCTCCCTCTCTGTGGCCCCCTGTCCCCTGCAGCTGTCCTAACCAGGTCGGGCTGAGGGGATGGCAGAAGTCTCCGCCAAGGCTCACAAGTGAGTCTCCCCCAGGGCGGCAGGGCACAGGCCAGCCTGGATGCTGCCCCTGGAGCAGAGGCGGCGAGCTGTTAGAGCCCTCTTGGGGAAGACAGGAGAGCCTGGCTAAAGTTTCCCCAGGCACCGGAATCCCAACAGTCATGAATTCCTCCAAGTGCCCAGGACACAGGGCTGCCAGCCCCATGGGTCCCCCATCATAGGGCCTGATGCCAACCCAGGAACCAAACAGGAGTGGTTTTTCCTGGCCCAGACTCCTCCTTTCCTTCTCTACCAATATCCAGACCTTCTCTATCCTTCTGTCTCCAAATCAAGTACAAGGGCCCTTTTATTGATCTTTTGCTTATTTTAAAGCCTCCTGTTACAGGAAAACAGACAAGGATGCCCAAAGTAATAAACAATAAATCAGCCTGGGGTGACCAATGCCCCTTTCAGGGCCTTTTTATGGATGGGTTAGAGATCTTTCTCTAACCTCCTGGCTCCTTCCCTCATTCCTGCAGGTCAGACAGGGAGGGACAAACCTACTTGGCAAGCCCTCTGACTTCTCTCTCAGGACACGGGAGGGATGCCAGGCAGAGGTTCCACCTGAAGCCACCCCTGCCCCTTGCTAGACGCACTGGTTGTTCAGAAACACTTGGATTCACTCGCACATTCTGGGCTTCAAATATCTGGCTCTCGCTAGTAAAATCCATGATGTTTGCAGAACTTTTCAGCATAAAATGAACTTTCAGGAATGTTTTCCATGCACCACAAGCAACACACAGCAGCCTGATGGGGGCAGGGCAGGGATTGAAAGGGCCTCATTTCACAGATGAAGCTTCGCTGGAGGTCAGGAGACCAGTCAGAGACAGAGCCAGCAATTGCTAAACCTCGATATTCTGGAAAAAACAAAGGTGGATGAAAACAAAAAGAGGAAGCCTGGATGAACTGGACCACTTTGTTTTGGTTTGCTTGTTTTAAAGGAATAATGAGATCTTTACCGCCCCCCCATCATATGAGCCAAGAGTGAAAACGTGAATAATACCAAGTATTATTAAGTATGGGTGAGGAAATGGGCAAATGGGCTCCCAGACACCATTGGTGGGTGAGTGGCCTAAGTCTTTGGGAAAGGAATTCGGCTTTGACAATAAACATTTAAAAATCAGAAAGATGCACGATCCAGGACATATGTGACTTCATGGACTGTATGGGAGGGGGCAGGGATCAGACAGGACCTAATGTTCACCCCCAGAGAGGGTGAGATGGAAGCCAGTGACTGGGCCACACGGGAGTGTTATGCACCTGCAAAGGTGGGCAGGAACACCACCACACACGGGGCCACAGAAGCTGTGGACAGAAACACAGAAAGAGGGTGACCAGAAGGGGATGCAACGAATCGCCGACAGATACCAAGGACGCAGGGGACTTTGCAGGCTGTGCTGCATTTTCTCTCACATCGTCCATTTGTAAATGGAATCTACTGAAGTGTTACCGAAGTTAAAAGAAACAATTAAATAGCTTAAAAGAACGAGTCTTCCTTGGCTGCCCTAGGAATCAGAAGACTACAGCGGGCTGGCTGCCACTATCTCTAGCTAGATCCCCCTCCGCAGCCCATGCTGCTCCCAGCCTGTATACTTGCTTGCTCCCTGCCCCGCATGCCCTTCCTCAGACCTTCCCGTGGGCGCCTCAGTCCAGTCTTACAGGTCTCTGCTCAAAGGTCACAGGCCTTATTTAGGTCCCCTTGATCACCCAACTAGACCTTTTCCTCCTCATCTGTGTCCAGCAGCCCTAATGTCATCTGTATGTATTTTGTCTATCTGGCCCCAGCTGAACAGGGGCTCAAGGACGGTGGGGACCTTGCCTTGTTTTCTGCTGCATCCCAGAGCCTGGTAGAGAACAGATGGCAAAAAAATATTCACTGGACCCATCTGGAATGGAGATGTTAGGAACAGCCTACTTTTTCACCTCTCCAGTGGGGAAACTGAGGCAGACTCTCGCCACGCCACTCTCTAGCAGTGTGGCACAAGGACCTGAGTACCTACCTGTCTGCCTCACACATCAGAAGCCGAACTTCCAAGAAAGGACTCTCTTTGAACCTAACTTCTTTTTCCTAGTTTCCAGTCCAGGATGAGCCATTCAGAAGGTGATAAAGGCTTCCTGCATGAATGGAGCTGTATGGCTCTCTCCCTTGGATTTTCGGAGCTGTGAACAACAGAGACATTCACAGGTTAAGGGACTTGCTGCCCAGGGTCTCACAAACCTGGCTAGCACACAGCAGAACTCGAACTCTGGATGCTGGATGTAATGGCTTTCTAGAAAAAGAGCTCCTGTGTCTCTTGGCCCTCGCTCCTGCCCAGACAAATTTGGCCTGGCCAACTGCAAACCTGGCAGGCAGCTCACCCTAGAATTGAGTGAGCGAGGCTCCTCTTATCGTAATTAGGAAATTAATTCCATTCACCCTAGATTGATCTGTGGTCAGCCTCTCCTTAGGGGCCCAAAGAGAACAGGTAGAAAATAAACAAGGCTTTTTGTTTCCATCCTATTCCTGCATCCTACTCAGATGGATCAGCAGACGATAGAAGGTATCTTCTTGGCAGGCAGAGGTGGGTGGGAAATGACACCCAGGGCGAACATGGTCCTCCCTCTGGCAACAGAGATGCAGTTAGTTCTCCCACAGCCCTGCTGAGCCCCCGCCTTCTTGCATGAGGAGCAATCCAACTGGTCTTGCAGGCACCTCCCTGGCAAAGTCTGGTGTGTAGGAGCCTCATGTCCTCCTCCTGTCCCCCTGGGCTCACTCACGATCCCTACCAATCTTGGGAGACCTGTGCCCATCTCTCTCCTTGGAAGTGGCCTCGGGGATACCTGCTGGCTAGGTCCCACCCCATCCACTTTGGAATTGGGACAGAGGTGTCAGCCTAAGTGCTCCCACGCCTGTTGCCCAGGTCCCTGCCTGGGACTAGCCAGAGCAACCCTGGGAAGGAAATCATCCACCTGCCACCTTCCTTTGGGCCCAGCTTTGTTCTTTAACCCAGTCCTCTGGCTTCACTAGCCTCTCATCCATGGGCACCAGTGCCTTTACACCTGGGCCGTGGACTCTAAGGCAGTGGCAGAGGCAGGGAGCCGAGGGAGGCCTGAGAAACTGGGAAAGTCTGACTCAGTTTCCACTCACTAAGGAAAGAAAATTGAGTGCTTGCCTACTGTATACCCTTCTCATTCTACAGGAGGAAAAATTGGGCCCAGAGAGGGAAAGCGACTTGCCCAGAGCCCCACAGCACACATCAGAGGCAGAGCAGGAAGTCCAGAGTCCTGATTTCTAATTTGCCCCACCACACTCCACTGGCTACTCTCTATCTCTCTTCCTGCCCAAGAAGGCTAGGCAAATAACTCAAGCCTATAAAATTACATGACATCAGAGGCTGCAAGAACTTCTGGGATTTTACAGCAAAACACCTAACAGAAGCATTGTGCCGAAGAGCACCCACACATGTTCAAGAAGAGCAAGTTGAGGTCCATAAAGATAAAGGGACCTATGTGAAATCACACACACAAAGGCACAGAAGGACTTTCAGATCCCCACTTAAGCATTCTTTCTGCCAACAGGTTCCAGGCAGGAGCATTCCAACTGTTATAGGGTGGTGAAGAGGTGGAGTTGGTCTTGGGACTCAGTCACATTGCAACAGTGTGGCCCAGACAGCCTGGTCCAGACTCTGTATACACCCCAGGGGTGTGAGAGAACATTGTGAGGAAATATGGTGAGATTTCCCAGTGAAACTGGACTTCTCAGATTACAGAGCCAGTGCTTTGAAGAACAGGTCAATGAGCCACACATGCCTACCTCTGTTCCTCCAAAGGGCATGGACAGGGCTCAGAAGGAAAGGTTCAGCAGTGAGAAAGAACAGAGTCTCCTGGCACGAGAGTGAGGGGAAACGGGTGGGTGGAGGTGGCTGGGGCCCAAGAGATCACAGACACACAAGCAGCATCTGAATCCAAGTCTGGTTCCTGAGCCTGAGCTCTTTCCCCCAGTCGTGTGCTTGAAGAGACTTAACAGGAAGTCCTCCCACCTCTGAGCTCTCCCTCTGCTCCCACCGTTCCCATCACCACAGCCTAGGAATCTGGAGTCAGCCTGACAAGGCAAGTGACTGCAGGTGACAGTTATCAGCTTTCACGACCGACCTTTCGACTGGGACAGGGGCATTGATGCTCAGGGGCCAGGTGGTCCAGGAACAAGGCTGGAACCTGCTGTGGAGGCTGGGCTGGATTCCATCACCTGGGGGCAGACCCAGATGACCAAGGGGAAAGCCCTACTGAGACGAGGTGAGTAAAAGCTGTGGAAACACACATCCCCCACCCTCCCCAAGCTGTCCCAACTAAGTGTTTTCTGGCTGGGAAAATGGTTCAACTGCTCTGGCTGCCTGAGGCAATTCAATTATAAAATTTACCACATTAGATGAAACCCAGCATCTCAATCAGCCAATTCATTTGCGTCTGGCCACTCTGTTTCCTCCTGCCAGCTCTGTCTGCCGCCTCTGGTCAGGCCACATTCACACTGTGGGCTAGTCCAGATGGACACGGGCTCAGACGACAGGCCAGTGGGGTGGCTTTTCCCAGGACCCCCTGAGCAGAGAGGCTGCAGCCAGAAGCTATCCATCTTTCTGGAGACTCCCAAGGCTGCTGACTCCACAGTCTCAGACGAACCCTCTCTCACCTCTGGCTGCATTCTCCCTGACCTCAGCCTGTGCCTGCCTTGAGCTTGCAAGGTGTTGGCTTCTGGGAGAAGTGTGGGTGCGTGGTGGGAGAAGGCGGCTGGCTCAGGGCTCTGCCGTGCCATTCTCATCTTTACTTTGTCAAGGCATCGCGGCTCCAGAAAGCCTTTGCCCCTCCCCCATTCCCCTCAGCTCCCCTTGCTGCCTCTATCACTGGGGTACTGTGTACACACTTTTGTGTCCACGTGGCCGGGGCCCCACGCTACGGGCCAGCACACGCTTGTCTAGGAGCTCCCAGAAGACAGGGCCCTGATCAAGACCCTTCTGACAAGGACTCAATTAGTCAATTAACAAATGAATGAACAGACCACTGACTGAATAACACTCCCTCCCCAAACCCCTTGAGCATCAGCCTGGTAGAAGGGAAGAAGCCAGCTCGCTATTGCTGCAGACCTCCAAGTCCCAGGCCTGGGTCATCTTCCCCCACTCCCTGCTCTCCTCCACCCACACTGGGTGTCCAGAGGTTTGATGAGGCTTTTAAGGAGCGCAGGGCTGCAGAGGCTGCCTCGGATGCGGAGTGTACGGCTCCCCCACGGCCCCTGTCTCTGCACCACAAACATAAATCCAGCTGCAGCCCCGGCCCCGGGATGAAGGTTTCGACCATTTCTCTCTACCTTCCTTTTAGCCACCTCCCTGGAGTCACTTCCTGACAAACAGAATCACTCAAGACCAAGAGAGCTGCCAGGCCTAGAAGACTGACTCCATCATCCTCCTCAGGCACAGCTTGGGGACTCCAGGACCCCTGGTCTCAGGATACCAAATCTGCCCCAGGTGGGATGGACCTTGTGTCCTAGTCCCCACTCGCCCCCAGTCCCCAAATGCAAGTCTTTACCAACAGCCCCTAGGAACCCAACAGCACACCGGAGCCACTGAGCATCAGTCCACCTATGAAGGGAGAGACAGAGCTCCAGGGTCCCAAAGGGACCACTGTCTGTGCCTTTGTGTCCCTGATGTGGCTGACAGGCCACATCACTGTCACCGTAGCCTGGTCTATGATAAGAAAGGGGGGGAGGGTTCCTGCCTCCTTGCCCTGTCCCACTGGCAACTGCACTCTTCACCTGACCATTGCTCTGCCCTGGCTCAGTATGGCCAAAGCTCTGGGAGCCTTCTTCCTGCTCAAAGCAAGTCGGCAGGCCCCCAAGAGTGCCCAGCTTAAACCTGCAAGGGGCCTGGGTCCCCCTCCACCCCAATACCTTTGATCGGGTCTTGGTAAAGACTTTTTTGCACAAAGAATGAAAATGCACCTTGGGGACTTCGAAGGAGCAGCACAAAAAATGTACGGTACCTCTGGGGGTACAGTCTCTCAAAGGAAAAGCTTCTCAAGCAACTAGAGGAGGAAAAGGAGGAGCGGCGCGGGGGGGGGGGGGGGGGGGGGGCNGGGAAGAGGACTGTGGGGCAGGAGAAGGCTCGCTCCGGACCTGCTAGGGTGGCGCCACCTCGGTGGGCAGGTGGGGTGGGACTTAACAGCGTGTGACCACTGCTCCGCGGCTCCACAGCTCTCTAAACAGAGACCAGGGGCCCCGTCAGGCAGGACGCGGACGGCGGGGGGCACGGGGACGGCGACGCGGGCCGGGCTCGCGGGGACGACACTGCCCTGGTTAACCCCCCACCCCACCCCGGCCCCCGCTCCGCACGAGGCAGGCGGCCATCTGGCCCTCGGCGTCAAGTGCGCGGGGACTTCGCCCAGCCCGGGCACAGAGCCCGGCCGCTCACATCCTCAAACACAAGCAGCCTCCTCTTTCCAGGATCGATAGTAATTTTTTTAAAAAGAGAGTCTGCGGACTCAATGAATCAACCACTCCCAAGGGAAAGAGTTGTAGCTCCCGCGCGCAACATCCATTTGCAAAACAATTCATTCCCTCGCCCGGAGCTCTCTGCAAATACCCTCGCCGGATCCCCAGGCACGCGCGGGGCGGGAGCAGGCGCGGGGACCGGAGAGGAGGTGGCCCACTCCAGCCCCCTCCCTCCCCACCATTGTCCCCGACTCCAGCCTCTGAGAGCCCGCGGCGGTCGGGGCGGTCCGGGGCCCCGAGGACCGCGGCGCTGCTCCCGGGGCACGCGCCCTCGCGGGGGCTCTCTCGGCCGGGGGCTCCCACGGCGGGGCGCGCAGCTCCCACCCGGTCCCCACCCGGGGCAGGGGTGGGGGGTGATGGTGAC
>LNAC01000405.1:529162-616607 GCA_002007465.1 Ailurus styani
CCGCGCTCGTCACCCGGGTCCGCCGCCGCGCTCGGAGGCCCCGCGCGAGGCTCCACAGCCCGGGTCGCCGCCGCCGCCGCCGCCGCCGCCGCCGCTCCCCTTCCCCGGCTCGCCACAGTCGGAGCGCGCTGCCCCTGTGGTACAGACCCGGCGCCGCCAACAAACTAGTTTCTCAGGCCTTCCCGCCCCGCCTCCCGGCGCGAAGCCAATCAGAAGAGGCGCCTCTGTGACGGATGGCCGGTCGAACCCGTAGTTCAGCCCGCAGGGGGAGAAAGGGGTGGGCGCCCGGGCCGCGCCGGCACCGCGAGGGGGCGGGGCGGGGAGAGGAAAAAGACTTTGACCAGATTCTTAAAGGGACAGGCGCCTGCCCACCCCCGCGGCCGAAGTTTAGGAACAAAAAGCCGCAGGTGTTCTAGAGCTTTCCCAAGGAGGGAACGTTGTAGGTTGCAAATGCCTCGTCTGGGCCTGGTGTGCGGAGCCTCACTTTTAGTTGTGGAAGTGTTAGGGAAACCCTTTCATTTTATTCTGGGTTTGTTTCAATGTTTGGGGTTTTCTGCAGCCACTGAACTCTAGTAAGTACTTGGAATATGTATTTTTCAGGGTACTTCAGCTTTCCAACCCATACCATTTCTCACTAAGTTCTTTATGTAAGCTAGTCTTCAAATATTCATTCATTCATTCATCCATCCATCCATTCACTAATTCATTCCACAAACGTTTGATTGACGCCTGTCCCATGTGCTCGTTTTCCAAAGGGAGAAATGATCTAAAATTTCTATTTCTTATCTTTTAGTTTTGCATTTCATTCCACGACTTCCGGATGTCCAACTTCATCAGTAACGCAGCAGGTAAAAAGTCCTATTTCCAGAATTAAAGGCCAAGAACTCCTATGACAAGGTTAAGTGTGCAATAAATGTCTTTTCTCTCTTCTACTGAAAATTGGTAATAAGATAGGTTACTTAAGAATACAAAAAACCGGGCGCCTGGATGGCTCAGTGGGTTAAGTGGGCTCAGTGCCTCTGCCTTTGGCTAAAGTCATGATCTCAGGGTCTTGGGATCGAGCAGCAGGAAGCCTGCTTCCTCCTTTCTCTCTGCCTGCCTTTCTGCCTACTTGTGATCTCTCTCTCTCTGTCAAGTAAATAAATAAAATCTTTAAAAAAAAAAAGAATACAAAAAGACTTGGTAAAGTATAGAAAATCCCAAGTGCTATAGGAGTCCATTAAAGGGCAGGGAGAATTCCCAGGAAGCAGAGGTCAGACTGACGGGAGGTCTGAGGAGGGTTTACGAAGGAGGAGGGGAGCGCCCAGAAGATTTGGAAGAGGGGTGGGATTTTGTCTGGTGGAAGCTGGGAGCAAAACCCCTGCCTAGAGAGCTCTTTGGACAAAACAGATTTCAGGGTTTGAGGTGACAGCAGGGAAGACATCTGGGGGAAACCGTATGGTGCAGAGAGAGAGGACAAGAGAGGAAACCTTATCTGGATTTGGATCCTGACTCTACCCTCAGGAGCTGGAGAGGGCTGGAGGCAGATTGCTCAGGCTGAGTGTCAGATTCTTCCTAGTGAAAGGAGGATTCTAGAACTTATGGTGGAGTTACTGTAAAGATTAAATAAGAGAGCATATGTAATGGGCCTGGCACCTAGGAAGTGCTCAATATAGGTTTATGTCTCTGTTTGGCCTAGATCTGGAGAGAGTTAAGACAGGAGGGTTCTGGTATTTAAGAGTGTTGGCCAGAGGTAAGAAGTTGGCCAAGTGTGCTGTTAAAGATGCCTCCAAGGGGAAAAGGAGGCATCAAAATAATTGGCCCATTAGGGAAATGACACAGATCACATTTGTAGTTTTAGCATCCCGCCAATTTTCTAGAGCTAGAGTATTTATATAATTGTTGGTTGGATGAAACTCCACATACAAAATGGATTCCTAGCAAGCTCATAACCATTATTTATTATTCCATTCAGGTTCTCCAAGAGATTATAAGTGCCAAGTATTTAAAACTGAGTCTACATTATCATTTTCCCCCTCCTCAACTTCAAGGCTTAAATTAGGTACTGGAATATATTAAAATCAAATGCCGGCAGTGGAACAAAATCAGACTAAGAACACGTGTTGAGTTATTGAATTTAGATATGATTTGAGAGCAAAAGAGGAGATGCAGCTTGCTTTGCCATCTGTCTCAGTCCTTACTAGACCCAGGAGCATAACCGCCATCACAGCCCCTACCTCCGTGTTGTAATGACCCGCTTATGACCTGTTAGTCCATCCTGTTAGTTCTGGGAGGGCGGGGATTATGACATACTGAATCTCTGCTTCCTCTTCCGAGTTGCCTAAACAGTTTTGAAATCCTATGAACAAATCTCCTATCAGTTAGAATTAGCTTTTGCTACATGCGACAGAAAACCCAAAATAACTGTGAATTTTCAAAAGACAGAAGTTTGTTTCTTGCTCATGCAAAATAAATCTGAAGTTAAGTAATCCGGAACTGGTTGGCAACTCCATAGTTATCAAGCGCATGAGCTATATTTCTACCCCGCCAACCTTAATGCTTCATTTCCCAGTTGCCTCATGTTCCAAGATGGCTGCTGGAACTCCAGCCATAACATCCACATTTCAGAGGCAGGAAGGGATAGAGTAGAAGAGCAGATGTGTGCCTCCCAACTGTGTTAGCTCCATTTAAGCAGAAGTCCCACACACACTTTATTTACGTTCATGAGTGTATTGCCTCTCCAAACAGAGTCAGGGCTCTTTTACCAAGAAAGGGAAGAGGGAGTAGGTTCTTCGTGTCAATGGATAGCTCCAGCCGACACCTTTATCTTTTTCTCCGGTTGTTGCCATCTGTCCAGTCTTTCGGTGGCTCAGAATCTAAAGTCTTAGAAATTCTGAGATGAGGTGCACAATGCAATGCAAACTTGTTAATAGATGATTGCGCTCTTGGTTCTTCTGTCCTTGGGATATTCCTTTTCAGTTTCCTCTGCTGACTCCCCCTCACTTCCCAGATGACCAGGTATTGGAGTCACCTCCAGAAAGTAAGACCTCTTCTCTACCTGCATTCACACTCCAGGTGATTTCATGTAGGCCCCTGCCTTATGTTTGTGTAAACACTGGCAAAATCCAAATCTGTACTCGCACCCCAGCTCCTCCATAACTCCTGGCCCACAGGTACAACTGCTTACTCCTTGTCTCGGCTTGGATGTCTAGGGGCACCTCACCCTAACATGCCCCCACTGAGCTCCTGCTACACCACCCTGCAAAACCTACCCTGCTCCTCCTGTCAATTTCCAGTGTTATGGTTGGAATGGCCCTTGTGGCTCTTATGATTGCAAGATACCCTTCAGCCACAACCATCAGGAAACCTTGAAAACGATATGTATTACTTGCAAAATGTGGATTTTACACAGCACCCTTGGGGCCACACAGTGAGGTTCCAGGTAGAGAGAGAGAGTGCAAGCAAGCATGGGCCTGGGGCTCTGAGTGTATTGAGATTCAGGGTGGGGGGCCTAGGCTTTCATGGGCTCACTCTTTATTGGTAAGTTCCAAACATAAAAGCTGAGATTTTTTTTTAAGATTTTATTTATTTATTTTGACAGAGATTACAAGTAGGCAGACAGGCAGGCAGAGAGAGAGGAGGAAGCAGGCTCCCTGCCGAGCAGAGAGCCTGATGCGGGCCCCGATCCCAGGACCCTGAGATCACGACCTGAGCTGAAGGCAGAGGCTTTAACCCACTGAGCCACCCAGGCGCCCAAAAGCTGAGATTTAAAGAGCAGGAAGAGAAAAAAGAAGTGGCCCAAATGGTCAGTTACTGAAACCAACCAAGATCTCCAAAACAAAGGAGCTTGGGGGGGAGGGTGGCTGGCTCTGATCTCCAGCCAGTGTGTGGCTGCTGATGCATTTATTCCAGATAGTCATCTTTGAAGTGGATGCCTCTGCCTTCAAAATGGGGAAAAAGAGAAAACCCATCAAGGCTGACACTACAGCAACTCAATCTTTTGCTCAAATAAAAAGTCTTGGCACCATCCTCCCTTACCTACCTTCTATCCTTGACCAACTTGAGCCAGCCGGTCTCACCAACTTCACAGCCACCACCAGGCTGCTCCAAACTACTGTCATCTCTTCCCTGGGTCACCAGAGCCTCAGTCTAGCTCATCTTCTTGCTTCCCCTCTGGCCCCCTAGAGTCCGTTCTCAACACGGCAGCCAGAGGGACCTTAAGGACAGTATGTGTTGCGGCTGTCCCCCCTTCGCAATCCTGGGATCTCAGAGTGAAAGCCTGAATTCTTATGTTGGCCTGACCTGATCTGGCCTGGACCACCTCTCCCACATCATCTCCCACCTCTCTGTCCTCACTCGCTCTGCTCTGGAACCCCTGACCCCCTTGCCAGGCCTCAGATAAGACAAACCCATTCCCACTGCGGGGCCCCTGCCTTCGCTGGCTCTACCCGGAAAGCTCTCCCTCACCCCCATGGTCACACAGTTCACCCCCGTGCATCTTTAAGCTTCTGTTCAGATTAGTTCCCTGACCACACAGGCCTACCTGACTGCCTCTGTAATGTCACCATAGTCCCCACCCTGGGGATCCCAGGCCTTACTCCCTAGTACTTATTTCTACCTAGAATTTTATTTATATATTTATGTATTGGGGAGGGTAGGGGAAAAGCAGGAAACAGCCCTGACATCAAGAAGCTGACCCTGCAAGTACAGTTAGGCCTTGGCGTTCTCCTGTTGAACACAAAGAATTTTACAGAACATCGGCATCAGACACGGCCACTCTTGACCGTGATGGGTCAAGACAAAAGCAAGACCACTCCATAATCATGTCTGAACACAGCAAATAATAAGCATTGTCCCAAGTCACAAAATAGCAACCATCCACCTCTCCTAGTTAATATGAGTGCTCTTCATTAATTACAGCTTTGACCTTGATCTGGTCTTTTTTTCAGGTATGATGTATGGGGCTACCTTATCATAACATATTCATCCCTGCTTTCTCCAGCACGCAATCTAGAGCAAACCCCTACTTCTTGGGCCCTTCCCCATACCACCCACCCAATGCCTAAATTCACTGCACGTTCTTCTAACACCCTTGTACTGTGGTGAGTGGTCTGTGCTCTTATGACAAATGATGAATCCAACTTGGGGTCTCCAGGTGTTCCCAGCTGACAATACAAACCCGCACACACATTGATAGTACAAATACACACGCACATACCTTTTATTTGGCCTGGCAATTGGCTGGCTGCTCTCCCAGAGTGTAAGTTCCATGAGGGCAGGGGCCTGGCTGGCTGTTGCATTTGTAGACCTAGAACAGTGTGAACAGTGTCTGGCACATGGAAGGCTCTCCACGAATATTTATTCCACAAATTCAGGATGAATCACATGTGGCTTCAGGTGCAGGGTCAGCCACTATTCAGCCGGTGGTCTCTGATCTCAGGGTTGGATACAATCGACCAGGTCTTCAGTTTTGGGTCAAGCTCCCTAAAGACGGAACTCTTGGTCCAATGGGGCTCCCCAGGGCAGGGCTGTGGCAAGAGATGGCTTTGTCAGCTCTGGCTCCCAAGGGAGGGGCTGGGTGTCAGTGATTACCCTTCTCGGGGAGCAGCTGGGATCAAGGTCACCAATGAGTCACCCCTTCGGCTCTGGGTGCACAAAGGAGCAGGGCAGGGCTGGGTCTGCCAAGGACAGAGGCTGCGGAGGGCAGACGGTGTCCTGCCTTCACCTGCTGGCGGTGTGGGGACTCTATGAGGAAGAAGTCCTTCTGAGCTGGCTGCTCCTTCCACCCCAAGGAGCAGAGCCACTTGGTGGTGGCCTCCCTTCTGCAGTGCCCATGAAGCCCCTTCCTCAAAATGTACTCTCCCCATCCGATCAGAAAGGCCAAAATTTAGATGCTTACTTGCTATCAAAAGCATACTCGTGCTTCTGTGCCGTACAGGGCATACTGGTGCTATGGGAAGGCCAAAGGGGTGACCATGTGCATCTGTGGGTCGGGGGCACCCAGAGACACCAGGGAGGAGACTTCGACGTCCAGGGCCCAGCCTCTGATGGCAGCCGCAGCGGAGGAGGGGACCGAGGGGGTGGGAGTGAGCTGCAGGAAGGAAGATAAGAGAACATCACAGAACAAACGCCTCCTTTTAGAAATGTGGGCTGGGGACTGTCCCACTCCCTTCCTTCCCAGAAACCAACCAGAAGGCAAAACACAGTATGGAACAATGGTTAATAAACAACCTTTGAAACGCAAAGCAGTTGGATATCGTGGGCTATCTTGGGCTATCTTTGGAGCCCCAAGTGGGAAAAAATCAGAAAGTACGCTTGTTAAAGCATGTATGTAATGAAGACACTGCATGAGGACGTTCAGAAAAGGGACCCAGTGGTCCTCCCCGGGGTTGGGGGAGGACAGGTGGTGAGGTTCGCGAGGGACAGAGGTGGAGACCGCGCTGGCTAGTTGGATGGTTTGATTTCTCAACTGTGGGAATCTATTGCTTTACCAAAAAAAGAATTTAAAAACAAAGTCAGAAGCTTAAAAAATGAAGTTCTATGCAGATTAGGGTGGGAAAAAAGGAAGGGTAAAGGAGATTTGTACTCTATGTGGTCTGGAGTTTTAGAAAAATATAATCAGGTTTTCCCTGTATAATTACAAATCATACAACCTTTAATAAAGGAAGGGCGTCAGGAGGGAGGAGAGAAGGGCACTTGGAGCCAGCCAAAACAACCTGGGTTTGCATTCTGCCTCTGCCACTTTCTGTGTGACTATGAGCAGGTTGTTCTGCCTCTCTGAGCCTCAGTTTCTCCATCAGTAAAATAAGAGAGATAATAAGAATAATATCATAGTTTCTACTTTATAGGATTCTTGAAAGGTTAAATTAAGAAAAAATAATTTGTATAGAGCACTTAGCCCAGAGTCTTGGACCTAGTAAACCCCAAAGATATTAGCAGCAGCAGCAGCAGCAGCTACAACTAGATGTCTGTATAGTGCCAGGGAATGTCCCTGAGTTACTTAGCATAAGCATTCAATTAATTATAGTTATTATTTGGGGATATCATCCTCACTTTGGAGGTGTGCTCTGATAACTCCCCAGCTGGGGGGGGGGCGGGCGGCAGGAGGCTTGTACCTCTCACTTGCCATGCCTGAAAATCTGTCTCATTAGGGGTTTGATCCCCCCAGTTGGTTGTTGGGGTGGGGGTAGGGGTGGGGGTGGCCTCCAGCCCCGGGGCCCTCTCCCTGGCATTCAAGAAAGCGGCAAGGAAGGAGGAACACAGCCAGGACAGGACTGCAGGATTCCTGGGCCTGGCTCCAGAAGAGCTTCTCCAGGGAAAACGACAGTGTACCCAGTGCCATTTGGTTGTATGCTCAAATGGGTCCATGCGTAGCCCAGGGGGCATGACACCTAGGAGTGGTTTAAAGGCCAGAGGCTTTGTTCATTGATGTGTTGATTTCAAAATCTTTATCAAATGCTCAGCATGTTTTAGGCATAATACTGTGAGAGGAACCGTTCCCCAGGGAGGGAGACGGGGTTCAGAGGTGAGTAAATTATAATCTTATCCTTTAAAAGAAAACAAATCATGCCCAATGGGGCAGAAGATACATGAACTGCAAAATAAAACCAGAATGCTGTAGAGATTCGGATATAATGTTGTGACGGAGCGGGGAAAGATGAGTTCTGGGGGTGTCTGCCCTGGGCCCGGCTGGGTGAGTCAAGTTTAACAGAGTCAGAGATAGCATTCCAGGTGAAAACAACGAGCTGGCATGGGGGAAATCGCAGGGTAGCTTCCGGGAAAGAAAGAGAAGTTCCTAGGAGGACTATGGGGGTCTGGGGGCATGGGGAGTGGGTGTTGCTAAGAGAGGTGAGAAGACTAGAAGGAAAAGAAACGACTGGCTCCTGGTTGTCCTGCTGCAGACTCTGCCCAGGCCCATAACACAACAGGCCTTCCCATCGCATGAAGAACCACCTGAGCAGAGAAACCGTTAATGTTTAGTCACACCAAGGGTTACAGCCCAGCAATGAGGTATCTTTCGGTGTGAACATGGACACATCTTGAAAACAGTGGTGTTGAGTGAGAAAAGCAATTTGTAAATGGATACAAAGAGTCCCGTCACATTTATGTACATTATAAAATCTTACAAAGCAATGCTCTGAAGCACATGCTGTCTGCAGATCATTGTTTATATTGCATGAATGTAAAATCGCAATGTATGCATACAGGCAGGATATGCTTCAGTGTAACAAAACACTTTGGGAGCCTCAATGATATGGAAGATTTTCTGGGAAAATAGAGATTGCCAAAGCCACCTCAAAGATTTGTGAAAAACATGGAGGGCTTGTCAACAATAGAAGGGATTTTACAAGTTATTGATAAAAGGGTCAATGCACCAGGAAGAGCTTCAAAATACATGACAGAAAACCCAAGAGATCTGAAAAGAGAAATAGATAAATCTGCCATGTTGGTTAGACTCTCCCCTCTCCAACAGAGCACCTGGTAGAACTACGAGACACGGGGCGCCTGGGTGGCTCAGTGGGTTAAAGCCTCTGCCTTCAGCTCGGGTCATGATCTCAGGGTCCTGGGATCAAGGCCCATATCGGGCTCTCTGCTCAGCGGGGGGCCTGCTTCCTCCTCTCTCTCTCTGCCTGCCTCTCTGCCTACTTGTGATCTCTCTCTGTCAAATAAATAGATAAAAATATTAAAAAAAAAAAAAAGAACTACGAGACACGATGTCAGCAAGGACGGAGAAGATTGGGACAGCATAATCCACCAACAGGCTCTCATTCACATTTATAAAACACTCCAGCTGACAACAGAATAGATATTTTCTTTCAGGTGCCCATGAGACATTCACTACCACGGATAATAATATCTTGGACCGTGAAACAAATGTCAACTAAGAAGAGAAACTGAAATCATACAGAGTGTGTTCTCTGACCGTAATGGAATCACAGTAGAAATCAATAACAGAAAGACAAATAAAATCGCTAAACACGTAGGAGTTAAACAACACACTTTTAAATAATCCATGGGTCGAGAGGAAAGTCTCGAAAGAAATTTAAAAAAGCAACACAACATAATGCAATCAATCTCAACAAGACATCTGCCAAGCTGATACAATATTAAAAGCCACAGAAGTTCAATACCTTGTAAAACCTGTTGTAAACAGAGAAACCAAGGTCTTTGCAAGATGCTGTTTGGCATACTTAAAAGAGGACTGATTTGTACTATGCCCCCAGGAAAGTGACCCGAATTTTCTCCCTCACAGAAGAAAAGCAGGAAACTTACACAGAGCTGGCCAACAACGTTCCCTACACTCCCTTCTTCCAACATAATCTCTTCCTGACTTTCCTCCACGACTGGCAGGCTGTCCAAGCACAATGTCTCAGATGTACACCTGAGTTTGGAAGCGTTTCTCTGTGTTTTCTTTTTTCCTTTTTTTTTTTTTCATTCAGGACGTGGTTGAGAACCATATGCCCCTGAAGCTGTTCATCATTTGGGTAAGAGTGGGTCATGGGCGATGAATCGTGTACACTTCTGCTATTGAAAATGACACAGAACTGAATGTCAACAAAAAGACAACATATCCCTGTGGGATGCAGTGAAAGCAGAGCTGAGGCGGAGATGCCTGGCACTAACTGCTGACATTCAACATGAGAAGGAGTCTCATGTTAATAACCCAAGTTCCTGCCTGAATGGACCAAGAGAAGAAGAGGAGAAAAAAAAATCCACAGCAAAGAGGAGGAAGGAAGGAATACAGAAAAGAGAAGAAATCAGTACAATTGAAAATAGGGAAACAATAGAGAAAATGGGTGGAACAAAAACCTGGTCCTTGAAACAAAATGAAAAAAATAGATAAGCCGCTAGTAAGACTGACAAACGAAAAGAGAGAAGATGCAAACTACCAATAGCAAGAATGAAATAGGGGACATCGTTGATCTTTAAACATACAAGAGAGTAAAAAACTCACTTTTCCTTTTTTTTTTTTTAAATAACAAAGATCAGTGTGGCGTGTTCCAGAAATAATTAAAGGAAGGAAATAATAATCACAGAATTACAATGCTTGTTTGAGTCTCCAGAATTATAATTTTTAAAAAAATCACTGATACCATGCTTATAGGGTACATACCTGGATGTGTCCTATAAACACAAATTAAAAAACATTTTTTAGAAGATACTATTTTTAAGTAATCTCTACACCTAATGTGGGACTTGAACTTAGTACCACTTAGTACCACTTAGTACCTCTTGACTCTTAGGTCAAGAGTTGCATGCTCATCTGACTTAGCTAGCCAGGTGCCCTTACAAATTTTGATTTTTTAAAAAAAGATTTTATTTATTTATTTTAGAAAGAAAGCAGAGAGAGAGGGAGAGAGAGAATCTTAAACAGACTCCCAGCTGAGCATGGAGCCTGATGCAGGGCTCCATCCCAAGACCCCGAGATTAGAACCTGAGCGGAAACCAAGAGTTGGGTGCCTAACTGACTGAACCACCCAGTGCCCCTACAAGTTCTAATTTTTAATATTAAACAACTCCAAAATAAAAGCAAATTTGAATTACGGCAGGGCCGTATAATACAAGGCATTTGTTGGCTGCATTTAAACCTCATTCCATGGGGAACCTGGGTGACTCAGTCAGTTGGGTGTCTGCCTTTGGCTCAGGTCATGATCCCAGGGTCCTGGGATTGAGCCCCTGGTTGGGCTTCCTGCTTGGCGGGGAGTCTGCTTCTCTCTCTCCCTCTTCCAAGTTCCCCCTGCTTATGTGCGCACGCTTGCTCTCTAACAAATACATGCATTCCAGCCTCTGGTTCTTTTGTAACATACAATAGATTAACAAAATCTTTCTCTTTCTTAGAATTAAGGGGGCTGTAGATCTTTTACTACAAAGATAGTAGGGGTATACTCTGAACAATTATGTAGTGATAAATTTGATAACTTAGACAAAATGGGCCATTTCCTCAAACACCACAGACTATCAAACACAACCAAGATGAAACAGACAATCTGACTTGTCCTATAACCATAAAAGAAACTGAATTAGTAATTTTAAAACTCCCAGAAGAAAGATCTCCAGGCTCAGATAGTTTTACTGGAGAATTCTACCCAACATTTAAAGAAGAATTAATGCCAATTCCACATAATTTCTTCAGAAAACAGAAGAGAAGGGACCACTTCCCAATTTAATTTATGAGGTTATTATTACCCTGCTGCCAAAAGCATTACAAAAAAAAAATAATAAATAAGGAAACTGTAGACCAATATCTCTCATGAACTCAGAAAAAAACTCCCCAAGAAAATATTAGCAGCTAGAGGGACACCTGGGTGGCTCAGTGGGTTAAGCCTCTGCCTTCGGCTCAGGTCATGATCTCAGGGTCCTGGGATTGAGCCCCACATCAGGCTCTCTGCTCAGCAGGGAGCCTGCTTCCCCCTCTCCTTCTGCCTTCCTCTCTGCCAACTTGTGATCTCTCTTTCTCAGTCAAATAAATAAATAAAATCTTTAAAAAAATATTAGCAATTAGAATTTAGCATTGTATACAAAGAATTAATTACATGCCATGATCAAGCAGGATTTATTCCAAGTATGCAAGGGTTATCCAACATTCGAAAATCAATCAGTGAAATTTACCATATGAACAAGCTAAAAAAACAAAAATCATATAATGATATCAACTGATATATAAAAAGTATTTGACAAAATCCAACACTCATTTGTAAGCATTTGGAATCAAGGAGAATTACTACAACTTGATAAAGAGCAGCTACAAAAATCCTACACTTCACATTAAACTTAATGGTGAAAGACTGCTTTCCCTTTCTAATTGGGAAAGAGGCAAAGATGTCCGTTCTCATCACTCTTACTCAGCGTGGTAATGGAAGGTCTAGCCACTGCACAAATGTAAGAAAAAATAAATTAATGGCATACGGATTAAGAGGGAAGAAATAAAACTAGCTTTATCTGTGGATGACATGATTGTTTACATAGAAAATTCCAAAGAATCCACACAAAAAACCCTCCAAGAGTAATAAATATGTTTTACAAGGTTCCAGGATACAGGATCAACACAGAACGATCAATTGCGTTTCTATACAATAACAGTGAACATGCCAAAAGGGAAAATAGAAGCACAATGTCACGTATAGTCACTCTAGTGAAGATTAAATAGCTGCATTATAACCGTAACAAAATAGGTACTGGGTCTGTATGCTGAAAATTGCAAAACGCTGATGAAAGATATCAAAGAAGAACTACATAAATGGAGAGATGTACTCTGTTTTTAGACTGGAAGACTCGACATAGTAAAGATGTCAGTTCTCTCCACATTGATGGATAGGTTTAATACAATTCTTATCAATGCATCAGCAAGGTTTTTAAAGATGTTAATAAGCTTAGACTAAAATTCATATGGAAAGGCAGAGGAACTGGATAGCCAGTACAATTTTGAAAGAGAAGGATAGAAAAAATCAATCTACCTGATTTCAAAATATATGTAGCTACGGTATTCAAGACTGTGTGTTGGGGCTCTTGGGTGGCTCAGTCAGATGGCCGTCTGCCTTGGGCTCAGGTCCTGATCCCAGGGTCCTGGGATTGAGCCCTGCGTCAGGCTCTGGGGAGCCTGCTTCTCCCTCTCTTCCCTGCTTGTGCTGTCTCTCACTATCTCTGTCACTATCTCCATCTCTCTCAAATAAATAAATAAAATCTTAAAAATAAAAGACTAAAAAAGGCACAGGGAGAGACATACAGATCATAGGGAATGTAGACATAGACCCCCCTAAGTAAGCTCAACTGTTTTTTGACAGAGGTTTAAAAGCAATTCAATGGAGGGAGGACAGACAGGCTTTTCAACAAATGGTGTTGAAGCAACTGGACATCCATAGACACACACACACACACACACACAAAGGAGAATCTCAAAAGAGAATCTCAATCTAAATCTCACACCTTTTATAAGAGTTAACTCAAAATAGATTATAGATTTAGATGTAAGCATAAACCTGTAATCTTTTATTTTTAAGATTTTTTGTATTTATTTATTTAATTAATTTTTTTAAGATTTTATTTTTTAAGTCATCTCTACACCCAACATGAGACTCGAACTCATGATCCTAAAATGGAGTCACATGGTCTACTACTAAGCCATCCGGATGCCCCAAACCTGTAATCTTTTTTAAAAAGTAGGCACAAATCTGCAAAATTTAGGGTGATGCAAAGAGTTCTTAGTCTTGATACTTTTAAGTATGATCCATAAAAGGAAAAAGTGATAAATTGGGTGTCATTAAAACCAAAAACTTTGGTTCTGTGAAAGTCCATATGAACAGAATGAAAAGACAAGTTACGAACTGGGGAAAACATACTTGCAAACCCACATCCAACAAAGGACTAGTTTCTGGAATATAAAAAGACATCTCCACACTCAACAGTCAAAGCAATAGCAAATAACCCAATTAGAAAACAGACAAAAGACATGAATATTGGATTTTATTGAAAAGAGTATGAAATGACAGGCATATGAAAAGATGTTCAACATTATAAGCCATCAGGGAAATGTAAATTAAAACCACAGTGAACTCCTGAAATTTAATATAATGTCATATGTCCATTATATCTAAAAAAAAAAAAACTCCACCCCTCCAATGAGCTATTACTACCTACCTATCAGAATGACTAAAATAAAAAATAGTGACAACACCAAATGCTGGTGAGGAAACAAAGAAACTGGATCACCCATACATTTGCTGATGGCTATGTCCAATGGTATCTCCACTCTGGAAAAGAGTTTGGCAGTTTCTTATAAAATTGAATATGTACTTATATAACCCATCAATTGAGCACTTACCCCAGAGAAATGAGAACTTATGTTCTTACAAAAACCTATATGCAGATGGTCATAGCCATTTCGTTTGTCATAGCCCCAAAGTGAAAATAATGCAGGTGTCCTTCAACAGATGAATGGTTAGACAAACTGTGCAACATGACATATACCACAGAATGGTACGCAGCAGTAAAAAGGGAACAAACGGTTGGTCCATGCAACAACTTGGATGAATAGCCAGGAAGTTCTTTTTTTTTTTTAAAGATTTTATTTATTAATTTTACAGAGAGTTAAAGAGAGCCAGAGAACACAAGCAGAGGGAATGGGAGAGGGAGAGGGAGAAGCAGGCTCCCTGCTTAGCAGGGAGTCTGATGTGGGACCTGATCCCAGGACACTAGAATCATGACCTTAGCCAAAGGCAGACGCTTAACTGACTGAGCCACCCAGATGCTCTCTCTCTCTCTCTCTCTCTCTCTTTTTTAGAGAGGGGGTTGGGGAGCAGAGGGAGAGAATCTTAAGCAGGCTCCATGCCCAGCACAGAGCCCAGTGTGAGGCTGATCTCACAATCCCGAGATCAAGACCTGAGCTGAAATCAAGAGTTAGACGCTTAACCAACTAAGTCACCCAGGGGCCCCCAAATTTTATTTTTTTAAAAGTAATCTCTGCCCTCAACGTGGGGCTCAAACTTATAACCCCAAGATCGAGACTTGTATGTTGCACTTGCTGAGCCAGCGTGGTGCCCCACTAGGGACTTAGGCTGAGTTAAAAAAAAGCCAATCCCTAAAGGTCACACACTGCATGGTTCCATTCATATAACACTTTTGAAGTGAAAAAATTTAGAAATAGAGAATATAGTAGTGATTTTTAGGGATGAGAAATGGGGAAGGGGAAGGGGTGCCAGAGGGGTGTGGGTCTGACTGCAAAAGGGCAGCACAGGAAGGATCCCTGGGGTTTAGGAACTGTTGAGTGTTGAGTAGCTTGACTGTGGTCATCAAAACCCGAACCCACACAGGTGCTAACACTGTGTAGACTTACACACACACACACACACACACACACACACGTACACGTAGAACTGGGGAAATCCGAGAAAGACCGATTAAGTTATTCTAATGTCAATATCGTGGTTCTGATATTATACCATAGTTAGCATAGTTAGCATTGGAGGAAAAAAATGTATAAAGATGTTAGCATTGGAAATGTTAGCACTGGAGGAAAAAAAATGTATAAAGAACCTCTCTGCATTATTTTTTACAATTGCATGTGCCTCTACAGTTATCTCAAATAAATTTCAATTTGAAAGGTCTTTAAAGTTACTGACCCTCTTACTGCGTCCCCCCATTAAAAGCTCCAAGTCCAAATGATTTTAAGGAACAGATCACTTTCCATGCTATTTAATGTATTTCAGCATATATGAAAAGAAGGAAAACCACTCAATTCATTTTGACTCAAAGAATGTGACTACTAAAGCCACATGTGGAACCTCCATATGTAAAAGAGATTTTAAAAAATGAAACATCTCTGGTTGAGGCAGAACGGAGAGGATGGTGTGTGACCTACTGGCTCTCGTTACCGTCCCCCACGCCCTCCTCCTGCCCCCAGCTACATTTAGGGCCTCCATGGAAACTAAGGGCTGCGCAGCTCACTGTTGGAAAATCACTGCCTTGCAAACCCCTAATTATTGAAAATCATAGCTGTGGAAATCCCAAACAAAACACTAGCAAACTGAATTCAATTGAAAACAATTATCTGCTATCACAAGGAAGTAGCATTTATCTCAGGAGGGTTAAAATAGCATAAAAATAGAAAATATATTAATATGATACAGCATATCACTAGATCCAATAGGAATTCACGTGCTGAGTTTAAGAGATGCAAAAAAAGAAAATCAGTAAAATTAATACATCTCGTTAAAACAAAAACCAAACAAGTTGCTAATCGTAGAAGGAAATTTCCTTAACCAGATAGACAATCAGGTAGGGAAATATCCTTAGCTCTGAATGACGTGCTCTGCAGCATAGGGAGCCTCATCTTTTGGAGTGTATGTAGGGTAAAGGCTCCAGGTGGGTAGACCAAGCGAATGCCAACTGGGTAGTCCGGGCTTGCCGGGTAGAGACGGTTGGTGGATAGAGCACCAGACATTGGCTGGAGCAAGGAAGGTAAAAGAGAAATCTGAAGTGACTCCAAGGTTCAGACGGTGGATCAAGGAGCAATGTCAGACTCAGAAATGGAGCAGAGGGGAAGGAGCAGGTTTGGTGAGCAGTGAATAAAATCCCTATTTCTGTCTGTACTTCCTAACTCCACAGAAGGGGATGGAAGTGTGGGGAAAAACTACCTCCTCCAGGAGCACCCGTTGCATTCTTCCTGACTCAAGGTCTTCTACCACTCCAGGGATTTTTTTTTTATCATAGGCAAAACTTTGATTAATCACATTGTTCTCTAATAACTGCTAGAGATTAGGAATACAGATTCTAAAGTCCAATATGGATTCTAAACCACTGGAAAAATCCCAGATATAAAGTGTGGTCTCGTGTTGCCTTAAAGCAGCTTTGCTACTCTTGGCTGCACGATCAGCAGACTGGAGTAAGTTTGGTCAATAATTGGTATCATGATTGGCATTACCATCCTCTGCCCTGAGTGAACAGTAATGAGAGAGTATCCTGCTTTGGGTGCTTTCGGTGAAAAGGACTTTCAAATTAAAAAGATAGGAAAGAAGACAGAAAGAAAACCCCTCTTTCCTCAGTCATGGAGAACATTGAGAGCTAAATATTCCAGGAACACTTTATTTTATTTATTTTTTTTAAAGATTTTATTTATTTGTTTGACAGAGAGAGAAATCACAAGTAGGCAGAGAGGCAGACAGAGAGAGGAGGAAGCAGGCTCCCTGCTGAGCAGAGAGCCCAATGTGGGACTCGATCCCAGGACCCTGAGATCATGACCTGAGCCGAAGGCAGAGGCTTAACCCACTGAGCCACCCAGGCGCTCCTCCAGGAACATTTTAGGGGTTTGAGGGGGGAAGGGTTCCAGTGGGACAGATGACAATGGAGGGAAGGGCGCTGATCCTTAATCAGTTGCTCCTAGTCTCGGCAAACAGTGTAAAACCGTGTGTGAGCCTTGGAAAAATCAAGTTTCCATGGGGCACGACAAATGACAGAAAATTTTCCCTTCCTTGAGTTTTGTCTGGACCCTGGTGGCAGATTTAGAGTAGGATTGGTGAGCAGAGAAACGAGAGTAGGAGGTGGGGGAGGACGTGTCTCCAGGGAACCGTGACTTGTTCTCTGATATTGAAAAAGGAGAGGATAAAGAACAACAGAAGGGGTCCTCAAAGAACCTTAAAAAATTTTAGTGGCATTTGTGCAGATATTTTTTGTTCTTTCCAAGTACTTTAATTTCTCTGGTCTCATTTAATCATCACCCTGTGAAACTCAAAAGGTGTCCTAATCTGTAGGCCCATGCTGGGAATTCTGGAGGGGCACAGAAGACTTCAGAAGGGCATGAGTGCGCCTCATTTTAGAGACCGCACCACTCCAAAACACACATTGAAATGCGCCCATGAGCCATGCTCAATGTAATTCATACCAAACCAAGGACGAGCTGACTGCAGTTGCAATTGATTAGCTGCCTAGTGTTACGTTTTATGGACGTTTAAATATGTATTTATATTGATTTTTTTTATATTTAGAGTCAAGTGTTTCTCCTGGTTTGTAACATCACAGTAGATCCCTTAAAAGCTTGTCAGCTTTAGTCACCGAAACCAAAGTGCCCTGTGGGTACAAGGCCCTGGAGTCCAACAAGCCAAGAAAGACAGGTTTCTGAAGTCCCAAAGAACGTCCAGGCAGAGTGTGGGAAAAGTGTGCGATGTCTGGGTGGAACACCACACTGAGAAGACTTATTTTATTTTATTTATTTTTCAAAGATTTTATTTATGTATTTGAGAGAGTGCACGAGTTGGTGGGGGGAGTGGGTAGAGGGAGAAGCAGACTCCCCACTGAGCAGGGAGCCTGACGTGGGACTCGATCCCAGGATTCCAGGATCATGACCTGAGCTGAAGGCAGACGCTTAACCTACTGAGCCACCCAGGCACCCAGAGAAGACTTATTTTAGACAAACGAAATGGGGCAGTTGGCAAAATGAGTGAAGGGTGGGAGGCAAGGTGCTGGGGCTTTGGGTGTGACGGTGGGTGATGGTACTCAAATAGCTTCCAACCAACCCCCCCCAGGGAAGTTCTCCCAAATTCCTCGGAAGCTTTCTTCTCCCGAAGGTGAGCAAAAGTCTTCTCCCTTTTAACTTTGAAGTTGCAGAGCAGATTTGATTTCCACCAAGTCGACATTGAAGGAAATGGGAACAGGGGCTCTGAGGCTCCAGCTCCATGTTCAATTTGTAAAATCTTGTAACTGTTCTTTCAGACTGTGCCCTCCGCAAACAGGGTGTCCAGTTCCACTGGTGGAGCGTGTGGGGCTTTTCCCCAGGAGGCCTTCAGAAGCAGTCTTGTGGCATTATTTCTACCATTAATTATTGTTCTTTCGATCGCCGGGACAGGTCTTATCAGCTTTGTGATCACACCTCCCCGGGAGAGATGGGATCTGGACCTGGAGGGGGAGAAATTGACAACATGAACAGAGTGAAAAGGAAATGAAGTCACAGCTCCAGAGCTTTCCTTGAGTGTTTCTGTTTTGTTTTGTTTTCACTTTTTAAAGTAAGCATCCTTGAGTTGTTTCTCATACACCATGGGCTTCAGAGCCAGGCAGTGTTGGATGATTTTGATGCTGTCATAAATGGCATTTAAGATTTCATTTTTGGTCATTGTGTTGCTCCTATGTGGAAACACAATTGATTTAAACTGACTTTTTTTTTTCTTATGGTTCCCAATAAATTCACTTATTAATTCTAATGGTTAGTGTATAGATTCTTTTGAATTTTCTAAGCATTCAATCATATTCTCCATGAATAATAACAGCTTTATTTCTTCCTTTCTAATCCTTTTGGCTCCTTTTTCCTTCTCTTACCTTTACTGAACTCCCTTTGACCCCAGGTACATTGTTGATAGAAATGGTGTTCATAGGCAACTTTGTTTTTTTTTCAACTTGAGGGGAAAGCATTGAAAATTTCATATTTAAATGTACCATTTGGCGTAGGTTTTATACATATTCTGTATCAGATCCCTCCTATGTACCATCTGGATTCTTTCTCTCAGATGTCCTGTTCTGGCTGTTGCTGCTAGAACCATCTTTTCATGGACTCTGACCACCACCACACACGCCTTGACAGCATCTTCCTTTGTGTCCGTGCTCTGTGAGTCTTCCCCCATGTCCAGGGGGCATTCTGCTGATGCTGAAGGGGCAGACATCTGGGTCCCCACTGGATGCAACCTCCAGGGCCAAGCTTTGACAGTGGATATGGGAGCCAGCTGACCGAATTTTCCCCCTTTCTCCCCTCCTGGACACACAGTGCTGAGGAACAGATGGTCCCATAGGACCATGCACATTAAGGCGATGGCCAGCTGGCACTGCACCCTCCTAATGGCTCTCCCCCCTTCCCTGTCTCGCTCCCTCTTCTTCTCCCCCCAACCACCCCCCCCCAAACACCCTCCAGCTCCTTAGGATCGCCTCAGGCTTGGCTGTCTGGGAGGCTCAGACGGAGATAGTTGAGAACAGGTGTGACACCGGAAAGCAGACAATTTCAGAGCTGGATTACTCACCAACTGAAACCTTAAGGGCCCCATTATTAGTGATAAGGGGTTTGATAACACCTGGCATGCAGTACCACAACGATTCTGGAACTTTTAACCTGTGGTTAATTTGGATAAGGTGAGGGACACCTGGGTGGCTCAGTGGGTTGAAGCCTCTGCCTTTGGCTCAGGTCATGATCTCAGGGTCCTGGGATCGAGCCCCACTTGGGGCTCCCTGCTTAGCAGGGAGCCTGCTTCCTCCTCTCTCTCTGCCTGCCTCTCTGCCTACTTGTGATCTCTCTCTCTGTGTCAAGTAAATAAATAAAATCTTAAAAAAAGAAATATGGATAAGGTGTGGGGGCAGGAGGGAGAGGGGAAAGCCAGGCATTTGTTGATGCAGTTGCTGGGGGACTTGGATGCTAGGGGACAATGATAAGCCCAAGGCTGTGGATCTCCATGGCTATTGGTAATGGCATGAGGGCCCTTAACAAAGTAACTCAGGGCAGCCGGTTGTCAACTGTAGGCACGCTCTGAAAGTGGCAAAGTGAGAGATGTCGCCTCATCTAATTGCAGGGAATGCTTCCAAAAAATCACTTCTGTCAAATTTGGTTGGTGTATCTGGGGCACGCAAGGTTGTTACATTTTCTTGATGAATTGACCCTCTTACTGGAATGAAATGTTCTGCCTGATCTCCCGTAATACTTTGCCTCTTGAAGTTTCCTTTGCCTGTTATTTTTGGGGTCACACCTGCTTGCTTATGCTTAGCGTTTGTATTATAGGTGTCTCCTCAAACTTTTTCTTTCAACTTCTATTCATTTTGATGTTTATGGAGTGTTTTTTTTGTAAAGAACATATTGTTAGGTTTTGCTTTTTTATTGAGAAGGCAAATCCCTGTATTTTAAGTGGGCATTTTAAAGATTTGGTTTTAGGTAAGCATTTAGGCAAAGATTTTTAAAAATTGGTTTTGGGGCGCCTGGGTGGCTCAGTGGGTTAAAGCCTCTGCTTTCGGCTCAGGTCATGATCTCAGCGTCCTGGGATCGAAGCCCGCATCGGGTTCTCTGCTCAGCAGGGAGCCTGCTTCCTCCTCTCCGTGTCTCTCTGCCTGCCTCTCTGCCTACTTGTAATCTCTCTCTCTGTGGCAAATAAATAAATAAAATCTTAAATAAATAAATAAATAAATAAAAATTGGTTTTGTTTTGGGGAACCTGGGTGGCTCAGTCGGTTAAGCATCTGACTTCGGTTTAGGCCACGATCTCAGTGTGCTAGGATCGAGCCTGGTGTCAGGGTCTGCACTCAGCAGGGAGTCTGCTTCTCCCTCTCCCTCTTCCTGTGCCCTTGCTCCTGCTCTCTCTCTCTCTCTCAAATAAATAAATAAATACATAAATAAAATCTTTTTAAAAATTAGTTTTGTCTTATTCTTCCATTATATAAAAAGTATAAATATATGTTCTTATATTCATATTTCCTCCTTTCTTACACAAGATGTAGCATATACTATAAACATGGTTCTGTGCTTTGCTTTTTCCTCCCCTGTTAACAATGTATCATGGAGACAGACTTGACCATCTGTAGGGGCCTTTCATGTTTCTGCAAAGTTGCAGAGCTTTGCTTTGTTTTGATGTCCCAGTGTTTATTCAACCCATTCCTACTGATGACATTTGGATCCTGTCTCTCACTATTACAAATACAGTTGCAAAATGCTCAAAGACTACACCAAGAAACTGCTAGAACTGATAAACGAATTCATTAAAGGTGTAGGTTATAAAATCCAATGTATAGAAATCTGTTATATTTCTACACACCACTAATGAAGCAGCAGGAAGAGAAATTAAGGAACCAATCCCATTTATAATTGCACCAAAAACAAGAGGATACCACGGAATAAACCTCACCAAAAAGGTGGAATACTCTGAAAACTATAAAACTCTGATGAAAGAAATTGAAGATGATGCAAAGAAATGGAAAGACATTCTATGCTCATGAACTGGAAGAAAAAATGTTAAAATGTCAATACTACCCAAAGGAATCTACACATTTAATGCAATCCCTATCAAAATACCAATAGCCTTTTCCACAGAACTAGAAACAAACAGTCCCGAAATTCGTATGGAACCACAGAAGACCCTGAATAGCTAAAGCAATCTTGAAAAAGAAAAGCAAAGGTGGATTTCAAGCTATATTACAAAGCTGTAGTCATCAGGACAGTATGTTACTAGCAGAAGGACAGACCCAGGGATCAATAGAACAGAAGAGAAAACCCAGAAATAAATGCACAATTATGGTCAATTAACCTTTTACAAGGCAGGAAAGAATATCCAATGGGAAAAGATAGTCTCTTCAACAAATGGTGTTGGGAAAATTGGACAGCAACAGGCAAAAGAGTGAAACTGGACCACTTTCTTACACCACATACAAAAATAAATTCAAAATGGATTAAAGACCTAAATGTGAGAGCTGAAACCATAAAAATTCTAGAAGAGAACCCAAGCAGTAACTTCTTTGAAATTGGCTATAGCAAATTCCTTCTAATTATTTCTCCTGAGGCAAGGGAAACAAAAGCAAACAAACCAAACCAAAACAAAACAAAAAACAAAAAACAAAAAACCACAAAAAACTATTGGACCTTCATCAAAATAAAAAATTTCTGCACAGTAAGTTAACAACCAACAAAACTAAAAGGCAACCTACTGAATAGAAGATATTCGCACATGACATTTCCGGTAAAGGGTTAGTATTCAAAATAAATAAAGAACTGATACAACTTATCACCCCCAAAATGAATTAATTCAATTAAAAATGGGTAGAAGACACGAATAGACATTTTATTCAAAGAAGACATCCAGATGGCCAACAGACACATGAAAAGAAGCTCAATATCACTTATCATCAGGGAAATACAAATCAAAACTACAATGACATCTCACTCACACCTGTCAGAATGGCTAAAATCAACAACACAAGAAAAATAGGTGTGGGCGAGGATGCAGAGAAAGGGGATCCCTCTTGCACTGTTGGTGGGAATGCAAACTGGTGCAAACACTGTGGAAAACAGTATGGAGTTTCCTCAAAAATTTAAAAATAGAACTACCTTATGATACAACGATTGCACTACTAGGTATTTACCCAAAGAATACAAAAATACCAATTCAAGGGGCTACATGCTCCCTGATGTTTACAGCAGGATTATCGACAATAGCCAAATTATGGAAACAGCCCAAGTGCCCACTGATTGATGAATGGATAAAGATATGGTGTGTGTATACATATATATGTAAAATTATATATTATTATATTATTATATAATATTCCATTATATGTAATGGAATATTACTCAGCCATAAAAAGAATGAAATCTTGCCATTTGTAGCAACATTGACAGAGCTAGAGAGTATTATACTCTATACAAAACAAGTCACTCAGAGAAAGACAAATACCATGTGATTTCACCCTCATGTGGAATTTAAGAAACAAAACAAATGAGCGAAAGGGAAAAAGACACACAGAGAGGCAAACCAAGAAACAGGCTCTTAACTACGGAGAACACACTGATGGTTTCCTGCAGGGGGTGGGGGGCGGGATGCGAGAAACAGGTGGTGGGCATTAAGGAGTACACTTAGGATGAGCACAGGGTGTTGTGTGGGTGTGGACTCTCAATACTGTATACCTAAAACTAATATTACACTCTATGTTAACTAACTGGAATTGAAGTAAAAACCAAATAAGTTGCAGTGAATAGCCTTATGCATATTTTTGCATATGTGTCATGAGGACAGATTCGTGGAAGAGGACTTGTTGGTCAGAGTAGAGAAGCCTATGCGATTCTGCTCTGTGTTGCTGAATTCCCCTTCATAGAGATGACACCTTTTTGCATTTCATAGTTGGGGCTTCTCAAATGGAAGGCTCTGCCTCAAGGGGATCAGGAGGGCTGCTGTCTATTATCGTGGGCCCCTCAATGCCAGAACACAGAGTTCTTTTCCCTGGAACATTCAATTGCTTTAAGTTGTCTGACTGTTTGCCTGGAGGGAGTGTGTATTGCTTCCAGGTGTCTGTCTTTCCACATGTGTGTGTGACGTATGGTGGCCAGGGGAGAGTGGCTGTGGGTCCCTTTGCTCCATCTGTCTTCTACAGTTTTCCATTCCAGCCTCACATTTCACTTCCATCATGTGTTTCTGAATCCCGAGTCTCTGTGTGTATCCGCGGGACAGGCTGGGATCCTCTCTGAGTGTGACGTCGGCTGTGTCCCTCTTGGGTTAGACTTCCGCTCACCCAGAGGTTGTTTTTGAGTCTCCCTCCATGGGCTCACCATCTTGCAGAACTCTGCTGAAATCTTTTGTCTGTTTGTGTCCCACCTCTAATTCTCTTTTCTTTCCTTTTAAAGATTTTGTTTATTTATTTGTGTGTGTGAGAGAGAGCACAAGCAGGGGGAGCAGCAGGCAGAGGGGGAAGCTGACTCCCTGCTGAGCAAGGAGCCTGATGTAGGGCTCGATCTCAGGACCCCGGGGGATCATGACCTGAGCCGAAAGCAAACTCTCAACCTACTGAACCACCTGGGCGTCCCCCTTATTCTCTTTTCTATTGAGGGCTTATGCCTTTTAAATTAATCTGGTACCATTTTCTGGGGTTGAGGTTGGAGAGGAGGTAAATAAGTTGTATTATTCCACCTTTTTGATCCAGAAGGGTGCTGGAAGGGAGTACTAAAGCAACAGCAGGAAAATGAAGGAAATGGTCAGGGAAGGTAAGACCTCTCTAATAATGGCTCCTCTGAGTATGTATTAAGCCCCACTTCATGGTTTTTGAGAAACATACGTGAAAGAGTTAGCTTATTTTGAAACTGCTTTCGGTTGCCAGATGGCATATCTCTGGCTGGGCCACCCAGGTTCTCGATATGTAAAGGATTAATGAACAACTGACTTAATTCTGGAAATAGAGCAGATCGTATGCTTAAAATTTGCAACATGCTAAAATATTGGATTCAGCCATCCTGCTTCCTGACATACATATGAGGCTTTAATTTTATTATAAAGCCATAGAACAAAAAACGCTGCAAGGCATCTAGAGAACTCTCTCACTCTCTGACAATTCACTGGGACCCTTGCACGTGCCGTCAGTTTTCTCAGATGCCTTGCTTCCTTTAAGACTAAGGTCTGAAATGAATATTTATCATTATGGATGGAGCACACCTCACTGGTGCCATCAGTGGCCTGTCTATCGCCTCTCCAGGGTCAGACTCGCATCAGGTGCTGTGCTCGTTGCTGAGAACAAGACAATCGTCGTTGCCAAGGGATGGGCAGTGTGGAAGGGGAGGAAGGGGAGATGGGCCAGCTAAGAGACAGTTATGAAATGACGTGATGCGTGCTGTTACAGCAGAATATAGAGATGAGTCCAGGATTTAATTACCATCACTAACAATGTTCATTTTTATATATGCTCCCTTTGACAGTGCATATATTAAAACTGAAGCAATAAGGAGAAAATTGGCTGGGTTTCTGAGCAGAGATGACTTGGACACTCACGAGGCACTTATAGTTTCATGAGGCAGCCTGTTTTAGCTGAAATATGTCTGTTCTTGGTCTCCAAAGGCCTGGGTTTGATGCCTTTTTCTACCTCTAATTTCTATTCAATCAGTCCCTTAAGCCTCTCTGGGCTCATTTTCCCCCATGTCTTAAAGCAAGGGGGAAATTTACTGCTGAGGACCTTCCATGTTGAACGTCTCATGGGGTGAATTCTAGCTATTTCCTTATGTGGAACCAAGTGCCCGGTGAGGACATTGCCGGTTCTCTTACAGACTTGGGCCAGATGTGTCTAAAGAGCCAAGAGGGGCTTTGCTGGGTGTCAGTGTTAGCTATGTGAAGTACCTTTTTGGAGAACAAACTCGGCAAGTTTAATGACGATGGGGTGATGTTGCTCTTCATTTCTGAAACCAGATTTGATGCCTCTTTGTGAAATGCTGTCTGGAATATTCACGCAGAACAGAGAGAATGCACACTCCCAAATATTCATGGACTAGTTCGGGTTACCAAGTCTAGTGTGGGCTGGGGGACCCATTCCAGGGCTGTCAAAACAGCCCAACTACTGGAAATTTGTGGATAGAGGCCCAAAGAAGTCTTTAGGAAACCTGGTGTCCAATAAGGTTTAGTCACTTGAAAGGTAAAATGTATGTTTGGGTTGAAGAACATTTTGAAGATTGTTCAAATTCATGCTCAGGTCTACTGGAAACTCAGAGTTGAAGTCAGGTATATCTCATGTCAAAGTATATCCTCTTTTTTTTTTTTTTAAGATTTTATTTATTTATTTGACAGAGAGAGAGACAGAGAGAGAGGAAATACAAGCAAGGGGAGTGGGAGAGGGAGAAGCAGGCTTCCTACTGAGCAGGGAGCCCGATGTGGGGCTCATCCCAGGACTCCAGGATCATGACCTGAGTCGAAGGCAGATGCTTAACGACTGAGCCACCCAGGCGCTGCATTTTTTTTTTAAAGATTTTATTTATTTATTTGAAAGAGAAAGAGAGGGCACATGAGTTGGGGGGAAGGGCAGAGAGAGAGGAAGAAGCAGGCTCCCCACAGAGCAGGAAGCCCGATGCAGGACTCGATCCCAGGACTCTGGGATCGCGACCTAGCTAAAGGCAGATACTTAACTGACTGAGCCACACAGGTGCCCCTCAAGTTTTTTGCTCTTAACTACTCCTTGTTACCCTAGTTGGAGCAAGAATTGAACAATGCTTTCAGTGGGACTTTATTTCCTTGTTTGTATTTTTTCAATTTTAGTAAAATACGCATAATATAAACTTTGCCATCTTAACCTTTTTTAAACGTACAGTTCAGCAGTGTTAACTGCATTTACATTGTTGTGCAACCAATCTCCAAAACTCCATTCATCTTGTAAAACTGAGACTTTGTATCCATTAAATAACTCTCCATTCCTTTCTCCTCCCAACCCCCCAACCCCTGGCAACCATCATTCTATCATCTCTTTGAATTTAACTACCAGTTACCTTCTGGAAGTGGAACCAGACTCTATTTGTCTTTGGGACTGGCTTATTTCCCTCAGCATAATGCCCTCAAGATTCATCCGTATTGTTGCCTGTACCAGAATTTCCTTCCTTTGAAAAGATGAATAATTATTACGGACTGAGTGTGTCCCCTCAAAATTTGTATGTCAATCCCCAACCCCAAGTGGGGCTATATTTGGAGTAAGGAAGTAATTAAGGTTAAATGAGGTCATGAGGGTAAGACTGTGATCTGATAGGATTAGTGACCTTTTTAAAAAAATATTTATTTATTACAGAAGACAGAAAGAGTGCATGAGCTGGGGGAGGAGTAGAGGGAGAGGGAGAGAAAGAGAGAAGTAGCTGCTGAATGTGAAGCTTGATGTGGGCCTCCATCTCACGACCCTGAGATCACGACCTGAGCCAAAATCAAGAGTTGGATGCTTAACCAACTAAGCCACCCAGGTGCTCCAGGATCAGTGTCTTTATAAGAAGAGACACTAGAGAGGTCAGCTGCCATGTGTGTTTGCGCACGCGCACAAGCACCAAGGAAAGGCCTCGTGAGGACACAGTGAGAAGGTGGCCTTCTGCAAGCCAGGGAGAGAGCTCTCACCAGAAACCTGAGCCTCCAGAACTATGAGAAAATAAGTTAGTGTTGTGGAAGCCACCCATTCTATGGTATTTTATGACGGCAGCCTGAGGAGACCAATAGTATGATACTCCATTGTTTGTACCTACTACGTTTTGTTAATCCCCTCACCCACTGACAGGCAGTTGGGTTTCTTCCATATTGTGGCTATTGTGAATAGTGCTGCTATGAGCATGAGGTACAGTTATCTCTTTGAGACCTTGCTTTCAGTTCTTTCCGGATATGCACTCAGAAGTGGCATTGCTGGGTCAGATGGTAATTCTATGATAATGTTTTGAGGAACTGTCATAGTGTTTTCCACACAGCGGTACCATTTTCCATCACCACCACAAGAGATCCAGTCTCTCCCCATTGTTGACAACATCTGCTATTTTCTGTTTGTTTGGTTTGTGTTTTTTGTTTTTTTAAAGATTTTATTTGTCTTTTTGTCAGGGATAGAGTCCAAGGAAGGAGAGTGGCAGACAGGGGGAGAAGCAGGCTCCCCACTAAGCAAGGAGCCCAGGCTGGGACTCGATCCTGGGATCCCGGGATCATGACCTGAGCCAAAGGCAGACGCTTAACCAACTGAGCCACCCAGGTGTCCCATGGGTTTGTGTTTTTTGATAACAGGTATCCTACTGGGTGTGACATGAGGGGTTTTCTTTTTAAGAAAAAGAAACTACAGTGGTTCTTAACCTTTTCCAGAGCACAGAATCTGAGAATCTGGTGAAAGCTTGTGACTTCTCCCCAGGAAAATGTCCATAAACATACAATTTTGCATAAAATTTAAGTAAGTTCCTCTAAGGAGCCAGGAACTTCAGCTTACAAATCCTTGATCTATCCCTAACAGTGTCACTATAAGGTATGCAACGGTCTACAATACTTGTACTAGTAATTGTCTTTTCTATTTCTTCTATATACAGGCCTCCCCTGGTCTCTGAAAGTAGGGCACTCCTATGAAAACTTTTGTAAGTCGAAATGGTGTAAAGCAAAGAAGCAATTACTATTAATGTATATGGAAAAAGTTTTGAGTGTTCCCAGATCCAAAAAGTCACCTCTTTTAGGGTTTTCTGATACCTTAGGACACATCTTGCTAACAGATGCAGAAAATAAATCGAGATTAAGCAGAGTTGCTCACGGACACTGTTCAAAGCTCTGATCATAGGTTTTTCTTAAAAGCAAAGTGGCATAATGCAGACTTTCAAAAAGCAGGGGTTGACTCTGTTGGTCATTTACCACCTGCCTAGTGCTGTGCTAAATGTTTAATACATATTTTCCATTTCACAACAACCTTATAGAGTAAAAATGCAATTATTATTCCCACTTTACAGATGAAAAAACTGAGGCTGCAGACAGAGTCCACAGAGGAGCTGGGATTCTTTGAGCTTAAAGATCCTGGGGTCTTTGGGGGAAATCTACGGATGCTAGATGAAGGTAGCACCCATGTCAGATGCCTGGGGTTTCGTGAGCACTCTCTTATTTTTGCTGGGAGGAGACAGATATTGCGATACTTGACCTTGCCCAAGCTTATCTACAGATGCCCAATCTCGGGTCTTTGGAGACTTTCAGGCTTTCAGGAATCCCTGCCATTCCTAAATTTTCCTGATGCTTTAACTATCCTCCTCCTTTTAGGATTCCAAGGGCATAGCCCTGTGTTTCAAGAATGAGGTCAACAGAGGAAGACCACCCAGAACTAATTCAGGATGCCAGGTATTACTGAGATATGTCAGACACAGAAGTGGAGAATAAGAGGAAAAAACAAACAATCCTGTTTTACTTCTGTTGCCATGACTACCGTTCAAGGGCTCCCAGCTCTTAAGGGAAAGCATGCACAGTCTATGCTGAACCTATTAAAACTTAAAGCAAGTGCCTAAAGCCTTCCCAGGGCCACTCGTTTTCTTTTGTATTTTTTTCTTTACAAATGGTAACCATTGCCGAACCATGTTACATTTACTAAAAAGGGGCGCTCCTTGGCTTTGGACTTGGAGAATCGGGGTTGGGAGGGTGGTGGGGGTGTCAGCAAGCTTTTAGCTTCCCGGGAGAGGCCAGTAGATTTCCACGAAGGCAGCCATTATGCGTTGCTGTGGTTGCCCTACCTTATGGGTCTGGAGTCTCACACCTATGCCTGATGGCTGTTAGGTACCCACTGCTTCCCCCCAAGATCACTGCCCTCTAGAGATCAGACGGCACACAACCTGACACGGAAGCCCCAGCAGTTATCACACTTGATCTTAGCCAAAAGGCCGAGAAGGGATCCCAGCAGTTATCACAGATGTTAAAAAAGAAGTTCCATCACCATTTCCGATCATTAAGAACAGTGACTATCAAATGCCTCTCACAGGTCAGACGCTGTGCTAAGCACGTCACCTGGATTATTAGCATCCTAAATCCTTCCAACATGCTATCTTTTTGCTTTCTGGAGGCTCTTCTAAGAGCAAACCCATACGATGAACAATGGCACTGTTTCAGGGATCGTGGGACTCTTTCCCTCCGCCCCAATGACAATGCTCGGTTTAAAAATCCTTGAAGGGCAATAGTGAATGTTGATCCCCGGCCCCTGGCCCTCGACACTGGATTTTCCCTCCCAGAGTGGGCTCCCCTAACTCCACAGGATGCTGGCATCCAGGGAGGCTTACTGCCTTCTCTTTTGAAGAGAGAATGAAATTTCACAGTGACTGCTTGTGTGATTCGAGATCAGTTGTGTCTTCAACTTGGTGTGGAGGGGGTGACCAAGAGAGAAACTGCCCAAAGAATGTAAACTATTCACTAATGAATATGAATTATCTACCCACAAAGGAGGCATTTTATGGGGGGAAACTGTTGTCATTTCAGTAGGTTTTTGCTACGTTATCTTGGGCACATTGTAGCAGTGTATTGGGGCAATTCTTGACAGGAAGCCATCTGTATTTGCTCTCAGAATTGGTCTGCATGGAAAAGGCTGAAATTGATGATTACTGGAGGGTGCTTGAGATATCCCACGAAAGGAACTTACTGGGCCACAGGAAGTAACCTAGAGTATCTTTTGAAAACCACACTGATTATGCAGGAACATACCTGGGGAATAACTTGACTTTTCAAAAGGGCTGAAGGTAGTTCTCATTTCCCATCTCAAAACTTCCCTGCATAACCAAGGCCCTGCACTGTTATTTATAAGCAATGTGGGTTGCCAGACAGGAAAGTTTGTGGTAATGGCTCTATAGTCAAAATCGTGAAATTTGTATATAGGGATTTTTATGAGCCATCATCAGCTTGGGTTATTACCCAGTGATCCAGGAAGACGGCCAAGAAGCTGCTAAAAGTTTCTTACCTCTCAGCACATCATACGAGTTCTCCTTGTAGAGATATTAACCAGCCAGCGTCTCAAGACTTGCCTCAGCCATTTCTATGCAAACGTAGCTGAGAATTTCTAAGATAAACGTGGGTGTCTTTTGGATGTTTCTCTATCTGTATCTACTCAGTTTTTATCATGGGATTTTTGTCTTTGCCAGAAACAATGAAACTGGACAAAGTTGATTCACCATTGAACTCCGATAACCTGCCTCAGGTTCCCCCTGTAACTGGGAAGTGTCTGCAGAGACAAAGGTGGAAGCAAAGGAGAGCACAGTTTCATCTGGCCACTTCTTATATACCACCTTTGCACAGAGCTGAATGGCATCTAATCACTACTCTAGACTAAGAACAACCAAATCATGTACTTAAAATTGTGCCATTAGAAGTTCCAGAACACGGGTGGCCATCTTTTCTTGGACTTTGCTCAACTCTTTCATTGTTCAGCCCAGATTTCTGGCTTCTTAAGATTCATTTTTCGTTCTCCTTTTTTACCGCATTGTTTATTGATGGATGTGCAAGACAATACAAAAGGACAGATTCATATGGTCCAGGGAGGTCAGTATTTACGGAATAAGGACTTAGAGCATCTGAAGTGGACGACTGTTATCCTAGAAACTCCCCTTTTATCACCCTTCCCCCCTCCATGTGGCTACTTTGGGACCCACCATCCTGGTGCAATGTCACCTTCCCTGCGGCCACAAGTGATTGGTCTCCCAGAGTTATCTCCCGAGGTAAGCTGGGCCAATTAGGTTCTTTCTCAGAGAATTCAATTTGGGAGGCAGAGAGTACTACCCCTCTTTCTGGAAGCCTGATTGGCAAGTATCAAATCTGCAAAGGGTTGTCAGCTATGTGGTATGTCGCTGTGAGGCAGCCACATTAAGGGGGACAGGGGCTGTCTGTAGCCAGTGAGAAAAGAGATGCCCACATAGCAAAGACGAACAGAAGACGTACATAGTAGTTTCCTGGGGCTGCCCTAACAAATGACCACAAACTTGGTAGCTTAAAACAACAGAAATGTATCCCCTCACAATTGTGGGGGTGAGAAGCCTGAAATCCAGATGTTGGCAGGGCCATATTTCCTCTGAAGGCTCGAAGGGAGAACTTCCTTGGCTCTTGTCTAGCTTCTGGGGGCTGTTGTCAATCCTTGACATTTCTTGCCTCATGGATGTACCACATCAGTATTTCTACCTCTGTTGTCATGTGGCAGTCTCCCCTGTGTACTTCATATCACATCTCTCTATGTCTTTATGCATGTATTCTTTCTTTTCTTAAAGAATTATTTACTTGTTTTTAGAGAGAGAGCCTGCAAGGAGGGGGCGGGGCAGAGGGAAAGAGAGAATCTTAGGTAGACTTCCCGCTGAGCACGGAGCTGGATGCAGGGCTCTATCTCACGACCCATGACATCATGACTTGAGCCTAAACCAAGAGTTGGACACGTAGCTGACTGAGCCACACAGGCGCCCCTCTGCATGTCTTCTTATAAGGGTACCAGTCATTGCACTGAAAGCCCACCCTGATCCAGTATGACTTCATCTTAATTTAACCAATCACATCCGCAAAGACCCTATTTCCAGATAAAATCACCTGAAGTTCCAGGTAGACACAAAGTTTTGGGGACACTATTCAACACAGTACAGAGGGGGTGGTCTGATGGCATCTGGAACCTGGATTTGAATGTGTTTGTAGGACCAAATCACACTCCAAGCTTTGAGTGTTGGGAGACAGACCCATATTCTTATAATTAATTCTCATTTGTGTGTAAGACTAGTTCAAGTTGGGTGACTTGCAAATGCAACCAAAGGATTTTTTAATATGTATAAAATAATACAGAACCCTATTGTTACAATTCTATTAGTTGCCAGCATTAGTGATCTTTTTCTACATGCCCCAGTATGGGCGGGTGCCATATTTATCAACCATGAAAGTGTTCTCTCCAGGGTAGCTTGAGGAAAGAAAACTGTTGTTGTAGAAAATGAGGCCCAGAGAGACTTGACCAAGCATACACGGTATAACATGAGGGGGCCTATGTGGTCAACCTCAACTCAACTTCATAGGAAGGCCATAGGCAGGACAAGCCCAGGGGACACTGGGCTCCAATTCTCTGCTTCTCTGTGAGTCTCCGGGCTCTGCACATCTCCGTGTGTCTGAACCACTCCTAGGCTAGAATCCCTGTGTGGTCACAGGATGGCTGGTACAGGTCTAGACATCCTATTCAGTCACAAGGTCTTGAGGCAGCAAGAGGCTATATTTTGTTTAGGTCTCTTTTTAAGGATGAGGGAAACTTTCCCAGAAGTCTGCCAGCAGACTTTCCCCTTATGTCTTGTTGACCAGAAATATGACATGTGCCCATATCTAAATCCATCACCAACAAGGGTTTGGGGAACCCATGATTGACTGAGACTTATCGGGACTCAGCCCTCAGCCTGGGCTGACATGAACCCCCCTAGCAGCACAAGGCTGAGTGAAGGAAGGCAGATGCCTGTTCTGAATTAAGAGGAAAGGAGGGTGGGCGAGAAATGCATGGTGAGTGGGCAACCATCAGCGTCAGCTACACTTGGCAAACGTATGTTTCCAAAATCCCAAATGACTCTGGGGCTTTTTCCACCAGACTTTTTAGATCACTCCTAAATACCCATCCATGTGGGGTAGGCAAAGTCTGGCAGGAAGTGCCAGAATGCAGCATCCCACCAATGTTCTGATCTGCCCACTGTGCGTCTGACGTCAGTAGCATGAAGGGCAAAAATCAACTCAGCCTTCCTGATGGTTCCATAACTTGGGAAGAGGCTGTTTGACAGGTGGTTTTAAGAGACTCATCAAAGAACAGACATGCTTCACTGCTCTGAGCTCACGGACCAGGCTCCAAGACAATGCCAGCTAATTTTCTTGGCTAGGGCCCCTCAGACGCCTTCCCTGTAGGTCCCATAGCAAAAAATCCCATTCACTATCTTTTTAGCTGGGAAAAGAGTGTGAGAGGGTGGTTCGGAGCAGGGCAGTTGGTTTAACCCCATAAAATCATGTGTTAAATGCTAAATGCAAAGAGCCACCAAATCTTTGTGGTCTCCAACCAGGTGCTATGACCTCTAAATGAGCCACCAACATGGTACCCCAGATCTTGTTAGGTCAACTTGTGGAAAGCCATTGGGTCCTGGGCAGGAAGTGATTCTCCATCAAACCCAGTCCTTAGAGGGGAGATCTCAGCTCACTTTTTCTGTGATCTGCAGGGTTGGGGCAGGAGAGTTCCTTGGCGGTGGAGGGGAGGGGCCAGAAGCAGGAAACTTGTCCCAAGCCTCATCCCAGCGAAGGGGAAGGAGACTTTTCTATTTGTTATCTCATGGAATCAGCATAGTGGCCCAGAGTGTGGGTGTTATCACCATCAATTTACCTTTAAGGAGCTTTAAGGGGTTCAGACAGGGTGAGTTACATACTCAGGTCACACAGCCAGTGAATGGATTCAGAACCCAGCGAGGTCCTGAGGGAATGGGACTTGCAGATAGTATGATAGAAGACAAAGCTCAGGGAAACCTGTGATGCTACTTGGGTAGGCGGTTCTGTTCCCGATGCAGGGCAGAGCCTGGGGGAACAACAGTTAGCCTCTCGCAGCTCCTAGGGAGGACGGAATTGCACAGGACAGGAGGGGAACGGTCGCCCTCCCATGGCCACTGCTGGAAAAACACACAGGGCGCACCCAAGGTTCAGTTCTCTCCAGGGAAGCCCGGCTGGCTGGCCTGGCAGGTGGGGGAAAAGTTCTTGGGAAGTAGGAAAGCACAGGACTGCCAGGAGGCGGCAAAGTGTTGCTAGTGGTTACCTGCAGATGCGGGCTTCCCCAGGTGGGGTTCCTTGTGCAGAGATGAGACTGTGCCTCCGGGTTTGGAACACAGACCCCATCCCTTCCCCCAGTGAGGACGTCAGGGAGAGCTGGCAGGGACTTGGGGCCAGAGAGGGCTGGCTTCCCTCCAGTCTGAGACAGACAAAGGAGCTCTGGGGCCAAATGGAAACTCAGTTCCTTTTCTGGCAGTGGCCAAGGGACACCTTTAATTGTAAAATTCAAGACCAGCCCTTGATGGAAATTGCAACAAGGCCAGGCCAAATGGGAACGTTGTCAATGGAAATGAGCATCTGCTTTCTATAAGAAATGCAAATGATGCTTAATTGCGCCTTCAGAGGGATGGGTTTCTGTCCCCAGCAGGGCGGGGGCCCACAGGTGGGTTAATCTACCTTGGTTCAGAGTCCCCAGCCCTCTACCCGCAAGACAGGAGCAGCCAAGAAAGTACATTGGAAGCCTCCCAGGTAGAGTGACCCCAGACTGAACAGTGCCCCCTGTTGACGGTCCATCCAGGAACCTCAGGGTACAGAAGGGCCCTCATGCTTACCAAATTCCTAAGGTGTTCCAGGTTTCATTTAATGTGCATGCCCCTCCCCCCCCACACCACGGGATGCCCTGCTTTGTTAGGTAAGGAAACCAAAGCTCAGAAAATTCCTGTTGTTTGTCTGACGTGTCAGATAGCGTATGGTGGCACAGGGTCCCAGCCAGAACCGACAGCTTGAAAAGCCCCACAGTTTTCCGCTAACATCTACTGACTGCCTAGGTCATGCATTTAGCAAACATTTTCTTATCCTGCCTGTCGCTCACGCTCTTCTGAATGGCTGAGTAAAGGGGGTCTGCACAGGAAAGGGATAATTCCTTCATCATTCACATGTTGTTTAAAAACATGAGAGATGTCTTAGAACCAAAAGCACTTTTTTTTAAAGATTTTATTTATTTATTTTACAGAGGGAGAGAGATCACAAGGAGGCAGAGAGGCAGGTAGAGAGAGAGGGGGGAAGCAGGCTCCCCGCTGAGCAGAGAGCCCGACGCGGGCCTCGATCCCAGGACCCTGAGATCATGACCTGAGCCGAAGGCAGAGGCTTTAACCCACTGAGCCACCCAGGCGCCCAACCAAAAGCACTTCTAATAGGACTGGTAAAATGAAATGAAAATAGCCAGTTGCTTGGAAGAGCCAGCCATTGGCTGCAGGACGTGGAGGAATTGAGTTTCTCTACCATCTCCACCATCTCCACCACCACCACTGTCATCATCACCAGATTCAACGGAGCCGTAATCGTGTGTGCATACATCATTCTTCACCGCTTCTGAGGAGCTCTGTGAGGCACCTCAGCACAGGTCCTGGGCTCCAGGGAAGTGACTTTCTCCTCTGTGCTCCCCTTCTCATCTGTAAAGTGGGATGGTAGCTCCTCGTGGGTTGTCAGGAAAGTGAATGCAGTCTTGCTTTTAGGAGAGCACCTAGTCTGTACTAAATGCTTAAGAAGCACAGCTGTTACTCCTTCTCAAGGTCTCACTGTTAACCCTGAGCAGTTTGAGAACTTCATGCAGATCCCGGGATGAGGTGTGGCTCCTGCTCTTGCTTCTGCACCCAGAGTCTCCAGAACTTGTCTCCTGCAAGACATTGTCTCCTGCGAGACATTGGAAAAACTGCCTTAAATTATAGGGCCACTTCAGCCCTCTTTGCGTTCCCAGGGGAGCAGGGAATGTTTCTTGCTTTTTCGATGTTAGGGGCTGAATTGTACGGCCTGCACATTCCTATGTTGCTGATCTAATCCCCAGTACCTCAGAATGTAGTCATAGTTGAGAAGGAGGTCTTTAAAGAGGTGATAAAGTTACAAAGAGGTCATGAGGGTAGACCCTAATCCAGTATGACGGGTGTTCTATAAGAAGAGGAAGGGACACAAGGGACCATCCTGCAGAGAGAAAAGTAATGAGTTGTGCGAGGAGGAAGCCAGGATGTGGCCATCTCCAAGCTGAGGATAAGGACTTGAGAGGAAACCAGCCCTCTGGCACTTTGATTTTGGACTTCCAGCCTCCAGAACCACGAGAATGAGAATCAGTCCACAATTTCAGTCCACAGAAAGTCCACAATTTTGCTTTCTGTGCATTCAGCTGCTTGCAGTCCACCGGAAGTGGATGACCCTTCTTTGGACCTAGGGTCAGTAGTGGCTTCACGCTTGTCACAGCACCTACATTACCTGCCTCGCTTTGTCTTGTCGGGTAGGCATTTTGTCATCTCATAGCATCACAAGAAGGGTGAAACAGCACAATAGGGTATTTTGAGAGAGAGAGAGAGAGACCACATTTACATAACTTTTATTACAGTATATTGTTACAATTGTTCTATTTTATTATTAATCGTTCTTAATCTCTTACTATGCTTAAATTAAACTTTATTGTGGGCATGGGTGTATAGGAAAATCAGTATATATAGGGTTTGGTACTATCTGTGGTTTCAGGCTTTCCATGGGGGTCTTGGAACATCTCCCTGAAGATAAGGGAGGACCACTCTACCCCTGGATATGCAAATCTGTTTATTCATATATTATATACATATAGCTCAGCATTGATGCTGATGCATATTGAAACCAGGGACAAAGTGGAAATATACAAAGAAGATCTTTTTCATAATGTAGAAACACTTATGTACTTATGTGTTATGTTTATGAAAACCATATATAAAAATAGAAATGTATGAAGAACGGGTAGGATAAATGCAGAAAGTTCTTATTCTTTCTGCCTCTACCCCACGTCTTGTCTTTTAAAAAAAATCTTTATTTTTCATTGAGGTATAACTGACATACAGCATTGTATTATTTTTAAGTGTGCAACATAATGATTTGATACACTTACATCTTGTGGAATGATTATACAGTAAGTTTAGTTAATATCTATCATCAGGTTTAGTTCCTTTTTTTTGGTTTTGAGTTTATTTATTTATTTATTTGACACAGAGGGAGAGAGATCACAAGTAGGCAGAGAGGCAGGCAGAGAGAGAGGAGGAAGCAGGCTCCCTGCCGAGCAGAGAGGTCTGGAGCCTGATGCCACCCTGTGTTTGTCAGCCCAGCCTGCTAGGACACAAAGACCTTAAACGGGGAGCAACANTGTTTTGAGTTTATTTATTTATTTATTTGACACAGAGAAAGAGATCACAAGTAGGCAGAGAGGCAGGCAGAGAGAGAGGAGGAAGCAGGCTCCCTGCCGAGCAGAGAGGTCTGGAGCCTGATGCCACCCTGTGTTTGTCAGCCCAGCCTGCTAGGACACAAAGACCTTAAACGGGGAGCAACAGTGTTGCACGCTGATGAAGAGAGGTGTGCCAGAGCCAAAAAGTCCCCACAAAACACAAAACCGAACAAGTAAGTACATTGATTTGGTTCAGGCTGTGGCAACAGGGAGAACACCCCAGATCTGAAGATTCGAGTATTTCATGAGGCGAGGTAGTTTTGCCTTCGACTTTTCTAGGGAAGAGCAGATAATTTATGGTTGGAGCGATTTTAGAGTCGGGCTGTTTTTGTGACCAGGGCTGGTCTCAGTCACCTGCACAGGGAGTGTTTCTCTCTGTCTAGCTGGTTTTGGGGGACCGACAGTTCAGCCAGTCACTGATGGCACGAAGAACAGAAGCCTGGAGGGACCGAATCCAGCCGGGTCACAGGTAATGAGGGGTTCATCTGTGAGTCTATGGGAGTCACGAGGAAGAGGGAACAGCGTGTCTTCTCTGTCTTATGGGAAAGGCCATTCTTTGAGGCAAGCTGTTTTCCAGATCACAAACAGATGGCAAGATTTTGGGATACACAAGTTTGGGGGAATTTCTTCACTGTTTCTGTTTGTTGGAAGAATGGGGCTCAAGGAAACTTTAGTGTTGTCCAATTCTCCCCATGATCTTATCCGATGGGGGTTACCAAGCTATTTTGTTGTTGCTGTTTACGTAACATCTACCCCCAACGTGGGGCTCGATCTCACAACTCTAAGATCAAGAGTCGCATGCTCCACCGACTGAGCCAGCCGGGCACCCCAGCCGGGGTAATTTTATAACGGGCCTGGCAGGTCTCTGGATGCTGAGGCTCTGAGGACCTCTTCTCTCTGCTCCCGAGGAAAACAGCTGCGTGGGGGATGATCTGGACACAGGGAGGGGAATGGGTTATTTGGAGTCAGCTAGGAAAGAGGAAATTGCAGAAACAAAAGATTGCTTCTGTTGAATTACCTGCCTGTTTGTTTGAATTCTACATTGGCTTCACACGCTGTGGTCTTGATCTTTGTTAGAGATTAATGTTACAGAGAAGTGGATTGAAATTTTGGTGCAAGGAATGATTTCTTGCCAAAAGAGCATAACATCTCTGAGTCTTAAATCAGACTTGAGGGCTTGGATTTGAGGTAGAAGCTCATAGAGGCCATTTGTCAATACGTATCTGACCTTGGATATGTGGATATCTTTCTACCCAGGACTTTCATTCCCAGGAATTAATTTGAAGGAATTAATCAGATAATGTTCAAAGATGCTCACAGTAAGGGGACTCTCCCTGCATTTTTTATACTGATGAAGGATCAAAAACAACTATAAGTCTAGTAATTATTTGCTACATGAATTATAGAAACATAATAAAAAGACATAACCATTAAAAAGGGAGCATAGAAGTATATTTGTTTGCATAGTGTAGGGAAAAAGAAAAATGTGTGTTTCAGTTGAAAACCAGACGCTGTGCGGAGTACACCCACCTGGGTTAGCTGGTTCTGATTCTGTGGGAATTCCTCACCTTTCGTGGTCTTTGAGCTATTTCTTAAGTCCATAGATTGTAGGCAACTAACAGCAATGCAAATTATTCTTTACGGATGTGGACATAAATTCTGTCAAGTGCAGGTTCATTTGACTCCCCTGTCCCTGGGGAGGAAGTGACGTCTGTGTCCTCCTGCAAATTCATCTTAGTATTCTGGGAACTTCTCATGGTTCCCTCATCAGTAACAAGTTAAATAAAATTGTTAAAATGTGTTCGTTTGATATCTCTGGAGAGTCATGATTTTGCTTTTTTCTTTTTTTTAAAGATTCCTTAGCCATTGAAAGGTACTTGGGATTATTGTTAAATGATAAAAAACAAGCTTCAAATAGTGCGTTCAACATCACGTTTCAGGAAAGGTAGTGTGTGTATCAACAGATGCACGGGAAGAAATGGTTCAGTGGAGAAAGCACCAACATGTTACGGGTGCATACCTTGGGGTGTGTGCATGGATGAATCCAATTGTCTTTATGCTTGTTTTATTTCTTCAGCTTGACACATATGACTTGTGGAATAATTCTATTTAAACACCGAAATAACACTAATCAAAATCTGGGAGATGACACCCTTTCTAACCAGATTCCCGCAGGATTCATTCAGATCCCTCTTTCCCCCAATCTGACAGGCTAAAAGTCAGAAAGCGACTTTTCCAGCTTCCTTAGTAGGGGGAGATGAGGTGGCTAACCTTTAGGGAGCGCTGAGGAGTCCTTGTGGCTGGGCTTCCGCCCCAGCTGGCCTGTTGGAGAGATAGGGACGGGTGGTCTCTAAGCACCATAGTTGAGACGTGATGATGATTTTAAAAGATTGAGTGATTGAGTACTTTTGCCTGAATCTCTGGTGGCTAAGGTACCAGATGGTCTTTGGAAATACTTGGATCAATGGGAGCAGTGGATGGTTTGAGCTGAGGAAGGGTGCAAGTTTAACCTACTCTTCTAACCTCACGTGAAGAAGCTGGTGGGCAGACGTGGGAGGGGTGGGCAGCCTCCTTGAGAATGCTGGGTGAGGTCACAGGAAGCCACTAGAGGTGCTTTCTCAGCCCTGGGGAATGCAGTTACTCTGAGCCTCTCGAGTCTTGGAGCAAGGAGTGGGGAGGTACATTACTGCCTGGAAAAGCTGCTCTGCCCTCGGAGAACCTGGGAGCCCCTAATGGGGCCGTCTGCCAAGAATGAAATGCACGTCCTTTGCTCTGCAAGTCCTGTTCTATTTTCAGACTGATTCATAACTAAAACATGAAATAAGTGATGTGAAAGCATTTAGCACTGACCGACACTTGCTCAGTGCACATTATGGTCCTCCCTCCCTCCCTGTCTTCTTCATCAGAATCTCTGGGGGCTAGACCGCAGGCACTGACTCTCAGATTGCTCTGTTTGAAGAGCTGTTTTCCTCAGGTAGCTGCAGAAGCAGTGCGTCCCAGGCCCCGATGAGGGGGAAAGAACCCAGCTCTTGGTACAAGCGCCCTAGCCTTGGAGCACAGGACGCCGCGGGAGCGCCCTCTAGCGGCAGAGGCTCAGCCCTCCCCGGGGCTTAATTGCAAAGTTTTCCTGGCCCGAGCCCTCTTGCTTTCTGGTCACTGCAGAGATGACCCACATCAGCTTAAGTGGCCTGTGTCCCCCCCTTTAGACCCAGTCACTGGGCAGGAGTGCAAAGGGACCTGCTAAAGCAGCCAGACAAGAAGGGAGGGCATGTGGAGCTGGAGATGGAGAGAAGTTTTGAATTTCTTAAAATACAAGTGGCACCTCTTTCCCTGTTCCTCCACGTTTTACTGTGAAAACTTTCAGACACCTAAAAGTTCAAAGAATTTTACAGCGAGCACACAGATGGTCTTTCTCCATCACCTAGATTCTTCCATTAACATTTTACCCTACTCCTTCCATTGGATATCTATCCATCTAGCAATCCACCTCCCCACCCATAAACATCTTATTTTTCTGATGCATTCCTCAGTAGGTTGTGGACATCAGGACACCCCTCTAAACACCTCAGCCCTCAGGAGCCAATGGAAGAGGTTGCTAATAGTTATTTTGCCGCACAGTTTCTAGGTTTATTTTCATATATTGTTCTTACAATTCTGTGCGGTAGGTATTTAAAAGTCCCATTTGACAGGAGTGGACGCTGAGGACCTGGAAGTCATTTGTTGGAGCACGGGGATGGAACTCATGACCCTGAGATCAAGACCTGAGCTGCGATCAAGAGTCAGATGCTCAATCGACTGAGCCACCCAAGTGCCCCCTCCTCGATATCTTCAGTGGATGAATTTCAGAACAGTGCTGCTGGCTAGATAATAAATCACTTTTGGTCCAAATAATCATGATGGTCAGCTGTGTGGTGGCTACTGAAAGAGAACGGTGGAGAACAGAGCCCAGGAAGGGAAGGTGACTTGTGCTACTATTTTGTTCTGGTGGAACAAGCCTCTTAAGGTTCAGTTGTGTTGAGATCCCCAGTCACCCTTGGTAGTAGATGTTGTCCTCCTGGGATACATTCTACTGTTTGCCATTGTTTCATGCCCAAGTCTCAGGGTGGGAAGGTCAAAGGCCATCAGGATGACCCATCCCCTTGTGCTGTGACGGGCTCCGGGACGAGCAAGCATGAGCCAGGCTGTGCCGGATCTTGTTCTGGCCTTGGTTTTTTTCAGGAGATGGATGTGCCCTTGCTCAATGTAGACAAGGAAGAGGCACTTATTGGGTGTTCCCAAGAAAGAAGCTTCCAGATCTTTTGAGACTTTCTGGAAGTTGCCCTTTCTCTTCCCCAGGGACATTGGGGTGCACAGATATCAGGACAATAGGTGCTGCCGCCATCTTGCTTCCTGTCTGAGAAGGAGTCAGCCCAGAGAAGGGCAGAGGTGAGCAGATTGTCTGGCTGGACCTCCCAGCCCCCACGCTCCTTCAGGACTTGCAGCTCTGTGAACCAAGGAATACTTTCTTATATCAACCGAGTTGAAAATTTTTTGTTATTGGCAGCCAAAGGCATCCTTCACCATTAACTGATCACTCACTATGTACCCCCTACTTTGCTTAGCAGTGTAGAAATAGCATGTCTAGTCTTTATAATGTTTGAGGCTGGCACTAGCCCCTACAGTAGCTTTGTAAGATTTAGCAGTGTTTGCCCCACTGGGCAGATGCAACCTCACAGGCCCCCCTCACCTCTTGCTGGGATATCTTTGGTGAGGGAGTAGCCTGGCAGATGCCATTGTTCCCATTCTGCATTTCTGGAGACCCAGGCCCAGACAGGAGAACAGGAGACAACGTGCCCAAGGGCATGTGCTTTGGCCACAGCAGGGTTGGGAATCAAACCTGTGTCTTTCAAAAGATCATACCAGGTTTCAAAAATAATATGTGGTTCTGACTATAATTGACAGATTAAAACTAATATGAAAACAAAAAATTTTTATTTATTTAAAAAGATTGTATTTATTTGAGAGAGCGAGAGAGAGCATGAGTAGGGGGAGGGAGAGGGAGAAGCAGACTCCCCACTGAGCAGGGAGCCTGAAGCGGGACTTGGTCCCACGACCCTGATCATGGCCCAAGCCTAAGGCAGACGCTTAACTGATTGAGTCACCCAGGCTCCTCTGTCATGTACAGTCTTTAGTAGATATCAATTTGAATAGGCCAAATTGGAGTAGGATGCTCCAAGGCTTACCAACACTGTGGAGGAATGCTTTCTGGCTGTGTGATCATGGGTTTATTCCTTACCTATTCTGAGCCTCAGATTTTGGTCCTTTTCATAGGCTAATACTTTCAGTCTTGATCTGTGAGTGTCAGATAATAATGAAACTGCTCCATGTGACTGATACTGTGGAAATTAACCATTAGTTACTGGAAATACAAAGGACCAGCTCCTTGGAATAACTGGAAAGAATAATTTTGTTTCAGCACTTGGGCGTCATATCCTGTTTTCTTTTCGCTTCAAGATGGTCTTTCTCCATCTCTGCCCCTCCCACCACCTCCAGATGCAGACTCCTGTTATTGTGAGAACGTGGGAAGGTGATAGCAGTGCAAACAGAGGGTTCAAAGAAAATCTCCCACTCGGGAGTCAGACTGTGCAGCACATGGAGTTCTTAAGAAGGATAGTCTAGGCGTCTGATAATTTTTTCAGAAAGCTTTGAAATTTCCCCATGGTGGGTACAGAATAACCTCAGAATGTCAGCTCGGCTGTTCAATCTTGATCTTCTCTTAAAGGGCATTCCCCGTAAAGTGACTCCATGGATGACCTGTGTTTCAACGTTTATCCTCTTCCATGGTACTTCTCTTCCATGATCTTCCTTCCACAGGACCTTAGGCCAAGTCATCTGCAGCAGCTATAATATGATCTGTGGAATATTTCCAAATATGAACCAATTGATATTTTGGTTGTCACAGAATGACCTGGATAACGTCCTTAAATATTCTTTTTCCACCCAGACCCTTCAATCTTGTCCAGACTTACCATTATTGACATGTTAAGCCAGGTTTCACAAAGAGTTGCCCTTGTTGAGCTCAGGGCTGGGTGCTCTAACTCAGATGGATAAGTGGCATTATCCTTGTTTTACAGATGAGTAAATGGAGACTCAGTGAATTTAAGCAATTTGCCAAAGCTCATCTGGTAAGTCTTCAAGTTATCCAGACCTCTTTTTCCTTTTTCTTTCTCTCCTTTTCTCTCTCTTCCTTCCTTCCTTCCTTCCTTCCTTCCTTCCTTCCTTCCTTCCTTCCTTCCTTCCTTTTTCTCTCTCTCTTCCTCCCTCCTTTCCTTTCCTTTCCTTCCTTCCTTCCTTCCTTCCTTTTTCTCTCTCTCTCTTCCTCCCTCCTTTCCTTTCCTTTCCTTCCTTCCTTCCTTCCTTCCTTCCTTCCTTCCTTCCTTTTCTTTTTTTAAGTAGGCTCCATGCCCAGCAAGGAGCCCAATGCCAGGATTGAACTCCTGACCATGAGATCAAAACCTGAGTTGAGATCAAGAGTCAGATGCTTAATCGACTGAGCTACCCAGCTGCCCCAAGTTATTCAGACTTCTTGCTCTTTCTAGCATACTGTGCTATTTCAGAGCGGTAAAGTGGGAGTTTGTAAGTCTATTGATTATACAAGTCAGTTGATCTGGCCTTTGATGACTTATGGGCCATTAGCTTTCACCTGGGCCATTCCGGCCATAAAATGTTCCAAGATAAGAGTTGTGGGCTCCTGACTTTGCAGCATTTGTGCCTTTGGTCTTTGTAGATGTGCCCAGTCCTGTTCCTCTTTTTGTTACAGATACAATGCATCCTATTCAGTCTCTGAACGCATGCTGTCCTGAACTCTGTTTGGATGGTTATTTGTAGTTGTGGTTTCCTAAGGGGAACAGTGCAAAGGGCTAAAGATGGTGCCATCTGAATCAGCTGCTCAAAGCCAATGAAGATCCCTACCCCATCAAAGGTACAGAGTCGTGCTCCTAAAAATTCATGGTTTCCCATCTAATGGTGGTTCTTCTACTCCTTTTACTATCTGCTTCAAAGCTTCGTTGCCTTGACTGCACTTTTGCATGATCTTCTGTCTTTCATCATAAAGAAAATGCCAGCCAACAATGTGACCTTGCCTTGCTACCTGTCCATTTCGTTCTTACCTAAAACACATCTGGATCTCCATGCGTTCTTGCCTCATTCTCTGCAGCCAAAGTGGAAGAGGTTTCCCTCGCCTGAACGGATCAGTCGGGGTCCAGATGGGAAGTGGAGTTTATTCAAATGGCTTAAATGGGGGAGACTTTTTTTTCCTTGTTTCTCCATTGTTCTCTAAATGGGGGAGACTTTTAACAAAGGATCTAATCATAGCAGGTGTTTGTGGCTTGGGCTTACAAGTATGAACAAAAGATTTTGGAACTCCCAGAGCTAGCAACAATGAAAGACATCGCCACCCTTGGATTGATGACACCAGGATTAGAAATCTTGTCCCTAGAACCTCTGAGATCTAGAGCTGTGGGAGAGATTTTGGTCATGGAGGGATAGGGATGCTGTCAGGGGTTTGGGGGAGGGCAGGTCTTGGCTACCTTTGGCAGAGCCCAACTGGAAGGCAGCTGTGCTAGGGAGGGTTCTTCAGGGAAACAGAACCTCTCATTCTCTGTCGCTTTGTCTCTCTCTGTCTCTCTCTGTCTCTCTCTCTCTACACATATACACACACACACATACATATTTATTGTAAGGAATTGGTTCACACAGCTATGGAGGCTAAGAAGTTTCAAGATCTGTAGTTGGGAAGCTGGAGACTCAAGAAAGCTTATGGTGTAAGTTCCAGTCTGAGTGCAGGAGAACGCTGGTGTCCTAGCTCAAACAATCAGGCTGGAGAAGTTCCCTTTTACTCAGACTTTTTGTTCTAGTCAGTCCTTCAACTGATTGGATGAGACCCACCATATTGGGAGGGTGATACGTTTTACTCATTTTACCAATTCAAATGTTAATTTCATCCCCCAAACACCCTGGCAGACACCCCCAGAATAATGCTTGTCCAACTGTCAGGGCATCTCCTGGCCCGACGAAGCTGACACATGAAATTAACCACTGCAGTGACCATCTTGGGAGTCCACCTGCTGCAGTCTGCAGGGATCGGTCTCCAAGATCCCCGAGGGCAGGGAAGGACAGAGAGAGGACTGGAGAGGAGAATGAATGGAGAATGACTAGCATAATTATTTTATTAAATGAAGTGAACTCTGTAGGAAGCAATTAGGAGATTGGTTTATTTTTTCCTCATCACTACCTTCAATTATACTCCAACTGATCTTGGGCAAAGCCTGTTCTTTTTTAGCCACTTTAGGGCCTAATTAGCTTCCTTTCAGGTATTAAAAAGTCCAATCCAATGTGAAATAAGACATCAGTTTCTCAGGCCGTTTGCATAGCTTTTCCTTCCCTCCTCACTCAGCCTGCCTTGGCCACCAGGGGGAAGTGGACACCTGCCTGTCCTTTCTGTCTCCTAGTTCCATGTCTCGCCCTCTGCCTTACAGCGGGCTTTTCCTGGGTGGGTGCTGGAGGAGGGATGAGCGGGACCCTGGTTCAAGGTCTTTTGACTTAGCTGGAGCTTTTGTTCCTACATTTCTTTGGGCTGTTGGATTCTGTCTGTGAACCACGTGGCTTCTCTATGGCTTATGATTAGGTTCCTCTGAGACATCCCAAGGGCACCTTCACTTCTTAATATAGGTGATGCACAGTCTGAGCATCTTCTGACTCTCCCGTGACAATCACTCCCACAGGGATCCCCTCTCTGCAGCATTCAGTTAATCTGAAGAGTCCTCTCAGTGCTGCTCTGACTCAAGTCTTCTGTCTAGCCTATCCTTGGTCTGGGGCAACCCTGTACCCCTCTCTCCCATATGGACCCTTCTGGAGGGAAAATGGACCCATCTGCTATCCTTTATCTGCCTTGCAGATTTATCTTTATCTGCCTTTATCTTCCTTGGTGCCTTGCAATGGCCAGGAGAGCAGGAAGCTTTTGTTTCTGTATGCCCAAATACCAGGGAGCACACACTAGACTCTCCCTTCTATTTTTTTGAATTTCTTAAAAAACATTACCGCCCCCAAGAAATCCCATTTGAATCTCTGGCCTCTGTCACATGGGTTGTGGAGAGGGATATCAGCCAACAAGCTTGTGTTCTCTGTACAGTATAGGGGCAAGGTCAGGACCAGAGTAAGGCAAGTGAGGCAATGGCCCAGATGTGAGATTTAACGAAATGCCAAAAAGCTCAGTGATCAAGGTAAGTAACATCTTTCTGCAATGTTCAAAGCAATCACAATCAATGTAAATGGTGCACGAGGAGCAGAATATTAAAAATGTAAAGATAGGATCAGAATTTTCTGATTTCCCCTTTTGCCTCAGGCTCCGTTGTGCTTCAGCGAGAGGCATTGTACCTGATCCCGTCTTTGTATAAAACTTGGAGATTCCCCCCCCCCCCGCCATCAATCTGTGGCTTTAAATTTGGATTTTTATTTATTGTGTTATCTCGATTCCTGAGTGTTTTGGCTCCTCCTCCCCCTTCAATTTTGCCCCTCAGCCAGTGCCTTGCTCATTTCTACCTTATGTAGGGGCACCTATCACACTGCCCTGGGCTTTGAAGTTGAGTAGAATTCCGGAAAAAATGGTTCATTTTCTGTTCCATTACCTGGTTCATGAAGCCATCCCTACCTTAAAGTTGGTCTGCAGATTCACCTTTCCAGACCTCTTGTTCACCCCCCTAGAACATTCTAAGAGATTCTTTCTATTGCATGAATATGCTGTGTACTTCCCTGTGGCTGTGCCTTTACTCATGCCTTGCTAACGGCCTGGAATGCTTCCTAAACTCCCCCTGCTTTGAAACTTCTTCTCTGTCTTTGGGAGTGGTTCCATCACCTCCTCTGGGAAGCCTTCCATGGCTTCTCTGGAAGGACTGACCCTCATCTTGTTTCTCCCCCACCGAGTGACTCACGAATACCTCTATTACAGCAATGCTGACGCCAGGAAGAGCGTGTTGGTAGGTGGATTCGTTTTCCCCAGCTGCTGTAACAAATTATCACAACCTTAGTGCCTTAAGACAGCCCACATTTATACTCTCTTACAGTCTGGAGTTCAGAAATCTACAATCAAGGTGCCAGTGGCGCTATGTTCCTTCTGGAGGCTTTGGGGGGAATATAGTGCTTTGCCTTTCCCAACTTCTAGAAGCTACCTGCCTTCCTTGGCTCATGGCTCCTTCCTCACATCCCTCTAACCTCCTGTTTCTTGTGCTCACATCTCCTACAATTGACTCTGAATCTCCTGCCTGCTTTTATAAGGACCCTGGTGATGACAGAGGGTCCACCCCGATAACCCAAGATGCTTTCCCATCTCAGGATGCTTAGCCTAATCACATCTGCAAATTCCCTGAGCCACGTAGGAGAGCAAGGTTGCACATTCTGGTGATTAGTGTGCGGGCATCTTTGGGGGCCATAGTTCTGTCTACCCTAAATATCTATCCTGCCTTGATGGCCAAGCCAGAGTTGTATTCATGGTTTCATCCTCACTGTTGAGCACAAGGCTGAGCATGAAGCCCATCCTTCAAGTGGTCTTGCTGAATGGAAGGCAATTCTCATAGCTTGAGCCTTCTCTCTCTCTCTCTCTCTCTCTTTCTCTCTCTCTCTCTCTCTCAAGCTCTGCTATTAGTTCTAGGCAGTAGCCCTGGGAACCCTCTGCAGGGTCCAGTCCTCTGAATTTGAGCAGGTGCAATTACAGATTCCCTCCTAGTCAGGCTAGCAGGGAGGGAAGTGTGGCCGATCGACCCACCTCCTCCATGTTATCTCCATTTTTTCTCCTAGGCTTAACTGTATGCTTTATTATTATTACATTTTTTAATTTTATAAAAAGATATTATTTATTTATTTGAGAGAGCAAGAGAATGCATGAGCAGCCGGGGGAGAGGAGAGAAGTAGGCTCCCCGCTGAGCAGGGACGCTGGGATCCTGGGATCATGACCTGAACCAAAGGCGGATATTTAACCAACTGAGCCATCCAGGCACCCCAAATCCCTTGCTTTAAAACCCACCTCACGTTTCCAGTGTATTAAAAATATATTTGGTTTTATGCCGTGCTTGCCTTCAAAAACTGAGAAAATCCCCACACCGGACAACTTGGAAGCAGTAATCTGGTTTCATGTTCCCACAGTTTGTAGGAAACAGAGTTCTGAGGAGTTCAGGCTGATTTATCCAGCCCCAGAGAATAGACCTATTCCAGAAATATCCCTACTCTGTCGTCCCCCCTCCCCCCCGGCTCTCTCAATTGCCTCAGCATCTGTTTACAACACAGGGTCAGCTTTGCCCACAGATTTCCAGGCAGATTGGGAAGGCAGGAGCAGTGTCGGGTCTGCAGCTTGGACCCCGGGAGGAGGGGGGACGGGGTGGGGGATGCACCTGTCCCTTAGTTCAGGCCGGGCCCTTCTGGGTCTTATAGTCGGGGTTTTGGGTCCCATCCTCTTTGGCAAGTGCTGTAGACATGCGGAAATGGAAGCCACATTTAGTAATTGAGGGGCAATTAGCGTTCATGGCAATGTTTGCAGGCAAAGCCAAATTAATGTGTGCTAAAAGATGTATGTATCAGCTAAATATTTTGACAGAGAAGTGAAAATAACTGTGAAGACCACTCCATCTGGCTCCTCTTGTTTATTGCCTGAATATTTACACCGCTACTTTGGAAGTTTCACGGATTCGAGAATTAATGTACAGAAAGATATTCTGTCTTTTGACCAGAGTAGAGAGACACTTTTGTTCTGTAAATTGAGGGTGAGACAACAGACGGAATTCCGAAAGGATTCCATCCTCTCTTCCTTTTCACATTCAAGACTAATAGCCACTCATTCCCCTCCCCCCAAATCCCTTAAGGATGTGTTGCCCTTATTGGAAGTTGCTGCTGTGGTTGAACTTGCAAGAGAGTGGATGACTGCTGTTGAAAAACCTCGAATAATGCCAAACTTAAGGAATTTCAGATCATCATGGTCTGAGAGAGAACAGAACTTTCTTGGAACCTCAATGCAATATATAAGGTGTGGGGGGTAGGTATCAGGGAGATCTGCAAAGGGGCAGTTTAAAAAAATTAGAACATTTCTACATATATTTAAAACACTGAGGTCTAGGGCTGCCTGGGTGGCTCAGTTGGCTAAGCATCTGACTCTTGATCTTAGCTCAGGTCTTGATCACAGGGTCATGAGTTCAAGCCCTGCACCGGACTCCACGCTGGGTATGGAGTGTACTTAAAAAAAATTTGAGGCGTAATTGACATACAACATTCTATTAGTTTCAGGTGTACAACATAATTTGTATACACTGCGAAATAATCACCACCATGTATCTAATTCCCATTGGTCACCATATTTTTTTTCTTGTGATGAAAGCCTTTGAGATTTACTCTCTCAGCAACTTTCAAATATGCAATACAGTATTATTAACTATAGTCACCATGCTGTGCAATATATTCCCATGACTTATGCATTTTATAACTGGAAGCTTGAACCTTTTAACCTCCTTTACCCATTTTGTCCACCTCCCACCCCACCTCTTCCCTGGCAACCACCATTCTGTTCTCTGTATCTATGAGGTTGGTTTTTATTTTGTTTTGATTTTTTTTAGATGCCACATATAATTGAGATCATATGGTATTTGTCTTTCTCTGTCTGACTTATTTCACTTAGCATAATGCTCTCAAGGTCTATTTATGTTGTAAATGTCAAGATTCCATTCTTTCTGATATATTCTATATATATATGTATATAGTATGTATAGTATACATACTATATATATACACTATATCTATACTATATCATATATATACACTAAACATACTATATACACTATATCTATACTATATCATATATATACACTAAACATACTATATACACATATATATACTATATATACTGTTCAGTATATACTATATACTATATAGTATATACTACACTATATACCATATTATATAATTATATATATATAATCGATTACATATGTATAATTATATGTTATACCACATACCATATATATATGGCTATATTATAACTTCTACATCACTATAACACATCTTCTTTATTCATTCATCCATTGGTGTACATTTAACTTGTTTCCATATCTTGGTTATTATAAATAATGCTGCACTGTACATGGGGGTGGAGATACCTTTTTCAATCAGTCTTTTCTTTTTCTTTGGATAAATATCCAGAAGAGGGATTACTGGATTATATGGTAGTTCTAATTTTAGTATTTTGAGGAATTTCCACACTGTTTTCTATAGTGGCTGCACTGATTTACATTCCCAACAGCACACAAGGGTTCCTTTTTCTCCACATTCTTGTCAACACTTATTTCTTGTCTTTTTGACTTTAGCCATTCTAACAGATGTGAGATGATATCTCACTGTGGTGTTGATTTGCCTTTCCCTGACGATTAGTGATGTTGAACATTTTTTTCATATGCCTGTTGACTGTCTATATGTATTCTTTGGAAAAATGTCTATTCAGGTTTTGGGAAATGTCTATTCCCAGTTTTTAATTGGATGGTTTATTTGCTTTTTTTCCCCTTTTGCTGTTGCATTTTATGAGTTCTTTATATATTTTGGATACTAATCCTTATTGGGTGTATGATTTGCAAATATTTTCTCCTCTTCATTAGGTTGCCTTTTTCATTTTGCTGACAAAGGGGGAGTTTTGAGGCAGAGCTGGGAATCTTGAGGAGTAAAGAACCTGGTTGAGTATTTGCAGCTGGGGCTGCCCGAACATTGCTAGGCTGACCTGTTCCTGTGTCCCTCTACGTGGTCTCTCTTCCTCTGTGAGGCTGCCACCTGGGGCACCTGGACAACTTACTTCTTGATCTTACCTCAAGCAAAAATTATGAAAAGTGAAACTTTTTCCTTTTTGGTGCTAGACCTCATTTAGGGGCCAACCCTGCCTGAACTAGCATGAGGCAGATTGAAATAATCTGCTTCTCCTGAGTTCTGCTGCATAACTATGGAGGTGACTGATTATGGGTGGCATTCTAGACCCCAGTGGAGATATTATGAAATATAGAACATATAAGACCACTTACCTTCCTAAAACCTGACATATCCAGAGTTCTGAAACCCCCCTGGCTCAAGCATATTATTAAGGGATCATGGGCCTCTGTCTCCTGGCAGCAATTGCTTAGAGCATTCCTGTTCTTCGTTGACAAAGTCTTTCTTCCTGGAAGCCCCTGAGCTTAAGCAAAGCCATCCATTTTTGTCTCTACCACTTATAGCAACATGTTTATGCCCATAAGCATGATAAATATTGGTTGGCAGATTATTAAAGATATTCACTGAGGGTTTCCCTATTTTATTGTACCACTGGGCAGTTCTGCATCAGGGAGGGAGGTGGCAGGAAGGACAGTAGGAGTGGCTTTGGCCCCGGGTGGATGTAGCCCACTCTGCAGGGGGGAGGTCATGGCCCCTGATGAGCAGACAGATGGGAGGGTGGACCCCAAGGACCCACCCAGCCCCCAGACTCAGCATCACAGGAGTCCTCTGGAACTTGGAAAAAGTTAAGTCAGGAGATCTCAAATTTACTGATATCAACTTCCTGCTCCATGATGGAATGGGTATGCTCATTTATAGAAAACAGAGAAAAGGGCGCCTGGGTGGTTCAGTGGGTTAAAGCCTCTGCCTTCAGCTCAGGTCATGATCCCAGGGTCCTGGGATCGAGGCCCGCATTGGGCTCCCTGCTCAGCGGGGAGCCTCCTTCCTCCTCTCTCTGCCTGCCTCTCTGCCTACTTGTGATCTCTCTCTCCGTCAAGTAAATTAAAAAAAAAAAAGAAAGAAAGAAAGAAAAAAAAAGAAAACAGAGAAAATCTACTTCTTGCACATCCACGTTTGTGGATTAGAAGCTGCACTTGCTGAGCAAATGAACAAAACAATAGAGGAGGACTTGATCACTTTTATGATCGCAGATGAGTCTTAGTTTCCTATACGTCAGGTGTTGGCTTATTTTTGTCATTTTATGTGATATCCAGGGGGCCTCTGCAGTAGTTGTTGACTAATCTATTTATTTATTAAAGATTTTATTTATTTGAGGGGACCTGGGTGGCTCAGTCGTTAAGTGTCTGCCTTTGGCTCAGGTTATGATCCCAGGGTCCTGGGATCGAGCCCCACGTTGGGCACCCTGCTCAGTAGGGAGATTGCTTCTCCCTCTCCCACTCCCCCTGCTTGTGTTCCCCCTCTTGCTCTCTCTCTCTGTGTCAAATAAATAAATAAAATCTTAATAAAAAGGATTTATTTATTTGAGAGAAACAGAGAGCAGGATCAGGGGGAGAGAGAGGCAGAGGGAGAAACAGACTCCGCCGAGCAGGGAGCCCAATGCTGGGCTCGACTCCAGGATCCCAGGATCGTGACCTGAGCCGAAGGCAGATGCTTAATCGACTGAGCCCCCATGGGCACCCCAGTTCCTGACTTATTTAAAGCTAGGTATGGGAGAGTAGAGCAGAACATTCAGAAAATGAGATGGAACACTAGTGCCAAATCTAACTTTGAGCACCATTTCTGCATGTGGGAGGCAAAGAGTCTCCAAAAACTTGGTTAAAGAGATATTAGTGGGCAGATCCCTAGAAATATTGACAGAAAACAACAGAGAGCTTTTTTTTTTTTTTTTTTTTTTTTTTTTTTTTTTTTTTTTTTTTTTTAAGCATTCGCTTGTATCCAACATTGTTTCGGGGAGTGCAGAATACCAATGCCCCACTAGGTGGTACTGCTGATCCGCACTTGGAGCACCTAGAGCCTGTCTCTATGGCAACAAGCTTACAAATTTATGGGGAGAATTGGCCTTGTCCTCTGGCGTGTGTGTGTGTGTGTGTGTGTGTGTGTGTGTGTGTCGCAGTTTTGAGTGTTCCGAAAAGTCAGCTCTGTGCAGCAGGGACTGTTGATACGCAGCCGTCAAAGAGATAGAGAATCAAGGAAACATTATCATACTGTGCGAGGCAGTAAGAACGGGAGAGTGGAGAAATCGCTCCTTCTAATACAGTTACAAACTACCTTCGCGGGGCGGCTTGGACTCTAATGTTCTTGAATGCATGTGGCTGGGAAGCAAGGGTCTGAGGCATGGTGGGAACCTGGGGGTGGGCTGCAGGCTGCACTTTGTGCAAGATATCGCAGTGGGACTTCAGCCTGGGGGGAGCCTGGGTTGCTTGAATTGTGGGTGTTCTAGGGATACTGGGATGGAAAATATTACATAAGCCCAGACATCCAGCTCTATGTGTTACTATATGTCTAGACATTTACGATCACTCTTGTATGTGGGTATCCCACGCTCTGTGTATAAAATGTGTTTCCAGAATGTGGTTCTGCTAGACTTTGATAGCTCTCTGATTTGATCAAAAGCACAGCTCCCTGATCTTTCTCTGCTTCCTATCTTCTCACCGCAGGGGGCCCAGTGCTCTGTATTCACTATGCACTGCCTGCCAGGACTTCCTGGATTCTGGCCGCAGGTGGGGGGCGGCTCTTAGACCTGCGGGGATCCCAGGTGCCTCATCCTGCGGAGGGTTCGTAAATGCTGCTCTGGAAGGAAACTAGCTACTCTGAATCCCATTTCTGGGCTGCCAGGGAGCCTTGGGGAAATGCCTTCTTTTTGGTCCTAGCTGGTGCCCTGCAGGTCAAAAGGTTACACCTGTTGAGGGCTTGTCTCAGTGTAGTTTGTGTTTGCTTTTCAGAAATTCCAGCCTATTTGTTGGGGCCAATTATTCTTTAATTTTAGTTTTCAAAAAAGGGACCTGAGCAATATTTTTGCAGAGCTTCTTTCCTTCCTTCTTTCCCTCCTTCCTTCCTTCCCTCCTTCCTTCCTTCCTTCCCTCTTTCCTTCCTTCCTTCCTCCCTCCCTCTTTCTTTCTTTCTTTCTTTCTTTCTTTCTTTCTTTCTTTCTTTCTTTCTTTCTTTCTTTCTCTTTCTTTCTCTTTTCCTTCCTTCCTTCCATCCTTCCTTCCTTCCTTCCTTCCTTCCTTCCTTCCTTCCTTCCTTCCATCGTCCCTCTCTCTCTCTTTCTTTCTAAGATTTTATTTGGCTCAAACCCACAACTCTGTGGCCAAGATTTGCATGCTCCAGTGACTAAGCCAGCCAGGAACCCCAACAAAAATTTTTTTCTAGAAACCTTCTTCACAGTAAAGATCAGAAGTTCTACCATTTTATTATTTTCAAATAATGAGATTATTAAAAATAAAAGCAATTATCAAGAAATCGTATTGTTGAAATGTTAAAATTTTCCAACAATTGCTGAGATATTCTGGAGTGTCATCTCTAATAATATGAAACATTGTGAAAACTTTTTCTCAAAATTCCTGAACCTGTAAAATTAAGAAAAACACAACCAGGAAGAATTGTCTGGCAAATTCCATAAATCTATCTTATGTTTTTCATTTTTTGTACTTATACCGTGCACTTCCTTCGGTTAGAATGTCAGGATTTAAGACAGGCACCATCCACCCAAGGTATAAGTGGCCATAAAGGACGCTGTGACTGGCAGATGAATGTGGGGCCATGAAGGAACTATGGCCCAGTTTTTGACTTATTATAATAATACATGATATAAAAAGTTATGCCTCTGTAAAACATTTAGCACTGAAGTGAATAAATGAAATATTTATAAGTAGACATTTGACTCTTCCTTCCACATTCCTAGAAAGTTTGCATATTTGAATTGGCCCCCAAACTTTTTTTAAATAACATATTCTCATTAGGAAAATAAGAGATCTCTATATTTGGCTGACTCCCCTTCTCTGCTTTGGGATAAGAATTTAAATACTTCCTCTATGGCCATTTAACTTCCAACACAGCAGAGGAAATGTGTAACAGAAATAAATGTAGAAACAAGACAGCAGGGTGGGAGTTTTGCATTAGGACTTCCCTGAACACCTTGAGTTTGCAATTTTTAGGAGGTCCTGAGTTGATCTGCATGGAGGTAATTTGATTTTAGTTTGCTACACGTTCAAACCTGAGGCATGTGTAAGCTATACTTTTTTTTTCCTCATTAGGATTATAATAATGCAATTTATTTTCTTTGTTGGTGTTTGCTCCTGATTGCTAGTTCCAATGCTGTTTGCTGCACCCAGAAGAGACTGAAGTCACTGACTGACAGCAAGGACTTTGGCTTTGCCACTAATTAAATCAGTGGCCCTGGGTAACTGACAGTCTTTCTCATCATCGAATTTTCTCATTTGTAAGAATGAAGGTAACAGGATCCCCCTCTGGTAGGTAGGTGGCAGGTATGTCCTGAGCTTGGGCAGACAGAGTTGGCAGGTGCTGTTCACCTGTCCTCTGCCTCCTGACCTCTGGGCTCCACCCTGAGCTTCTGTCCAGCCCTCCTTCCTCTTTTTTTTCCCCCCCAGTTGTAATGGTATTTAGTCTCTGTTTGTTTGTTTGTTTGTTTATTTATTTCATTTGCCCCAGGGGTACAGGTCTGTGAATCATGAGGCTTATACCTTTCACAGCATTCACCAAATACAAACCCTCCCCAATGTCCATAACCCATCCACCCTATCCCTACCCTCCCACCCCCCAGTAACGCTCAGTTTGTTTAGTGAGATTAGGAGTCTCTTATGGTTTGTCTCTTTCCCCATCCCATCTCGTAACCTTCCTTCCTCTTGAAGCATGCTCACTGGCACGTGGAGAAAGGGCTTGCATTTCTCACTGTCAGTTCTTTCCCAGAGTTCCCAGCAGAGTGTGTGTGTGTGTGCGCGTGTGTATGTGTGTATGCGCACATGCATCCCTAGTGGCCGAGTTCTTTCCTTAGAGCCCAGCCCTCTTCACTGAGGGTGCAGATGGGGGCAGTGATGATCTGGCTAGCCTCTTGCTGTTCCTAGCCTATCCACTCCAGCTTCCTGGCTGGCACTGCTCTCAGCCATATGCACCTGGGCTGATTTTTCCTTTGGGCCTCAAGGTCAGGCCTCACTCGGGGGGATCCCCAGCCCAGCAAACGATCTGTACATGTCTGAACCCCTAAATGTGAGATGGCATCAAATTTTTTTCACAGGGGGCGAGAACTCCAAGTACATCACGGTGGTCAGTGCACTGTGGCTGGGTCTCCCAATATTTAGGGACGGTTCTCACTTGGCCTGTAGGGGGCAGTATTGCCTGGCTCTTCCTGCTGACCCAGGGCCCCCCTACCCCAGTACTGAAGGCACTCTGCCAGGCGTAGGGCCTTCAACAAAATGCAGTTGGTGCAGGATGACAAGCCTGATCACAGGGGCTAGAGCTGCTGTGATGAACCGTTTTCCTTATTTTCCTCCATTGCAACTACAGGTCAGCAATGCCTGCCTTCGTTAGAGCCCAGGAACCTCTCCCTCAAAGGACTACTCAGCACTTAGTATCCTTGGCATTTAGCATATTGTGCCTTTTATTGTGTTTTTTGTGTTTGGTATCACTTATCCCTACATTTAGCTTTATGTTGCTGGAGAGAAGGGATGCGTTTTTATTTTTGTTTGATTCATCACCATCTCTCCTAGCCAACAGCCCCCACCCCTCGAACACTAGGTCTGGAACAGGGTCTCTGCGTGTGTTTGCTGATGATGGGGTGATAGCAGCAGGGGTCAGCAATGTAGAAACCGAAAGTGAGACCCAGGGGCTGTTGGGCACCTGGTGATTCCTGGTGCTCAACACGCTCCACAGCAGGGCCCTCCATCCCGACCCACTCCCCACCTTTATTCCTCATCTTTCTGTTCCCTTTTCCATCACAAGGGGACGGTACTAACTTGTATTCACCTCACTGCCCACAATTTGAAAAAGACACACTTTCCCTACAACCCCCTTAAGGGCTGAGGCATAGCACTTAGGGTTTGAAGACCCAAGAGGTGATCTGACATTTCTTTGGAAAGCCTCTTGCTTTGGGGATAGCCATGCTGATGGGAACACAGGCTGTGTACACAGGGAGGCACTGAGAAGAGCCTATGGGACTTCTCTGGATCGCTAATTGTGTCTGACACCAAAAGGGACCCATGCAGCTGCTCATGAGAATCGGCCTGGGGAGGAGGCTGGGGCACAGCACATTGCTCTAAACCTTGAGCTTTTGGTCATGGTCCTTTTTGTTTAAGGTTTTATTTTATCTTATTTTTAAAAGACTTATTTATTTATTTGACAGAGAGGGCACAAATGTGAGTGGAGGGGAACAGAGGGAGAGAGGGACTCTCTAGCAGATTCCCCGACAAGCACAGAGCCCTACGTGGGGCTTGATCTCACAACCTTGAGACCACGAACTAAGCTGAAATCAAGAGTCAGATGCCTACAGGAGCAAAATGGCAGAGGAGAAGGAGACCTAAATTTCCTTGGGTCCCAGGAATTCAGCTAGATAGTTATCAAACCATTCTGAACAGCTACAAATTCAACAGGAGATTGAAGAGAAGAAGAGCAGCAATCCTAGGAACAGAGAGGTGACCACTCTCTGGAAGATGGGACATGCGGAGAAGTGAATCCGACATGATATACGGGAAGATAGACCCTGGGGGTGAGGGGCTGGCTCCCAGCAAGTGAGAGAGCAGTGGAGCACAAAATCGGAACTTTTAGAAGTCGGCTCCACTGAGGGATGACGCCCCAGAGGCTAAGCGGGAGGTGGAGCCCTTGCAGGCCAGTATGGTCTCAGGACCTGCGGGGTCACAGACGACCAGGGGTGTCTGAATGTGGCAGAGCTCTCAGGTATCGGGGCGCAGAAGCCAGCTGCAGAGATGGAGCCAAGGAGGGGGCTCTCAGCTCGGGATTACCTTGAACCATGATCCGAGGCACAGTCAGGCCACTGCTCTTCAATCAGGGACCCCACACGTGGCAGATCCAGGGAGACTCACCTTCCTCCTCTGGGAGGAGTGGCACAGGAGCAGCTGCAGAAATCTGCTGGGTTTGGAGACTCCAAATGGCCTACGTGCCAGAGATAGAAACGCTCGGTCACATGCTGGGTGAGGTTAGAGTGTGGCTGGAGACCAGGGAGATGGGAGGGACTGACTGCTTTTCTCCGAGGGCACACTGAGGAGTGGGGCCTCGAGCTCTCAGCTCCTATGGGGTCGGAGATTGGGAGGCCGCCATCTTCATTCCCATCCTCCAAAGCTGTACAGAAAACATTCAGGGAAGAAAAGGTCCCAAGAGCAAACCCAAGCAGATTGCTTATCCTGGCTGCTGACAAGGGCGGTGCAATTCCTCCTTGGGCAAAGACATTTGAGAATCACTGCAACAGATCCCTCCCCCAGAAGACCAGCAAGAACATCCAGCCAAGACCAAGTTCACCGATCAATGAGAAATGCAGAACTCCAGAACTATGGGAATATAGCACATAGAATCCATGGCTTTCCCTCCATGATTCTTTAGTCTTTCAAAGTTAAATTTTTTTAATTGTATTTTTTTCTTATTCCATTTTTAAAATTTTTCCTCTTTTCTATTGTAACCTTTTAAAACTATTTTATCTTATCTATACCTTTTTAAAACTCTTTTTAAATTTTCATTGTTACAGTCATATTCTATCCCCTCATTGTATTTAATCTTATTTTTTGTATACATATAAGTTTTTCTTCCTTTAAAATGTTGGGGTACAGTTTCTTCTAACAGATCAAAATATACCCTAAATCTAGCGTATGACTTTGTTCTAGTTTCCAGCCTGATCACATTCTCTTCTTTTTTTTCTTTTTTCAATCAAGTGCTTATCTTATCAATTCCTTTTTTAAAATCTTTTTTAATTTCCATCTTTACAGTCATATTCCATGCCTCCATTGTGTGCACCCTTATTTTTGTATATATATGTTTTTCTTTCTTTAAAATTTTGGGAGGCAGTTTCTTCTAACAGACCAAAACACACCCCAAATCAAGTGTGTGGCTCTGTTTTAGTCACCAGTCTAAATATATATATATATATATATTATTGTTTTCCTCCTTTCTTCTCCCCCTGGTTTCAGGACTCTTCTGATTAGGTTAGTGTATTTTTTTTAGGGTTGTTGCTAATCTTTTAGTATTTTGTTCTCTCATTCATCTATTCTTCTCTGGATAAAATGACAAGGTGGCAAAACTCACCTCAAAAAAAAAAAAAAAAGAACAAGAGGCAGTACCAATGGCTAGGGACCTAATTAATACAGATATTAGTAAGATGTCAGAACTAGAGTTCAGAATGATGATTGTAAAGATGCTAGCTGAGCATGAAAAAACCATAGAAGATACTAGAGAATCCCTTTCTGGAGAAATGAAATCCCTTTCTGGAGAAATGAAAGAACTAAAATCTAACCAAGTTGAAATAAAAAAAGCTATTAATGAGGAGCAATAAAAAATGGAGGCTCTTACTGCTGCAGTAAATGAGGCAGAAGAGAGAAGTAGTGAAATAGAAGACCAAATGATGGAGAATAAAGAACCTGAGAAAAAGAGAGATAAACAACTACTGGACCACAAGGGGAGAATTCAAGAGATAAGTGATACCATAAGACAAAACAATATTAGAATAATTGGGAACCCAGAAGAAGAAAAAAGAGAGAGAGGGGCAGAAGGTATATCAGAGAAAATTATAGCAGAGAATTTACCTAATTTGGGGAAGGGAACAAGCATCGAAATCCAGGAGGCAGAGAATCCCCTCCCAAATTCAATAAAAATAGGTCAACACCCCTGTCATCTAATAGTAAAACTTACAAGTCTCAGTGACAAAGAGAAAATCCTGAAAGCAGCTCGGGACAAGAGGTCTGTAACATACAAAGCTAGAAATATTAGACTGACAGCAGACCTATCCACAGAGACATGGCAGACCAGAAAGGACTGGCATGATGTATGCAAAGCACTAAATGAGAAAAATATGGAGCCAAGAATACTATATCCAGCTAGGCTAGGCTGTCATTGAAAATAGAAGGAGAGCTAAAAAGCTTCCAGGACAAACAAAAACTAAAATAATTTGCAAACACCAAACCAGCCCTATAGGAAATATTGAAAGGGGTCCTCTATAGGAGGAGAAGGCCTAAAAATAACAGACCAGAAAGTAACAGAGACAATATACAGTAATAGTCACCTGTAGGTGATACAATGGCACTAAATTCATATCTTTCAATAGTTACCCTGAATGTAAATGGGCTAAATGCCCCAATCAAAAGACACAGGGTACCAGAATGGATAAAAAAACAAGATCCATCGATATGCTGTCTACAAGAAACTCATTTTAGACTCAAAGACACCTCCAGATTTAAAGTGAAGGGATGGAAAACAATTTACCATGCTAGTGGACATCAAAAGAAAGCTGGAGTGGCAATCCTTATATCAGATAAATTAGATTTTAAGTCAAAGACTATAGGAAGAGATGAGGAAGGACATTATATCATGCTTAAAGTGTCTGTCCAACAAGAAGATCGAACAATTTTAAATATGCTCTAACATGGGAGCAGCCAATTATATAAACTAATTAATAATAAAGTCAAAGAAACACATTGACAATAATAAAATAATAGTAGGGAACTTTAACACCCCCTCACTGAAATGGACAGATCATCTAAGGAAAAGATCAACGAGGAAATAAAGGCTTTAAATGACACAGTGGACCAGATGGACATCACAGATATATTCAGAACATTCCATCCCAAAGGAACAGAATACACATTCTTCCCTAGTACACATGGAACATTCTCCAGAATAGATCATATCCTGGGTCACAAATCAGGACTCAACCGGTACCAAAAGATTGGGATCATTTCCTGCATATTTTCAGACCACAATGCCTTGACACTAGAACTCAATCATAAGAGGAAAGTTGAAAATAACTCAAATACTTGGAGACTGAAGAGCATCCTATTAAAGAACGAATGGGTCAACCAGGAAATTAAAGAAGAATTAAAACAATTCATGGAAACAAATGAAAATGAAAACACAACTCTTCAAAATCTTTGGGATACAGCAAATGTGGTCCTGAGAGAAAGGTATATAGCAATACAAGTCTTTCTCAAGAAACAAGAAGGGCCTCAAGTACACAACCTAACCCTACACCTAAAGGAGCTGAAGAAGGAACAGCAAATAAAGCCTACACCCAGCAGGAGAGGAGACATAATAAAGATCAGAGCAGAAATCAATGAATTAGAAACCAAAAGAAGAGTAGAACAGATCAATGAAAGTAGGAGATGCTTCTTTAAAAAAATAAATAAGATTGATAAAACCCTGGCCAGAATCACCAAAAAGAAAAGAGAAAGGACCCAAATTAATAAAATCATGAATGAAAGAGGAGAGATCACAACCAATACCAAAGAAATACAAAGAATTATAAGAACGTATTATGAGCAACTATATGCAGCAAAATAGACAATCTGGAAGAAATAGATGCATTCCTAGAGATGTAAACCCTACCAAAACTGAACCAGGAAGAAATAGAAAACCTGAACAGATCCATAACCAGTAAGGAAATTAAAGCAGTATTCAAAAATCTTCCAAAAAACAAGAGCCCAGAGCCAGACAGCTTCCCAGGGGAATTCTACCAAACATTTAGAGAAGAATTAATACCTCTTCTCTTGAAACTGTTCCAAAAAATAGAAATGGAAGGAAAACTTCCAAACTCATTTTATGAGGCCAACATCACCTTGATCCCCAAACCAGAAAAAGACCCCATCAAAAAGGAGAATTACAGACCAATATCCCTGATGAACATGGATGCAAAAATTCTCACCAAAATACTAGTCAATAGGATCCAACAGTATATTAAGAGGATTATCCACCACGACCAAGTGGGATTTATTCCTGGGCTGCAAGTTTGGTTCAACAACCGTAAATCAATCAATGTGAAACAATACATTAATAAAAGAAGGAACAAGAACCATATGATACTTTCGACAGACACTGAAAAAGCATTTGACAAAGTACAGCATCCTTTCTTGATCAAAACTCTTCACAGTGTGGAGATAGAGGGCATGTACCTCAGTATTGTCAAAGCCATCTATGAAAAACCCACAACGAATATCATTCTCAATGGGGAAAAACTGAGAGCTTTTCCCCTAAGGTTGGGAACACGGCAGGGCTGTCCACTATCATCACTGCTATTCAACATAGTACTAGAAGTCCTAGTCTCAGCAATCAGACAACAAAAAGAAATAAAAGTCATCAGAATTGGCAAAGAAGAAGTCAAATTCTCACTCTTTGCAGATGATATGATACTTTATGTGGAAATCCCAAAAGACTCCACTCCAAAACTGCTAGAATTCATACAGGAATTCAGTAAAGCGTCTGGATATAAAATCAGTTGCATTTCTATACACCAACAACAAGACAGAAGAAAGAGAAATTAAGGAGTCGATCCCATTTCCAATTGCACCCAAAACCATAAAATACACTAGGAATAAATCTAACCAACCAGGCAAAGAATTTGTACTCAGAAAACTATACAGTACTCATGAAAGAAATTGAGGAAGACACAAAGAAATGGAAAAACATTCCATGTTCATGGATTGGAAGAACAAATATTGTGAAAATCTCTATGCTGCCTAGAGCAATCTACACATTTAATGCAATCCCTATCAAAATACCATCAACTTTTGTCAAAGAAATGGAACAAATAATCCTAAAATTTATATGGAACCAGAAAAGACCCTGCATAGCCAGAGCAATGTTGGCTATTGCCAACCAAAATTGGTGGTACCACAATTCNAAAAGAAATCAAAGAAAATCAATTCCATACTTCAAGTACTATTACAAAGTTGTAATCATCAAGACAGTATGGTACTGGCACAAAAACAGACACATAGAGCAATGGAACAGAACAGAGGGCCCAGAAATAGACCCTCAACTCTATGGTCAACTAATCTTCAACAAAGTCAGAAAAGAATGTCCAATGGAAAAACGACAGTCTCTTTAACAAATGGTGTTGGGAAAATTGGATAGCCACATGTGGAAGAATGAAACTGGATCATTTCCTTACACCACACACAAAAATAGACTCAAAATGGATAAAAGACCTCAATGTGAGATAGGAATCCATCAAAATCCTTGAGGAGAACACAGGCAGCAACCTCTTCGACCTCAGCTGCAACAACTTCTTCCTAGAAATATTGCCAAAGGCAAGGGAAGCAAGGGCAAAAATGAACTACTGGGACTTCATCAAGATCAAAAGCTTTTGCACAGCAAAGGGAACAGTCAACAAAACCAAAAGACAACTGACAGATAAAGGGCTAGCATCCAAAATCTAGAAAGAACTTATCGAACTCAACACCCAAAGAACAAATAATCCAATCAAGAAATGGGCAAAAGACATGAACATATATTTCTGCAAATAAGACATCCAAATGGCTAACAGACACATGAAAAAGTGCTCAACTCAGGCGTCATCACGGAGATACAAGTCAAAACCACAATAAGATACCACCTCTCACCAGTCAGAATGGCCAAAATTAACCAGTCAGGAAATGACAGGTGTTGGCGAGGATGCCAAGAAAGGAGAACCCTCCTACATTGTTGGTAGGAATGCAAGCTGGTGCAGCCACTCTGGAAAACTGTATGGAGTTTCCTCAAAAAGTAGAAAATAGAGCTACCCTCCAACCCAGCAATCGCACTACTGGGTATTTACTTAATGATACAAATGTAGTGATCTGAAGGGGAACACGCACCCAAATGTTTATAGCAGCAATGTCCACAATAGCCAAACGATGGAAGGAGCCTAGATGTCGATCAACAGATGAATGGATAAAGGAGAAGTGGTACACACACACACACACACACACACACACACACACACAAGAATACTATGCTACCATCAAAAATGAAATCTTGCCATTTGCAACAACGTGGATGGAACTAGAAGGCATTATCTATGTGAGATAAGTCAATCAGAGAAAGAGAACTATTATATGATCTCTCTGATATGAGGAATTTAAGAGGCAGGACTGGGGTCATGGGGGGAAGGGAGGGGAAAAATGAAACAAGATGGGATCAGGGAGGGAGACAAACCATAAGAGACTCTTAATCTCAGGAAACAAACTGAAGGTTGCTGGAGGGGAGGGAGGGAGGTGGGAGGGATAGGTTGGCTGGGTTATGGACATTGGGGAAGGTATGTGCTACGGTGAGTGCTGTGGATTGTTTAAGACTGATGATTCATAGACCTGTACCCCTGAAACAAATAATACAGTATATGTTAATAATAATCATAATAGTAATAATAATAATAATAATAATAATAATAATAATAATAAAAAGAGTCAGATACCTAACCAACTGAGCCACCCAGGTGTCACCTAAGGATTTTATTAAGTCATTTCTACATCCAATGTTGGGCTTGAACTCACAACCCTGAGATCAAGAGTTGCATGCTGCACTGACTGAGCCTGTCAGGTATTCCAAGGTCATGGTTCTTTGACCTTGCACTTATGTACCCTTTTGTGATTTTCAGAATGCTCTCAGATCTCTTTTTCTCTTAGATGTAAAATCTCGTGTTGTGGTAGCTGAGACATTTGACCAGGAGACTTGCCTGGAGTCAGAGAACTGGCTAATAGAGGAAAAGGAGAGCCCTCTTCTGTGCTCCTTCTTCTCAGTTTCTGCTCAGAAATGTACACTCAGGGCAGGAGGGCAGAGTAAGTGGGTACCTAACCTTAGTAGTACCTTGCCTTATTCCTGTCACCTACAGAAGTGACACTTCATCATTCTCTGCCATTTGAGCTGGCTTCTGTTATTCAAAGTGTGGTCCACAGACCAGCACCAGCAGTGTCCCCTGCAGTGGGCTAGACAGGCGGAAGCCTGGCCCCATCCCATGTCAGCATCAGACTGCAGTGTCCCAGTCCTCACCGTGCTCACTCTTCTCAGAAGACCTGTGGGGTCAGAGGTGGCCCATGGAGTGAACGGTCATCCGGGTGTGCCTGTCAAAGCATTGAGGAGCTCCCCCTTTCTCGGCTTTCAGTAATAAACATGGGGATGCCTACATGGGAAGCCCCATGCTTTGAACTCAGGAGTTAGATTCCCTGGATGATAAACCTCACAAGGGCCTCCTTTAGGACCTATGGGGCTAACTTTAGGTCCATGTGGAGGGCACTGAAACCCAGTGGGACCCAGAGCCCTGAGACCACTGTGTGTGTGACCTCTCCCCCATTCACAAGACCACTCTCAACCCTGTCCTCTAGTTGCACAATCTTCCATGGTGCTGAACCATGCCAGACACTCAGCTGAAAGTCTAGTCATTCTCCCTCATGCAAAGAGAAAGAAGCCTGCTTTATTAATAACATAAATCCAAGAGTGGTTTCATCTTCAGACTTAACTCCCAAGCACTGAAGGCTCAAGTGTGCATAAAAACACTCTCAAAATGTGCTGGGAGCCCCTGGACCTTTGGGGACCCCTCCTGTAAGCGTACACTTGCCCGTGAGTGGAGAGCATTGTCTTGGAGGGAACGACGTTAGCTTGAACCTAATGGAATTCAGCATAATGCAAAATTCATGCCAAGGGATGGCAAATGAAAGAAAGCTTCTTCATCCAACTTCTTCAAGACAGCTAGGAAGTGCTCAGGAGACCAGGGCAGCCAGTGAATATTCTTCATGCTGATTGGAACTGTTTTTATGGCTCTGCTGGGCAGGGGCAGGACCAGATGGAAAGTTCAAAATCCCCTTTGGAGTCCCAAGAGTGTGCATGGCCAGGAGCTACAGGCTTCAGTGTTGGCCACCTCCTGGCTGTGGGACAGTGAAGGGAGGCATGTCCTTGTCCTTCTCCCCCATCTGGGTAACCAGACTGCGGCTCTTTAGCATACGCACCAGTGAGTCTGTCCCCAGTGCTCTTTCCAACAGCTGGTTGTAAGAGGGACTCTGCTCACCAATGGGCAGAAGCAGGATCTATGCAGACAAACATCTTGCTGAGCAATCAGTAACAATGGGAGGGTTTGGGGGGGGAGTAACTCTGTACCTACTGGCCACATGGCTTCAAGGACATTATTCCCTTCCCCCACCCCTGGCCCCATTCCCCATCACCTGTAGTCTCTTGATTCTTTCTTTTCTTCCTTCCTTGTTTCATTCTTTTTCTCCCCCTGCCCTTTCTTTTTAGAGATAGACTGCACGTGAGCAGGGTGGGAAGGGGCAGAGGGAGAGGGAGAGAGAGAATATTTTTTTAATTAGTTTTTTAATTTATTATTTGAGAGAGAGAGAGAGATTGAGAGAATCAGTAGGAGGAGGGGCAGAGGGAGAAGTAGACTTCCTGTGGAGTAGGGAGCCCGACTTGGGGCTCGATCTCAGGACCCTGGGATCATGACCTGAGCTGAAGGCAGACACTTAACTGACTGAGCCACTCAGGCACCTGAGAGAGAATCTTAAGCAGGATCCATACTCAGTGCAGAGCTTGATGCAGAGCTTGATGCAGGGCTCAATCTCATGACCCTGAGATCACGACCAAGAGTCTGACACTTCACTGACTGAGTCACCAAGGCAGCCTTCTTTCTTTTTTTAATTACAAAAATTTCCAGGTTTATTGAGATATAATTCACATACAACACTGTGTGAATTTAACGTGCACAATGTGGTGATTTGATACGCTTACATATCACAATGTGATTACCACTAGAGCATTACTCAACACCTCCATCATGTCACATAATTACCATTTTTGTATGTGGTAAGAACATTTAAGATCAACTCTCTTAGCAACCTTCAGGTAAATAATAGAGTATTACTCACCATAATTGCCATGCTGTATCTTCGATCCCCAGAACTTACTCATCTTCTGACTGAACGTTTGTTGCCCTTTGACTAACATCTCCGCATTCCCCCATCCCCCAGGGCTGTTAACCTCCATCCCACTTCCTGTTTCTGTGAGTTCAGCTTTTTTAGATTCCACCTATAAGTGAGATCACACAGTATTTGTTTTTCTCTGTCTGACTGATTTCACTCAACCTAATGCCCACAAGGTCTATCCAAGATGTGGCGAATGGCAGGATTTCCCTCTTTCTCGTGGTTGAAGTATATTCCATTGTGTGTATCCTATCACGCCTTCTTCATCCATTCATCCGTTGTCTGATACTTAGGTGGTTTCCATACCTCAGCTATTGTGAGTAATGCTACAAAGAGCATAGGAATGGAGATATCTCTTTGAGATCCTGATTTCATTTTCTTTGGATAAATACCCAGAAGTGGGATTGCTGGATCATAGGATAGTTCTATTTCTAATTTTTTGAATTTTTAATTCTTTACAAGACTGTTCTAAGGACTCCGTGAATTAGTGCATGTAGCATTCCTAGACAGGTGTCGAGAGAGTGCTCAAAACATGGGAGCTGTGGCAGGCCAACTTCTAACATGGTCCCCAATGATCCCCACCCCTTGGCATTCATACCCATGTAAAATCCCCTCTCCTTGAGTATGGCCTAGGCTAGCGACTTTATTTATTTATTTATTTATTTATTTATTTATTTATTTATTTATTTATTTATATTTTACTTTATTATTTTTTGTCTTCTCTCTGAAATCATCTTTTTAAAAAATTTTCTTTGCTAGTGACTTAATTAGAAGATCTTTTAAAGATATTTTTTAAGAGCAACTTTAAGTTCATCACAAAATTGAGGGGAAGATATAGAGATTTTCGTAGGTTTCCTGTCCTTGCACATGCACAGAATTTCCCACTGTCAACATCTCCCACCAAAGTAGTACATTTGTTATAATTGATGAACTTACATGGACACATCATAATCACCCTAAGTCTCTAGTGTACATTAGGGTTCACTCTTGGTGTTGGACATTCTACAGATTTGAATAAATGTGTGATGGTATTTATCAATCATTATAGTACCAAACAGGGTGTTTCCACTGTCCTAAAAATCCCCTGTGCTCCACCTATTCATCCCCCACTCCTCTAACCCCTGGCAACTAGTGATTTTTTACTGTCTCCATAGTTTTGCTTTTTTCCAGAATGTCATGTAATTAGGATCTACAGTTTATAGCCTTTCAAATTGACTGCTTTCATTTTGTAAGAGGCATCTCATTTTCCTCCTTGTCTTTGTATGGCTTGATAGTTTCTTTCTCTCTCTCTCTCTCCTCTCTCTCTCTCTCTCTCTTTCTTTCTTTCTTTCTTTCTTTGTTTCTTTCTTTGTTTCTTCTTTCTTTCTCTCTCTCTCTTCCTCCCTCCCTCCCTCCCTCCCTCTCTCCCTCTTTTCCTTCCTTCCTTCCTCCCTCCCTCCCTCCCTTCCTTCCTTCCTTCCTTCCTTCGGATTTTATTTAATTATTTGAAAGAAAGAGAGCACAAAGTACAGGGTAAGGGGCAGAGGGAGAGGGAGAAGCAGACTCCCTGCTGAGCAGGGAGCCCGATATGGGGCTCGATCCCAGGACCCTGAGGTCAAAACCCAAGCTGAAGGCAGAAGCTCAACTGACTGAGCCATCCAGGCACCCCACCTGATAGCCCATTTCTTTTTAGTGCCAAATAATATTCCCATTGTCTGGACATATCACAGTATTCATTCACTCATTCATTCATTCATTTATTCCTATTCATCTACCGAACGACATCTTGGTTCCTTCCATGTTTTGGCCATCATGAATAAAGATGCTGTAAACAGCCTTGTGCAGGCTTTTATGTAGACTTACATTTTCAACTCCTTTGGGTAAATACCAAAAAGCATGGTTACTGGGTCGTAGGGTAACAGTATGTGTAGTTTTGTAAGAAACCATCAAATTGTCTTCCATTGTGGATATACCATTTTGCATTCCCACCAGCAAAGAATGAGAGCTCCTGTTGCTCCACATCCTGGTCAACACTGGTGTTGTCAGCATATTGGGTGTTGGCTGTTTTAATAGGTATGTAGTAGTTTCTCTTGTTTTAGTGGCTGCTTTTCATAAACAGAATAGCACACAAGTGATGGGATGCCCCTTCTGTGACTAGGTCACAGAAGACTGTGACTTCCATCTTGTTAGCATTTTCTCTCAGGCTCACCCTGATGAAACCAGCTGCCATGTTGTGAGGTGCCCTACAGAAAGGGCCACATAGCAAAGAACAGAAGAGGTCTCCAGGTGACTGCCAGCGAGGAACTGAGGACCTCAGTCCAACAGCATGAGAGCAACGAATCCTGCCAACAGTCACTTGAGTGAGGTCTACCTTATGGCCAAGGCCAGATACCTTCACTGCAGCCGGGGAGAGATCCAGATGCCGAGGACCCATCTAAGCCACACTTGGATTCCTGACCCATAGAAACTATGAGATAACAGTTTTTTTTTAAGACTGGAATAATGTGTTGTGCAGCAGTGGATAGCTAACACATTAGCCATTAAAATCTGTTTATGGTTTTAATTGTTCTTCCCCAGGTTAGTGATAGAGGCTGGGTACACAACAGAATCACAAGGAAGGAGAACTTCAAAAATACTGATTCTTAGCCCCATACTGGTTTTGTCCACCTGGGCTGAATCCCAGATGAAGTCAATATGCATCTCTAACAGAAGAATGTTATTGTAGGTCCCTGGCTGATTACTGAAATGAAGCAGATGGGGAACCTGTGTGGCATAGCAAGTTAAGCATCTGACTCTTGGTTTTGGCTCAGGTCATGATCTGAGGGTTGTGAGAGAGAGCCCCGAGTTGGGCTCCAAGGTCAGTGCAGAGCCTGCTTGAGTTTCTCTCTCTCCTGCTCCCTCTGCCCCTCCTGCTTGTGCTCTCTCTTTCTCTAAAATAAATCAATCAATCAAAAAAAAAAAGAAATTAAGCATACAACTTTGAAAAAATGATGAGTTCTAGGCTTCAGTGAAGAAGATTCTGATTCAGTTGATTAAGGTTCGGGTCAAGGACCTGAATTTAAAAAAACAAACAAACAAACAAACAAAAACTGCCTGAGATGTTTCTGACGATTCCCTGGGGTGGGAACTACTGGTTTAGGTGATGTTTGTACTATTTAGCCAACACACACATTTCCTGAAGTGTTTGCCTAATATGAAACCCGTGGTTTTTATTCCTGGCTGCACATTATGATCACCAAGGGAGCTTTTAAAAAAATACGGTTACCTGAACTGGTCCCCCCTCCCCAGACCAATTTAGTCAGAATCTCGGGGGGATGGGCTCTGGCACTAATATTTTTAAAGGCTCCCCAGTTGATTCTAACATGCAGCTAAGGTTGAGAACCTTTATGTTAAATCTTTAAAGAACAAATAGAATTTTCTCATGAACTGCATTTGGAGGCTGCATTTGACTATTGTCTGTTTTTTTAGTCTTTCATAAAGCAAATTTGTTTAAAATGTAAGTTTTCCAATGTGGTCTGACCAGTGCAAACCTACTGGGTCTGTAGCTTCCTTTGATCTGAGTGCTAGACTTCTCTAAGTGTGGTTGAGGGCAGCTCCGGCTTAAAAAAAAATTTTTTTTTAAAGCAGCTTCATCAGTCTGTTGTTCCATTGGGCTTTGAAAGATCTCAATCCCCAGGCCTTCTTCATGTTCACTGCTGCTGACGTGATCTCCTCCATCAGGTATTTTTGCTGGTGATCCTTTTGGTGCTTGTGGCCAGGGATAGAGTGGGGCTAGTTCCTGGAGAGGTGGTAGGGTGACCTTTCAGGGCAGGTGAATAATAAGGGGCCTGATCTGTTGGCCTGAAGCCACACACACTTGGCCCAGCTTGATTTTAGCCCCACTCATCCCTCAGCCACACGCCCCTGTGCAGGGCATGAACTGCACAGCCCCAAGAGGCAAGGGTGAGACCCACCACACGGACTGGAAGAGTAGAGAGTGGTTCCTCAAAGGAAAATTGAGGTGCTGTTCCCCAAAGATGGGACACAGATGTTGGGCAGGCAAAACCAGAGATGTCCTTAGACCTGTCTGCTAGGCCTCGTGCTTTAGGTGGCCCTTCTCAGGTCCTGCTGCAGGGTGAGGCCCTGCAGCATTGGGGCTAAGGGACTGTGCCACACCACTCTTTGCCTGATGTCACCTAACTGGTGGCCTGGGATCACATTCGGGGCCTATGTGTATCTATTCCCTGGGCCCAACCCCTGAGGGCAAACTGTGCTTCCAGTGTGTGTACCCTAGGTCTGTGGGGTGATCTAGGGGTGACAGGTGGTAGATGGTACAGATGGAACCTAGACATGTGGGCTGGAGTATCCACATGCATTGCGTGTGTGTAGGGCCTTTGGAGGTGTGGGGCAGAGGTGAGCTGTGAAGTGCAGGGATGGGCTGGGTGCTGAGGGACTAAGGTGGAGGGGCCCTCCCCAGGCAGCTGTATTCCAGGAAAGAATACTAATGAGTCCAGGAATTTGAGTCACACCTCATCTTGCAGGTCAAAGTGAAGGGGTATTTGTCAAGGCAAGAGGCCAGAACATGTCATCTGATGGTTTGATGGGTTGATTTCTAGCATTTAGATATAGATATGTGGTAGGTAGGCCCTCATTTGGACCCTTGACACAGGTACCACACACATGAGGGATGCACTTACGCAAAAACAGCAAATGGATCCAAAAGATATCCATGAAGAAGGACCCCAGTGGAAGGAGATCTTGAACTGGAGGTCAAGGTGAAGAAAAGGAGTCATGTAGATGTTGGGTAAGTTCTTGGATAATTCAAGGCCCTTTCTCTGTCTATTAAAATCTCCTGGAAGCACCCTTGGCAACGGATCCTGCTAGAACCCTACAGTTTCCTTGGATTTTTGCTGATTGACTGGGCTCCAAAGGATCACAGAGATGGCCAAATGTTTCCATCCTTGCTTTATGGCAGTATCACGCATGTCTTCACTTTTGTCTTCACATGCCTGTCTTCCTTTGGTGTGTCTCTCTGTGTGTCCCTTTCCCTACTGAGGACACTCTCACTGGACTTAGGGCTTACTCTAACCCAGTATTATCTCATCTCAATCCTCACCTGCACCACATTGGTGAGGACCTTATATCCAAACAAGGTCACCTTCTGAGATTCCACGTGGATGAGCATTTTTTAAGGCAGGGAGGTGCTGGTCTACCCACTACGGGCTGCGAAGTGTTTTTAGGAAGAACTTTCCTGCATGCTCTTAGAGATGGCCTCAGCCTCAGAAACACTTGCATCAACTCCAAGGTTGGTGCAGGGGGTGTGTAGGATGGAATTTGGGGGAGACATCAGGTAGACATTTTATTGACTGTCAGCAACCTGCTAGGTGCTTACCAGATATTTGTGGTGTTTAATTCTTAAAACGATGGTTCTCAAAGTATGACCAAGACCAGTAGCATCAGCATTACCCGAGAACTTGCTAGAAACTAGAATTTCACACTCCCAGGCCACCTGAGGCTCAGGGAATCTGAAATTATGGTGGTGGGACCCAGCAATCTGTGCTTTAACCCCCAAGTCTTCTGGTGCTTGCTCAAGTTTGAGAAGCACTGCCTGAAAACATCTTTAACACAACCCTATGTGTTATCATTACTGTGTTGATGAAGAACCCTCAGCAAGGGGACATGTCCAAGCTGCCTCAAGCAGGAAGTGGCCCTACAAAGCCAAAAATGCTCACCCAAGCAAGCCCACCCTCAAAGTTTGGGAGGTTGTACCCCATCTATCCTGCATGCAAAGAAAATCCAGAATCTACTTTTATTTCCAGCTGTTCCTAACATTCTCTTTATTCTGGCAAGGCAGTCGGCCCCCTTCTGATAGCCTCCCAATCAGGGGAGCCTTCCCACACCTGCTTTTAAGCTTTGTCTGTGAATTAGATAGAGTTTTGAAAGGGCAGAATCAAAAGGGTCCAGTCTCATTTTTAGTAGTCTTTGTGAATAAGAAAACAGTGTGAACAAGTCCATATTGTGGGCAAATGGCAGTAACATGCCCTTAAATGGCTCCCCGGCTCCAGTTTGGTGGAATAAAATCAATCGAAAGTTCTGGTGGGCTAAAGATGCTGTGCATCCAGGGGGCTCCCCCGCTGGAGGATGGAGGCTATGCTTCTCCATTACTCACTGTGAAGGGAAGTTAACAAAAGCACTTAAACCTTTAACCTCCAGCGTGTTAACCATCAGGTGGTGGAGGGCAGCTCATTAGCATCCGGTGACCCTGAATGCGTGGCTTCCACCCTCACTGAGACTCAGAGATCCACGAGATGGCAGTAGCCACCAGAGCATCGCACCCATGGTCCCTGCTGCTTCTGGAATTTCCAAATTAAAAAAAAAAATCTGCAATCTGGAGGAGACCATGAAGGACCATTCATCCTAGTCCTGCCCCCATCCTTCCAGAACTGAGCACGTCAGAAGCAACGTGAGCCAGCTGGTCGTAAAACGCTTAGGGAAAGGGCTCCCCAAATCCCGTGCATTTCATCAATGGATTAATCACATTATTTACCTATTTCCCATCCTCCCCACTTTTTACTCTAAAAATTCAAGCCTATAGGTAAGCTGGAAGGTGAACGTACCTGCTTGCCCATCCCTTGGACCCATCGGTTGGTAACATTTTGCCGTGTTCACTTTCTCTCTCTTTCTCCCTTTTTTAGAGGAGAAAATGCTTGAAAGTGAATAATAGACATCCTGACGCTTCACCCCTCAGTCATTCAACATTACTGAGAATGAAGACCTTTTTCTACATAAGTGCAACTTCATTATCATGCCCCCAAAGTTTGGGTGCATGATATTGGTGCATTAATATTATGTGACTTGAGATCCATACTGAAATTGCCACAGTGGTCTCAGTATGTTCTTTATAGGGATTTCCAGTCCCCCCTTCCAATCCCCCCTCGACAATCCATTTGAGAACCATACACTGCTTCTAGTGGTTGTGTCGCTTCAGCCACTTTTCCTTTTTCCTCTTCCTCTTCTTCTCCTTCCCCTCCCCCTCCCTTCCTCCTCCCCCCTCCTCCTTTTCCCTCTCTCCTCCTCCTCCTCCTTCTTCTTTCCCCTTCTCCTTTTTTTTATTAAAGATTTTATTTATTTATTTGACAGACAGAGAGAGAGAGAGACCACAAGTAGGCAGAGAGGCAGGCAGAGAGAGAGGAGGAAGCTGGCTCCCTGCTGAGCAGCCCCCCCCCCCACAATGCGGGGCTAGATCCCGGGGCCCTGAGATCATGACCTGAGTCGAAGGCAGAGGCTTTAACCCACTGAGCCACCCAGGTGCCCCTCTCCTTCTCCTTCTTCTTCTCCTCCTCCTCCTTCCTCCTCCCTTTTTGGGGAGGATTTTCTTTCAGGACTTGACATTTCTTAACAGCCCGGTTCACTCGTTGTATGTATAGAATGCCCAGCACTCTGGATTTGTCTTACTGTTTCTGTACCATTCGACCTAAGTTAAGTATTTGGGCAAGAATTCTACCTGGGGGGGGATATGGTGTCCTTCCTGCTGCATCAGCTCAGGTGGTACATGGTGTCATGTAGTCACAATGCTGGTGGCACTAAGTTGGAACACCTGGCTAAGGTACCAAACCTTATGCAGAGCACTCTTTCTGAGACGATGGCCATCCTGAACTGTGGACTGACTTTCCCCAGGCTATTCCCTCTCCACCATGGTCAGGGGGTGTTCTGACAGTGTCAATCGCATCAAAACATTCCTTTGCCTGAACTCCACTTGTTGCTTCCCATCGTGCCTGAGCAAATTCCAGACATCCCACCATGGCCTTAGTATCCTGCACCATTTGGCCTCTGCCTCCCCTTCTGACCTTGTTTGGTGCCACTTTCCTTTGCTCACTGTGCTCCAGCTACATTTCCCTCTTTCTGTGTTTCCCAGACACCACACTATGGACTTCTGGTCCCCTCTGCCCTCCATGCTCTGGCATGGCTGGCTTCTTCTAATCGTTCAGGTTTCTGTTCAGATTTAATATTTCTGTGCCACCGTCTTACTTTTCTTGTTCGTTTTGTCTGTGAAGCTGTGGTCACCAGCTGAAATGATCTGTTTACTTATTCTTTCACTCTTAGTTTATTGTTTGCCCCATCCCATGGGCCATGAGTTCCGTGAAGGCCAACACCTGGGTTATTTTGTTCACATTGCGTTGGCACCCCAGAATAAAACCTGGCACATAGTAAGTGCTCAGTAAATGTTTGCCAATGAATGAGCGAATGGTGTCCATTTGATGTCATATTGGGGCATTGCTTTAGTTTCTGAGATGAAAAAACAAGGAAGCTATGGCTCCTGTCCACAGGTAGCTCCTGGTTTGGTGGGGATGACTTAAATATACAAAGATGGTTGGGGTCTAATATGATGCTCTGGGTATGCAGTGGAGAGCATGGTTGACTACCCTCTCAGGAGGGGAAAGTTTCCCACCAGGAGTGACTACAGAACTCTCTCATTCATACGCTGTGGCACAGATTTTCCCTAAAATTCTGTGGTGGCATGTTGAAGCATGTCCTGAGAGGCAGAAGGGCCGAGTTTGGAGTCTGAGCTGTGTGACCTCAGAGCAGACACTTAACCCCTCTGGGCCTCATTTCTCTCATTTGTCAATGAGGCCAAGTTCTACTCTTTGTGAGCAGGTGACCCTGGACAAACCTCTTCCCTTTGCGCCTCACTCACCTCTTCTATGAAATGGAACTAATGAAACCCATCTCACACGGTTGTTTTGAGGAGCCCTGTGATGGCAACATGACCAAACTCGGCCAACTGTACAACACGCTATCCAACAGTAAGGGGTGGATCTACACCAGGGGCAGTTCTCAGAAAACATAGACATCTCAGATCGTCTGTGTCTTCAGAACTTTCTGCAGCTGCTCCAGCAAGAAAAACTAGCCTTTTTGTCCAAAATCCTTCCCTGGAAGTCTTGGCACTTGGAGCTGAAGGGTCATTAAAAGACCAGATGGCAAAGAAGCATTTTAGATTACGGTTTTCAGAAGCTCTGTGATTCAGTTAGAAGCCCCGGTGCCCCAGGAGTGCCCCGCAGAAATGAAGATCAATAATGCCACTGGTAATCAATACATCTGGCCCTCTTCATCTCTGCAGCCCCTGCTGGCTCCTGGCACGGCTGCCCACCTGCTGCTCTGGAGATGGAGAAGCAGAAGCAAGGTTTGGACCTGTCACACGTCACCACGACAACTTCTATGCGTGCATCCCCTTGCTACTCACCAACCAGCTGTGGGGCAAGGGCATGCCAGGGGCCAAAGGAGGGGCCAAGGGGGTTGGCGGGGTTCTGCGCAGGTGTGGGAGGGCCTGGGTGGGGAATAGAGTGGCAGCCTCTTCTTCCTTCCTCCCTCGCTCTCTCCTTCCTTCCTCCCCTCCTCTCTTTTTATGGAGACATAACTTACATTGCATAAAATCCACCCTTTAAAGGTGTATAATTCTATGGTTTTTAGTAATTCACAGGTGTTGCAGCTGTCACCCATACCTAATGCCACAGAAGGAGGCCCTGCGGCCATTCACAGTCCCTCTCCACCCCCAGCATCCCCTCCATGGGTTTGTCTATCCTGGACATTTCTTCTCAGCAGAATCATGTGATGTTTTCCCTTTTGTGCCTGGCTTCTTTCACTCTGCATAATGTTCTTGAGACTCATCTATAGGGTAGCACGTGCTAGAGTTGCCTTCCTTTTTCAGGCTGGATAACATTTTCTGACATGGACACACCATGTTCTGTTTGTCCGTTCATCGCCTGATGGATGTTTGGGTTTCTTCCCCTCTTGGCTGCTGTGACTAGTGCTGCTACGAGCATTCACGGGCAAGTTTTAGTGAGAACTTGTGCCTTCATTTCTCTTGGGTTGGAGTCACTGGCTTCCCTTCCTTTATTGTTCTGACACCCCACAGGATTCTCAAGTTGTCAATGTATAAAAGGCAGGTGGGATAAGAGAGCGCTGGGACTTTCTGACTCATGAGTTCTGCAGACAAAGGTGAGCTAGATATTCAACAAACCGCCTATTTCCTGTCATGTGTTGGCACACAGCTATGTTTTCCTGCCCGCCTGAAGTTAGATCCTCCCTGTGACTTTGTTCCAGCAGGTCATGAACCCCATCTCCAGGGACTCTTGACCTCTCTCCTCCTGGGTCTGATTGAGCACAGAGGACCCAGGGGGATCCTACCTTAAGGGTGTCTAGCAAATCCCCCGAAGGGGCCCCATGCCTGAATTTGGAGCAGGGCCCCTCTACCAGCCCACGTTAATTTGTTATCATCTAAACAACAAACAAACATTAGTACCTTAAGACATGGAGATTTGGGGGCTATTTTTGAGCCCAGGTCTGTCCTGCTTAGTACAGGTTGTTTATGTAAGGGGGGACCGTTCAGTTTTTAGAAGGGTCTGCAGAACTTCTGGCCTGACCTCCAGCTTCCTACCACCTCTGCCCTCTGCTCATTCTGGAGGGGGTAGTTTTTGCGCTGGCCTCCCCTTGGATTTGGTGTCATATACTTAGGTGACCAGCTATCTTGGTGTACCTGGAATTGAGGTGTTTCCTGGCATTGGGGACTTTGGATTTTGTTTGTTTATTTATTATTTTATTTTGGGGGGGGACTCTGGGTTTTGAAACTGGGACACTCCCAGGCAAACTGGCACTGTTACCCATCTCTGATCGGGAATGTAGGCTAGACAAGAATTGGGATCCTGCCTGCACTCCTCTGGGGGTGGAATAGCCCTTCCCAGCCATGCTGTGAGAAAGGGGTGGCGCCTGTTTTGGAACCTCAGCTAGGCTGCTCATGGGGGCATCGCTACCTGATGCTGACCCTTATGATGTGCCAAGTGAGGTTTGCTCTGAGGAGGGAGGAGGCCAACTGATGGTCGGCAAATGAATTAGGAAATACAGGATGGGGAAGATAGAGCAGCGAGCATGTCAGCCTGGAGGGATCGGGAGAAGGAGAGAAGGCAGACATGGATGGAGAACGGGAAACAGGGTGGACAGGAACGGAGTGAGTTCAGATCTATGTCTACGAACATGTCCCCCACCTGCCTGGGTTGCTCTTGTGTGCTGCCTGGCATCCCTGTGGAGGGCTATGCTCTCATTCATGCCGTGCATGCAGTTTGAGACTTCGGCTGTGTCCCTGCAGTTGCTGTTGTTTCGCCTGCTTGTTGTCTTCCAACGACTACTCACCTGCAAGACTCAGAGGACACCTGTGCTGGTTCTTTGACCAAGTGGACTCCTACCTGTCATCACGTGGTTAGAGCTCCATGGGGATGAACCATGATGGCAGACAGGAGTCCTTTTTAAAAAATATTTATTTGAGAGAGAGAGAGAGAGAGAGAACATGAATGGGGGGGAGGGGTAGAAGAATAGGGAGAAGCAGACTCCCCACTGAGCAGGAAGCCTGATGTGGGGCTTGAGGTCCCAGGATCATGACCTGAGCCGGAGGCAGACGCTTCACCTGAGCCACCCTGGTGCCCTGCGGGCTTGATTCCTGTATGCGTGGTGTGCAGGTCTCCATCCCAGACCTCAGCTTCCTTCCCAAACTCAGGCTGCCTTCTCATTAGTCCCTGCCTCTGGTCATGGGGAGAGCCTGCAGAGGGGTGGACCTCTGCTATCCAGCAGCACCATCAGAAAATAATCTCAGGCTTCTCTGTTCTTGAGCCATTGGCACTGTCTTCAGGAATGAAAGATAGCTTCTCATTTGGCTCTACTGTAAGCTAGAAAATGAGCAAATTAAAGCACTCATTAAGGTCCTCCAGTGATAGAGACAGGCTCTCCCACTGGCCATTCACCATTACAAGTGAATAAGTCTATCAATAGAGTGAGATATTAGGCTTGAGTTCCTTTCTCTAAGTGCAAAAGGGTTTTGTTTTTTTTTCCTCCTTTGGATCATGAAAAATAAACGTCCATTTCTCTCCAATCTAGTCAGCATAAGGCACCTACAGGGAGAGACTCAGTGTTCTCATGATGGAGGATTTTCTGCAGCTGAATCTGCTTCCACACAACTAGCAGGAAGAGGCACTGCGTCTTGTGACACGGAGCCCGGGGTTGTGCTAGGAGGCAGGTCTCCTTCTCAGTGGGAAGGGCGGGCGGGGATGGGAGTTGCCCTGCACAGACCCAGTTCTGTCTGGCCCCAAATCCCAGCTGCGGAATTCTCAACTGCTTATCCAAGTCTGCCTCCCAGCTGTGGGTTGTTGGGTGGCTGGAAGGGATACTTTCTAGGAGCAGACGAGAGGGGAAGCATAAAGCTGGGATTGGTTTGGGAAGGGGATAGAGATAAGAGGAACAGCCTGGAGTGAAGGGCCATTCCCAGGGACAGACACAGGGAGCAAGGTTCTGTTCTGAGTATTCATTGTTTGGGATCCCTGACCGATGACATGGTGCAGGAAACAGTGGAGAACAGTGCAGTGGGTAAGGCAGGGTGTCTGAGCACCAGCTGCCCTGGGGGCAGGGAATGCTAGCCAGGAAACCAGGGCAGAAGCTTGCTTGAATGGATTTCTGAACAGGACAGGACGTATCAAAGCTGAGAACCAAGGCTCTGTGAGATGCCAGGGCTCCACCTTGGCTTCTCCAGACACTGGGTTTGTGACTGTGTGATTTGTTCCAGACAATATCCAGTTATCCTCCCTTCCCCCAGAAGGCAAGGCAGAGTTAAGTGACTGAAGTCAGCTTTGGTTTTCTTCTCAAGGTGTCAAGAGCCAGAATTTCTGACCTTTGGCAAACTCTGCAGGACCTGCCTCAGCTCTTTTGCCATAATGATGTTCTCCTTTATTCTATTGTGTGGAGCCCATGGTCACATCATGAACTTGAATCCATAAACACAATTGGAGACTGAGCTGATAATGCACATCAGTTGTGTGACCTTGGGTAAGTCATTCTCTCGTGAGGCGTAGTTATAGAAATTGATGAGCTGATTCTAAAATGTATATGGAAAAGCAAGGGACTAGAATAGCCAAAACAATTTTGGAAAACAATAACAGCAACCCAAAAACAAAGTTGGAGGACTCCCACTAGCTGATTTTGAGACATACTATAAAGCCGCAGTCATCAAGACCATATGGGATTGGAAAAAGGATAGACACATAGATCAATGGGACACAATAAAGTCCAGAAATAGACTGCACATGGATGGTCAATTGGTTTCGACAAAGATGTCAACGCAGTTCAATGGAGAAAGGATGATCTTTTCAACAAATGATGCTGGAAAGATTGCATATCTCTATGCAAAAAAAAAAATAAAGATATAAGCCTTGAGCCATACTTTGAGCCCTATGCAAAACTTAACTCAAAATGGATCATAGCCTAATACTATAAAACTTCTAGAAGAAAACGTAAAAGAAAATGTTTGTGACCTTGGGTTAGGCAAAGATTTCTTCTAGAGGACACAAAAAGCATGAGCTATGAAAGGAGAAAAATGATAAATTGGACTACATCAAAATTAAAAACTTATGGTCTTCAAAAGGCACTGTATAAGGAAATGAAAATGCAAGACGGTCTTGGAGGAAATATTTGCAAAACATATCTGATAAAGGACTAGGATCTTGATATTAGATATTAACTTCCTGAACAAAGAACTGGAATAAAGAACTTTCACAATTCAATAATAAGGAAGCAAATAACCCAATTAAAAAAAAGGGGCAAAAGACTTGAGCAGACACTTTATCAAAGAGGATATATGGTTAGAAAGTAAGCCCATGAAAAGAGACTCAGCATTAACAGTTATTAGGGACAAGTCCATCACATACCACTCCAAACCTATTAGAGGGGCTACCCACCCCCAGTCCCTGCCCAGCTGGCAATGCCATGTGGGCAGCAACGTGGAGCTGGACTTTTCAAATGCTCCTGTTGGGAATGCAAAGTGCAACAATTACTCTGGAAAATAGTTTGGCAGTTTTTTAATAAAAGTTAAATACATTTATTTTACAACTCAGCGATCCCACCTGGAGGCATTTACCCAAGGGAAATGAAAGTATTCATCCACACAAAAACCTGCATGCAAATGTTTTGAGTGGCTTTATTAATTATCATCCCCAAATGGGAACAACCTAATTGTCTATCCACTGGACTGGAATAGAAAGAAAGAAAGAAAGAAAGAAAGAAAGAAAGAAAGAAAGAAAGAAAGAGAGGAAGGATGGAAGGAAGGAAGGAAGATAGTGAATGCACACCTTAGAGTTTTGTTCATCAATAAATAGGAACAAACTACTAATACATGCAACTACAAGGATGAATCCAAGTGTATGATGCTAGATGAAAGAAGCCAGACTCGAAAGTCTACCTACTGGGTGACTCCATCCTTGCAGCATCTTAGAGAAGGCAAATCCATAGAGATGACTTTGAGGGGCTGGGTGTGGGGGATGGAAACTGACTACAAAGCCAGCATGAAGGTACTTCTGGGGATCGCAGCAATGTTCTGTATTTCAACTGTGGTGGCGGTTACATGACAGAGCATTTGCCAAAGTTTATTGAACTATATAGATATGTATAAAAAAGTCTGAATTTTACTGTGTCTAATAAACCTGACTCAAAAAAATTAATACTTTTCTTGAAATTGCAATTTTTGTAGGCCACAGAACAGCCAATTTCCTGTGGTCTAACGTATACCGTGATGAGTCCCGCTAGGGTGGTGGTCCCGCTGGTGGTGAGGTTGACGTGAGCTCATGTAGATGAGAGTGCTTGGTAGCCTATAGTCTAAGGAAGACTCTGGAGCCAGCTACCAGGAACGGAGGGGGTGCCCTGTTCACCAGAGTCAGAGGGAAATGCTGCTCAGGGCTCTGACTTCCCCGGAACTGGGTCTGGGCACGCAAACACATCTTCTAGTCCTTTCTCCTAAACTAGGTCCCTCTGCCGGAGGAAACCCCCAGTCCCTGCCCAGCTGGCAATACCCTTGTGGGCAGCAATGTGGTGCTTGACTGAGGCATGACTGAATCCTGGATGACACCCTTCCCTCTGGACTCCAAGCTTCACATCTTGGTGCCCTTTTGTCTGTGGGCCGCCTTGGCTGCCAGTGGCATCACATAGACGTTTTCTCTGAGCTGACAAGTAAAAAGCCAATAATTCTCTGTCAGGCAGAGGCTCCTCTCATAGCAAATCATTGAACGGTCATTTCAAAAGGGTAAAGAATAGAAAGCATCCTTAAAGCTCCCCTGACAGGAGAGATTTAAGAACATGGAAGGGTATTATTGGGCCGTACCATTACTGGATGAACATTCAGTGACAGGCATTACATGGCTGGTGATAAAATCGCTAATATCTTCATGCTTTACCTCCTAGTGGATTTGATTCTTCCACTGCAGACGAAGTCCCCATCAAGAACTGTTTCCTTTCATGAGGGAAGGCAGCTGCAGAAGGTACACTATTGTCTTCACAAAAAAAGGTCCACTTTTGAACTACTTTCTTCAACACTGATAAAAAGAGAAGTTCTTTTATCTCCCTTGAAGGCGTTCTGCTTCGAGCTCAAGTCAGCTGGATACGCGGCATTCTCTGACCCCACCGAAGCCAGGCTGGTTGCTGACATCTGGGACAGATACCTGATACAAGTCAAAGAATAGGCATGACTCTCAAAACTCTCCCCATCTTTAAGGAGTCCTCCTTTCTAGACTCATCAGAGGGTCTGAGGGATGTAGTCTCAGGAAATAGAAAAGACATCTCTGTTTGAGGAGAGCATCTGTTTAATCATATTTTAGTGAAAAAATGAGGAAAAGAGGCCTTTTCTCATTGCTTTTCCTTTCTACAGTTTCCATTAATTTTCTGTGAGGGATCCAGGACGTGAACTGATCGATTACAGTTCTTCCTCCACTGACCTGAAAACTTCTCGGGGGTCTTATTTATCTCTGTACTTTCAGCATGTATCACAGTACATGGAATGTAGTAGGAAGAAGGGAGGAAATTAGTATTTGTTGGGCACCTACTATAGACTCGGTCCCGTAAGAGATACCTTATGCACACAGGTGTGTAAATATATGTGTACTGGTCGGCTCTTGCAAAAGTGATGCCATATAACAAACCTTTCCAAAATCCAGTCACTTTAAGAGCCTTAGTTATTTCATATTGTTCGTATTGTGTGGAGTTTGATTGTTCTGAGCTGAGCTGGATTGGTTGGGTAGTTCTTACTGTAGGTCTCCAGGTCTGCCAGGAGGGTTCTCTTTTGGGCTGTAGTCATTGGGGTGGCTCCAATTCATGGGTCTCAATTCATGGGTCCCACCCTCCTAGGACCAGCCGTGGAACTAAGGCATGCTCTTCTCTTGCTTTTGGCAGGGGCACAAGAGAACAAGTGGAAAAACACAAGGCCTCTCGTGGCTCATGCTAGGAGCTGGTACAGGGTCATGTCCACCTCATTCACTCCATCAAGGCAAATGACATGGCCAAACCCAAAGTCAACGGGTGGGAAAAAGGCTGTGGGCTGGGAGGGGACAATGTGAAAGCCGCAGGGCAAAGCCTGAGGGAGAGATGATGACCAATAATGCAATCTCCACAATATGTTTAATCCTGACAGAAAACCCATGTGCTAGATCTGGTGTTACTCCCATTTTCCTGATGAGGAGACTGAGGCGGAGAGGGACCAGACCCGGGTTCCAAAGTTTTCTTTCTTTCTGGCATACCATGTTCTCTCTGCCTGTGTTTCCTGGCACTCAATGAACACGTGGGTTAATGAATTAAAAAAACACATGTCTGGCTGAAAGTCAACACAATCAAGGATCTCTTTTACTAAAGTAAATTCTAGTTTGTTTGTGGTTTTCCTCATGCAGTTTTCCTGGTTTTGGGTCATTCCCTCAAACTGGTGTTGTTCAGATTTGAGCCAGCTGGGCTGTGTTAGATCCTTGGTCACAACTTTCTTTGTCTGGAGCCATTGGATAAGAGGGCACACAGACAGGAGGGAACATCCATATACATACTCTTTTTGCCAGAACGACTCTGTTTGCTGGAGGATCCTGGTATGGCAATTTCAAGCCTGCCCTGGACAGATTGCTTAATCAAAATTGATTATGTCCAATGTAAAGAAACATTTCCTTCCAGCTTAGCTGCCAAATTCCCCCATCATTTCACTGACCCAGGACTGTCCTATAGCCATGGAAATACTACTCCGTGTCTGTCAACGCCAACTCATTTTGTGTACAGGTGACGAAGAGTGAAGGAAAAAGGTCGAAACATCTCCTGGTGGCCTCTGGTTGTGTTCTCACTGAGAGCTTGTCAAGATCTGAGGAGGAGATTTTGAAGAGAAGCAGAGCCAGCTGGCCAGAGTCATGTTGGTGATTCAGGAGGTGACATTCTCCTCTCTGAGTCACTGGGAGTTCCTTGAGACCCCGTGGGTGTGTGTGCTTGCCAGATGCAGACACCGTGCTTTCCTGTCAGTGAAGTCATTTCTCTGCCTTCATGGGGGTCACCAGAAGGCTGTTCTCAGCGTAGGTGCCACAGGATAAAGGCAACGGAGGCTCACAGTCCACATGGCAGCTCTTAACACTCCAATCACAGCACAAACCTGTGGGATAGAAGCTTATGGAAGGTGGGGGATAGAAGTACCTCACAAAGGGTGCTGTTTGTCTGGCAACTCCTAGCATGTCCCACGACAGCCGTGTCCAAATTTTTGAACAACGTTCTGACACCCTGACTAGCTCCCAAGCAAATCATCATGTCCTCTCTTCTGTCCCTGTGTGAATTCCTGTGAACTTACTGGCCCGTCATGTTTCTGAGTCTGTTAAGTGGATGCTATGTTTCTTACAAGGGGGTGATGGTGGCACCATCATTTCACAGATGAGCTAGATGCTTGTTTTGGGGTGAGAGATGAAATGTGGTTTTGGAAAAATTTCTGAGCATCTTTGAAAATGTTGTTTGGGGGCGGCACCTGGGTGGCTCCATCGGTTAAGCATCTACTTTCGGGGCTCAGGTCATGATCCCAGGGTCCTGCATATGGCTTGCTGCTCAGCAGGGAGTCTTCTTCTCCCTCTACCCCTCTCCCCCACCACTCGTGTGCTCTCTCTCTCAAATAAATAAAAATAAAATCTTTAAAAAAAGTTGTTGGATGAACATCAGGCATCTTTATATATTTATTTCCCACTGTTGCTTCTAATCATCCCTCTGAAGCTGGGGATGACATTGGCTTTCTAGTGACCTCTCTTACCCCAGATATAGTTCCTATAGTTTTATTTGCAAGTACTCACATCTTTGTTGGAGTTTGTGGGTGTCATCCTTCTGGGGGAGGACAAATGTGGTTTTATTTCATTTCTAGATCTGGTTTACTGGAATGAAGGAAGGAAATGAGGAAAGCAGGAGGGAAGGGTGAAAGGAAACAGTACTTCGTAAGCATGGATCAGATGTTTGACAACTTTATGTCAATAATTCCATTTTATTCTTTCAATAAATCTTTGGGGTGGGGAGCTTTGATCCCCGTTTTGCTGATGTGGAAACTGAGCTGTAAATTGAGCTAGCCAGTCGTCTGGTGAGTAACAAGAGTGAGGATTCAAATCCTAGTCTCTCTGAGTCCAGATATGGTCCGTGTTTAGTCCTCCCTGTGGAGCACCTTTGCTCCTCCCCAGACTCCCCAGAAAACATTCCTCTCCATTTCATCACAGAAACAACCATAGCACTGCCACCTTTCCTTTGAGCCGAATGGCTCTGACTTTCTCTCCACCTCATCGATGCTTTTCAATATTCCACTCCTCCTCTGTGCGTTTCCCCCGGAGTTAGCTTTGGCCTTTAAATACAGGAAAATCATGATTTCTCACTGCAGGTGGCCAGGGGATGTTCTTAATGAGCATCTTCCCAGCCCCTAAGATTGTTCCCTCGGCTGTTCCCAGCCTCTATTAGCAAAATTAAAATGATACTCTATAGCTCATGGGCCGTCATGGGGCCATACATGGTGATTTAACTCATAAGGCAGAGCACCTGACCTTCTGGAGCTTTCTATATGAGGCAGCATGGATCCTGAAGCATGGGCCATGTGTGTATGACCTGACAAAAGACTGCCCAAAAACACTTGATCAATGAACCTTTTTGCCATATTCAGGAGAAGGGAACCCAGTGGAGCTTATTCTGGAAATAAGATCCTGATGCTGGCATTCACACAGCCCTTTATCTCAGGGGAGGATGACATGACAAAACAAAAACATTTCTTAGAGAGCATATATTTAATTCCCTTTGCAAACTGCCCTTTAACCTGGATTGTTATTGTTTTTAAAGATTTTTATTTATTTGAAACAGAGTGAGAGAGTGAGAGAGAGTGCACAAGTGTGGAGGAAGGTCAGAGGGAGAGAGAGAAGCAGACTCCCTGCCAAGCAGGGAGCCTGATGTGGGGCTCGATCCCAGGACCCCGTAATCATGACTTGAGCCCAAGGCAGATGCTTACCGACTGAGCCACCCAGGCGCCCCTGACCTGGATTATTTTTCTACATGCCCTATGTCCAGAGTCTACCCCTACTTGTTCTTCCATAATAATTATGTCCAGAGGTGTGAGCCCCAAGCCAGCTTTCAATGAGTGACATGGTGGCCTCAAATATGTCTTACTCTTCTCCCATGGGTCAGCTTTATGGCTTGCACTGCATGTCCTCCTGTCTTTTGTGGACACCATCTCTGCCCTTCCCTTCCACTATTCCCTTTCTGACCTTAGTGGGAAAATGAGCTGGGGCGGTGAGGAGATTGGTGTTGTTCTATAAGCAAGTGGGAACCATCGAAGACGTGAGGGGACCAGGTTACCTCTATCAGCGGGGAACCCGAGTACTTGAGGGTGGCGGACAGCGAGGGACCAAATGGGGGACATCATTCACAGCACTGTTGTGACAATCGAGGAAAGCAGAGTGAGTGTCCTATCCTGGGGCTGGGGTGGAAAGCAGAACAGAGTTACAGAGCTCCTTTCCTTCTGGGATCCCTAAGACCCCAGATATTGGAGGGCACACCAGCCTTTACAGTAAGGACAGCTAGATTTCAGCTTTTGTATGAAGCTGCTGGCTGCCTTGGAAAGATCCTATAGACGAGAGGTGCATCATCCTGGGCTATGCTGCGGGGAAGTGTTAACCTTGTACAATACAGACGTCCCAGGAAGGAGGTTTCAGCCTCAGACCCAGGAAGGAGAGAAAATAACCTGAATGATTATACATGAAAGAAGAGATCTCAGAGTTAGATTAAGAAAATGGGACAAGGAGGCATGAGCAAGACTCTTCAAAGGGTGGCGTGGACAGGAGGAGTGTGGTCTGTGCTTCAGTGGAGCAGAACTCCATCCGATTTCTCTGAGTTGACACTAGAATCACCATGAAGAAAGAAGATATTTTACTTAGAAAAATATCCTGCTTTGGTATAGAAGGTGAGATGTTCCCCCTCCCTTCCCCTCCCCTCCCCTCCTGTCCCCTTCCTCTCTCCTCCCCGTCCCCTCTCGTCCCCCTCCCTTCTCCTCCCCTCCCCTCCCTTTCTTTCCCTTCCCTTCCCTTTCCCTCCCTCTCCCCTCCCCTCCCCTCC
>LNAC01000405.1:616624-640480 GCA_002007465.1 Ailurus styani
CTTCCCTTCCCTTCCCTTCCCTTCCCTTCCCTTCCTTTCCCCATGAAAGCCCCGCTGTCTTGGATTCCCTCACCCACACTGCTGTTAGGGGGCAGCAGGACTGCATGCAAGGGTGAGTGAGGTTATCCATTTGCTAACCTGAGTCACCTACAGGAATCCGAACCTGGAAGAAATCCTGAGATGGTAAACTTTGTAGGAACACTCAGAAATCTTGGGAGAGGGCATCTGGGTGGCTCAGTGGGTTAAAGCCTCTGCCTTTGGCTCAGGTCATGATCTCAGGGTCCTGGGATTGAGCCCCACATTGGGCTCTCTGCTCAGCAGGGATCCTGCTTCCTCCTCTCTCTCTGCCTGCCTCTCTGCCTACTTGTAATCTCTCTGGCAAATAAATAAATAAAATCTAAAAAAAAAAAAAAGAAATCTTGGGAGAGGATCCTGGGCTTTCCACAGGTCAGGGAATAAAGTTCTAGCCGGTCAGGCCTGCTCCTTAAGGGCAGAGAGACTCCGGCTGCTGGATGGATTCTACATCTTGGCTTTTCTGTGTTCATCTGGGGTCTAGCTTATGGGATCAGGTACACTAATTTGAGATGATCATTACTAAATGCACTGACCCCTGAGCAGCTCAGATCTGAAGCTTGGGAATCCCAGGGCGGGGATTCTGGAACAGGTCGCTCTGGATAACTATGCTGGGAGGCTGGGATGGCGATAGATCCTGCTGGCTACAATCAGCCTTCTGGGTCCTCCTTCCAAGCTGTAATCAGAATGCTTTTTCTGAGATCCCTCCAAACTACCTCCTTCCAAAATCCACAGGATGTGTCCTAAATCAGTGTTGCTCAAACTTCACTGTGCTTCAGAACCCCCTGGATGCCTCCTGAAAACCATTTGCAAAGACCCATCCCCAGAGGTCCGGGAAGGGGACTGCCAGTGTACACGCCTAACAAATGCTCAGGGAAGGCTCCTGCTGCTGGTGTGGGACCCACACTTGGAGAATTGGTAGCCTAACCAGCATTTCTCAAACTTTCATGTGCACAGAGTCATCTGGGGATCTTGTTAAAATGCAGCTTCTAATTTAGGGGGCTTGGGGTAGGGCCCGAGAACGAGCATATTGGATGACGCTGAAGCTTCCTATGAGGACCACCCTCTGGCTGAGAGTGCCCTACACCCCGCTGCCTTTAGCCTTCGACAGGCTGAAGGTCCAGTATTTCTGGCCTGCTGGGAACAAGTACCACCGTCCTAGCCTGCTACTCTTGAATGCTTTGCAAGGGTCCGGGTGTCTCCTCTTCCTTGAGTTTCTGCAGTCCCTGGCTCTGTGTGCCCCTCCCCATGTCCCTGCTAGGAGCCGAGCTGCCTAGTCAGCTGTGGGAACACCTGTTCACCCAACCCCAGAGCTGTGGGGACAGTTAAGCCTTGTCAGGCTCCGGCTCTCGCTGGCGGCTGGAGATGAGGGCCTGCTTTGCCCTCACCGGGCTGGCAGTGGCCTTCTGAAGGGCCAGCTGTTCCTTTGCCCTTGAGACCAGCTCCACTCGGCTCTCCCCCGGCCTCCCCGCTGTCCCTGGCCGCTCCTGAATGACTCCATAGTCCCAAAGCGGACCTGCGGCCACTGCTCAGGCAGCGGCTCTGGGCGAAAGGGCAGGAGGATCTGGGAGGTGGTTCAACATGAGGAAGCACTGGAAAGATGGATGCGCTGGGGAGAAGGAAAGAGGGACGGGAGTTCATATTTGCAGGACTGCAATTAAAAAAAAGAAAAAACACGTGGACTTAATCTGCACCATGACGGGCTTAGGGAGGGTTTCTTATAGGATAGGAGAGTGGGAAGAGAAATGTTCTGGGATCCAGGGGACCTAGAGATCTAGTCCTTATTCTGATGCTAGTCAAGAACGATCGCCCTGCCCTGGACCTCAGTGTTCTCATTTCTAAAAAGAGAGTGTTGGATTAAACTCCCTTTGGGGTGCTACATGTCTCAAAGAGTCACTTACTATTAGATTATGTAAGGGAGGCTGGGGAAAGCCCTAGGCTTTGGAACGGGAAAGACCTGACTTTAATTCCTCGCTCCTCTTCCTCCTCGACAGCTGGGAGGCGTTGGACGCATCTCAGTCACCCTGAGCTCTTTCTTCACCAGTGAGGGTTACTTGACACAGCAAATTACAAGAACCTGAAATAGTTGCGGGTTCGCAGTGAGCCGGCACTCAGGAAACAGATGCTAATAGTAAGACAATCATTAAAACCAGGACCTTTTCACTGTACTCCATTTATTTGGGCTAGACACAAGTGCTCAAAAGCATATTATTGTTATTATTATACTATACTATTATACACTTTGATTCTGTGCCTCCCACACCAGCCCTGAGGTAGTCTGTGTCCCCTCTTCTCAGCCTCCAAGAAAACATGTTCCATACCCTGGAACAACAGGGCAAGAACAATCAAAACAGCACGTTGCCATACTTAGAGAATTAATTAACGCTACATTGCAACCAAACAGTCTGAAACATAACCTGTGCCAACAGCTCCCATGGGCACTATAAACCCAAGGCAATGTTTGAGAGCAGGGTGCATGGAATGGGACAAAATGATTTCCTATTTATTTATTTATTTATTTAAAATTTATTTATTTATTTTATTTTTTCAGTGATCCAAGATTCATTGTTTATGCACCACACCCAGTGCTCCATGCAATATGTGCCCTCCTTAATACCCACCATCAGGCTCATCCATCCCCTCTCCCCCCCCTCCCCTCCATAACCCTCAGTTTGTTTCTCAGAGTCCACAGTCTCTTCATGGTTGTCTTTCTTTGAAAATGGCTGTCTTGGGATGCTGCTCTGATGCGTGCTTACTGTCTGGTCCTTGACTGAAAGAAGGATGTTCTAGAGGCTTACCTGTCCCACCGCCTGGAAGACGGTAGTACTGGTATGTCTGTAGGACTGGTATGTCTCTTGATAGCCTGGGGGTTTGTTCATGCTGTTCTCCTTTGGGGCCTCTAGGAGGCAGGGTGTCTGACTGCAAGCAACAGCAACGGAGCTCAGCTCATTTGCACCTGGAGCTTATAGGTCCAAGCAGAAGGCCGAGAGTCTGAGCTATGGGAATCCAGGTGCTTCTGTCTGGATCAATCAGTTCAGAGGAGCCCAAGTACTTCAGATTTCTTCTCTCTTAAGGAAACAGTCCTGGCACTTCCAATGTGCAGCTCTCAGGCTCAGCCCCCAAATATGACATCATCTCCATCCTCTTCCCACCTCTCCCACCCAGGGACTCTGAGGGCAGCCCCAGGCAAGAGGCATAGTGGCACATCCGAGGGCCAGCCCCTAGTTGACCCCCATACCCAACAGTTACTTTAAGCAGTTATCACTGATAGAAGGACATCCCTGTGATTGCTATGTTTAATATTCAGCCTGGTGGACAGTGTTGCCTTCAGTGTCAATCTGGCAATGGGGTAGTTAATTTCCTATTACACCTGGTGTTACTGATCAGTCATTCCATGCTCAGTATGTTTGGATTTTATGAATATATGCTTATTAGCACAGTGTGTCTACAAATAATCCCCTCAAGGCTGTATGATAAGCCAGGGGTCTGCATTAACCAAACGACTGCCTCTACTTGCAAATCACTTCCGTGGTGGGCTATATGTTTCCGAATGTAACTAGGGAAAGACGGCACTGCTGTCTCCTGTGCCTTCCTTCCCAATTATACGCTGAAATGGGCATGATAACAGCTACATGGTGAGTTCGCTGCATTCAATCCTACAATATATACAGAGTCCCTGACACGTAGGAAAGTATAAGAGGCAAGGATTATAACTAATTTTTCTTCCATGTCTTTCCCTACCCCCATATGCTAACCAGCAACTAAGCCTTTGTTGGTTCCTATCAAAAGTTTAAAGGCAGGAGGAGGGTGGAAGGAGGGAAGGGGCAGCTGTGGAGCATCGCTTAGCTTTCTGCATGGTAAAGAACTGAGTTACAGTAAGCATCCTGCCACCTCCTCCCCCCCTCCACAGTGTGGCTTCCGCATACTCCTAATTCTGGTTCAGGAGTGATGTGAAATTATTATGTTTTATGATTATGCTTTATTTTGTGTGAAAATAATAAAGTAGATGTTATTTATAACAAAGCTCTAATAATTTATTTCTTTCCATGTATCACTGCTCAAGACACAAAGTCCCAGAAGAGAGTGGGAGAGAGAGAGAGAGAGTTTAATTTGTCTGGCTTTGATGATGTGCCTAACCCTTCAGCTAGGGGAGAGGATGTCGCTCTGGTTTACAGCTCTACCAGGCAAATTAGGGCAAGTTGATTTCATAAAAGGAAATTGGGTCACGGTTGCAAGAAGTACAGAGTAGACACAGCGGAGTGGTGCAAAAGCCCTGATCTCCATTGCAAGGTTCTGAGCAATTACACCCATAAAAAATGTAAAGCCCAATAAACAAACTACTTCATAGCTGCAGCTATTCGATTTGAGCAAAAAGGGAAAGAAATGGTATAATTTAATCATTTTGTCACACACACATGCGTGCACATATTTATACACACACATAGACATAAAACTAGGTGTATTTTATATGGATGTGGTTCCTTATGGTTACCCATTATTGACTGACATCCATCCATCAATGTACTTTGTTTGAGGCTCTCACCCTCCCACCCCCTCCCTCCTGCTCACTATCTGAGTCACCCAAGTCTTTCTGTCTTCTGCTGTATTAGGAAAGAGGTCCTGTGCTCCAAGAAGGAGTCCAAGGATAAGTCTGAGTTGACCTTGTCTTCAGGGAATCCCAAATCGAGGAAGAGAGATCGACATGTGAGAGGGTCAATTCCAGATGGCCCGTGGCCTAGAGGCCACCAGACTCTGGATTTGCAGGTGTAGCCTGAGCCAGAACGTCAGGGGCTCTGGCTCCAGGGTTTGTGTCTGAGACACTGATCATGTTCAGCTCTGCCCGATTCGTGGGGCTTTTCTTGTGCCTCATACTCATGTCCTCCCTTAGGAATCCTGTGTGTCACTTGCATGAACCCAGTGTCAAAGGGCTGGGACCCATTCAGTGCTCTGAGGCTGCTGTGGGTGGTGGCAAAGTGCTTCTCCTCCTCCTGGGCACTTGTCTGCTGGTCAGCTCCTTCCCAACATGGAGCTGGGTTTGCCAAGAGCAAGACAGTGCATTCCTCAGTCCCATTCCCTTTCTCCTCCTCCAAGTCCCTTTTGCAAGAAGGCTCCAGAAGGCCAGCTTCCTGCCCCAGCTTCCCCAGAAAGCTCAGGGCTGGTCATTGACCTCTTCCTGGTGCTTATCAGTTGATCCAAGACCCACATAGGAAGCTCCAAGGGGCAGCTTGATCACCGTTTATTGTCAGAGGGCAAACATTAGCCATGCCCACCTCTTTCCATCTGTGCTTTTTGGAGAGAGGCCAGCCAGGGAATGTGGAAGGGATTTTATTCCATTTCATTTTTATTCATTTTCAAGTCTCCCAGGCAGTGGAATTGACTCCTCTGCTTTTGGATTAGGTAGGTACAGGAAGATGATGTAAGTCTGAAAAAATTAGGGAAGTATCTTCTAGAACTCTGCTTTGATTTTGTCACCCTCCTAGTCAATAACACTTGATCTTCCCTCAGGGATAATCCAAACCTTTCCTCTGGCATTGCATGCTCTATGTGGGAAGTGGGTCACCTAGCCAGTCACACCTCCTGCTGTCCCATCCCCTCCAACCCTCTGTTTTCATCACACTGGGTTACCCTCCATTTCCCCAGACACTCCTCTGCTTTGCCCATGCTGGGTCCTCACTGAGAATGCCTTGCCTCCCCCATTTTCACCTCTTCAAATTCCCCTGAGTTCCAACATCACTTCTGTCAGGAAGTCTTCCCAGTTTCTTCAGGTGGGAGGGAACTGCTCCTTCCGTCTCCTCTCAGAGCACTTGTGTGTGGCTCTCTCTCGCTTTTTCCATTCTAACGTGCATTCTGGATAACTTGCATGTTTCCTCACCACATCCCACTTTTTATTTCAGTTCCCAGTCACTCAAGACAAAAAAAAAAAATCTAGGGGGCACTGAGAACTCGCCTCTGCATTACGGCTTGCATCCCATCCATCAGTAATGCTGCCGATTTTGCCCTCTAAATATTTCCTGGACACATCCCTTCTTCCCTCCAGTAGTTATCAGCTCAGTGGTTGTGCCCCCGTCACTGCTCTCAGAGGTCACTGCAACAGGCTTCGCACTGGGGTCCTTGCTGGGGTCCCTGGGCAAAAATCCATCCTCCTCACAGGGCTGGCAGATTTGTCTCTCTCCCCATTAGTCCGACAACTTCTCAGTAGCAAAAGCATCATGATTACTAGGGCCTGGTGCAAACTGAAGCTTAATAAACACGGAGTGAATGAGGGATGAATAAGCGATGTCATGGAGGGGCACCAAATCAACTTTTCTGAGAGGATGTTATATAATCATGGATCCTTGACGCACATAAAATTCTGTCTTCCCTCTTCAAACCCACTTGACTCATCTTAAAATGACAGTGATGCTTTTTATTTCTAAGGTCCAATCAACTCAACTTCCCTGCCAATTCACTTATATTGTTTCATAATTAAGCAAACACCTTAAATTATAGTGATGGGGGGCAGTTTGCAAGAGATAACTCTTCCCTCATTAAAAAATGTTTTTCTGTTTATTTCAGTTTGCTCCCCAGGCCAGCCAAACATTCATTTTCTTTTGAAACAGATACAGGCTTCTGCCAATTGGGCAGAAACCAGAAAGCTTTCTAATCTGCTGCATGACTCTCTCCTCCTTCATCACCTGCTTGGGTCTCTCAGACTCCATGATTCAGAATTAAGTTAAAGATCACCTGGAAAATCTGCTTTGACATAAAAATCAATAAAAGAAAAGGAAGCAGGAATGATTTCAAGCTACAAATTATATAATTCAGGGAGTGAGCACACATGGCTTCCTCCTTTAAAGACAATGGAGCATGGGGATCTGAAGTGTTAATTCAATGAAATTACAATAATGATTGTGCCAGGAAATTTCTGCCTGTGTTACGGTTGGGAAAATGTGCTTAGACAACAGATGAAGTAGCCATAAACTTCTTCCCCTCCCCAACTCTTCCTGAATTCAAATATCCTCTTCTCTTGCTCCCAGAATTATATTCAGGCTGGTCAGTTCAATGAGGATAACGTGGTCAGTGCCTTATCCACAGGTCTTGTAAAGCTTTGGTAAATTTATACCAGGTTTCTCTCGTCTACCAGAGTAAAGTAAACGTAACAATCATAATGGCAGGGACGTCTCAAATTCCTCCTGCTTGTGTAGTTCCAATGTCCTTATGGAAAACCTCTACTTGAAGGCATCAAATTCCAAGTCACAATGTCATAATTGTCCTGGAAGACCAACCCTCTTATGCGGGATCCCATTTCATTCTGTGGCGCTTCTCAGTGAGACATGGCCCAGTCCGGGGTAAGCAGCACTGTGGTGAGCAGAATGGTCCGTTGGTTAAGGTAAAGGCTTGGGAAAGTAGTTGAGGGGTGTTTGGACAAAGGGAGTTGAGCTGCGTGAGCTGTGTGAGCACAGCTATTTGGAACAGAATAATGCGGCGGACCAGGGCCAGAGGATAAGTTGTGACTGGGAAATGCATGAGTGTGGTGTGTGGGGATAACTCTCTAGAAGGTGAAATGTCAAGATGTGTATTCTTTTGTAAGCACTACTGTTTACCTTCTGTCACCTTTGGTCGCCTTCGCCATGTTGGAGCTCTCTAGCTTCTCTGCTCCTGTACCTTTCGCCATTTTAGGGATGACTATGTCATGGTGGATATTCGGAAATCAATATGACCCCATCCAATCCTTGTCCCAGGTGGACTGTGTGGAGCTGTGGAGGACCAGTTAGGCCAAATGAGTTGATTGGAGAAAGCGAGTGCTTTTGTCCAGGAATGTGGATCCGTGGAGCCAGAGTGTTGGGGGGGGCTGGCAATGACAGTGTCAGGGATCTATTTTTCAAAAGGGGGGAAGTCAGAAATTGACTGAGGTCAGGGTGGTGTCCAGGATTGGGAAGTGCCTGAGCATCTGGCCCCTAGTGGTCAGGAGGTCAGAGTGTAGCCAGGGAGTTAAGGATCCCCACAGGAACAAGTGGGGTTGCCTATCCAGAGACATGGTGTCTTAGAGGGGGTCTCACCAGCATGTCATTAAAACAATAGCAGAAGAATCAATGCTGATAAGTTTCTCAATAAGTTGAAGTAGATTCAAGATGATCTCTTTACAAGAGCTTATCAACTTTGCATTTTGGTATGCTTTCTTGAGTAGGGGGAAGATGATCAGGGGTACAGATAGCCCACCAGGATTCACAGGGACAATCTCCCCATACGCCACTTTCCTCAAGGGAAAACCTTCTGCTAATATCTGCAAAATAAAATCTTGTGCAGCATTTTGCTTCCACAAAAATTTTTTATGGGTTTTCATCAACATTTGAGGAGCATATATACGTGTAAATAACAAGTATCAGGTATGTTGCAGAAGGGAGAAGATTGAGAACCGCCAATTTAGGTCTTGAGCTGTGGCAGTGGAGGTTGAACGGGAAGGGGTGGGGAGCAGGTGATTCTGCTTTTGGGTTTCACGATCTTGGGGCTCAGCATTGGGGGACATCTGGGTCATAGACCAGTTGGGAAGGTCACCTGCTGCACCACTGTCTTCTCTTCCAGAACATAAATCTCTCCTGCTTTAACTCTTTCCTTCAATAGGGTCTAAAATGGTCTCTGCTGCTTCTGACGACTCAGTGTCCCAGTGGAGGTGAAGTCTGGAGCCTGGACAACCCTTCTCTGGTAATGTCTCTCCCGGCAGCAGCTCTACCTGCCACTGCACCAGTCTTCCTCAACTGTGCCTCCTGTGCTGGAAAACTTGAGCAGAACACAAGAAGAGAGAGCACACACCAGGCATATACCTGGTTTTTCACCCCCTTTGCTCCCTCTTGCTGGGTCCCTGAGGTTTACAATTCTGATGTCTCCGTTCCCTCCTCAGTAACAGGAAGTGACGTCATTAGCAGAACGTCAGGAACTCTGATTCCTCTGCCTCAATGCTCCCCAGCTGTGCCCCACCCACAATTCTAATATAATACTGATTGCTATTTATGATACTCATTTATATGTTCACTGGAGAAATTTTGGACATGCAGATGAGCACACGGAAAAAATGGAAAGCCATTGCAAGTAGGAAGGAAACTTGCTTTTGAAAGGGGATGGGATAGCATCTGTTTGTGCATGTCTCCCTGCTTCTGCCTTTACCTGTGGGTTAGCCCGGCCTCCGTCCACTTCGGCCTGCCTTTCTCTGTGCCCCATGGAGGCTGTTGACCGGCGGGAGGCTGAGTAATAATAATGCTGGCGTTGGAAAACTGGCATTGGAATCAGACCAGCTGATGCATAATTTCAGGGTGGCATACCTAAACCTTGATGATGAACTTTTTTTCTTTCTTTTTAAAAAGATTTTATTTATTTATTTATTTGAAAGAGAAAGACCTTGCAGAGCAAACATCCATTGCAAGCCTTCTCTTCTTGGAGATGGGGGGATGGGGTAACTGGGTGATGGGCATTAAGGAGGGCACGTGTTGTGATGACCATCACCCAGTTACCCCATACCCCCATCCACAACTGGTGTTATATGCAACTGATGAATTACTGAACTCTACCTCTGAAACCAATGATGTACTGTATGTTGACTAATTGTATTTTTTTTAAAAAAGCCTTCTCTTCTTTTGGTAACTTTTTCTAATCTGACCCACACTGACCTCCGATAACCTCTCAGAATTATCACATGATTTATATTTGGCTTTTTACCTAATCCTGCCTCCATTCTTCTGGCCAGCCCCAGAGGAACAAACTCCCTCAGCTGTGGACCCTGCTTCTGTTTCTTCTCTTTTCTCTGGGGGCAACCACGCAAAATACTTGCCAACAACATTTTTGGAACAACACAACGTTAACACTGACTAGGTATTATGAAATTTGTCCTATAGCTCATCAAAACTTGGTGAAATTGTCCTTAGCAGGCCATACGCCTGTGCCGGCCATGATGCAGACACTTTGGGGACACCCAGGGATGTCTGAGGTCTGGGATTTGGTGACCACTCAGATCGGCTGCCTGCACTGGCTCAGTCACGCAGGTCTCTTTCCCTCCCAGCCAGGTGGTGTCTGCATCTTCCCGACTGACGGTGAGTTTGGGAATGGCCATCCAGGGGCTCAGGAGTGGAGATACTGCCTTCAGAGAGGCCCGGAGGGGACGTGACTTTGGAGTGAACTCTGTGCGTTCGTTTGCTGTCTATCACTCCCCATGACCGTGGGAGTGAATGACAGTGGGTGCTTTCCTTCACTGTCCCCAGCATTGGGATCATGGTGGTACCAGAGGCTGGGGGCATTTTTCCTCATGAGCTTTTGTCTTTGGAGAATTACCTCAAAAACACCTGCAAGGGGAGAAAGGTCCATTTATTATCCTTGCCAGGATAAAAATTGTAACTACCATTTGTACAGAGAGTGTCTCCTTTGGGACTGAGGAAGATGACCACCTTTTGCCCTCCTGGGGTGTGGGGGGAACAGGGAAGAGGCCACGAGAGGAGCAACCACAGAACTCCTCTGTCACAAATTCTGCCAGCCATCACTCTTGTCCCAAAGCGAGGTTGGCAAGGTGAGTGCTCAGGTGTCTGGGCTGGCGGGTGAGGGGAGGCTCTGGTTTGTGCCCCATGTTCACTTTGCATCCGAAAACCCTCCCTTTAGCCACCTGCCTAAGGATCAAGCTCTCACTGTGGACCTCCTCCATGTAGTATGTACTTGGGTGTCTGGGTGGAAGTTGACCCCAAGCTTGTCTGAGCAGAAGGCTGGCTCCCTCTCTGATCTTGTTCTCTGACAGCTGGGTTCTGTACCAGCACCCCCCTCTCTTCCCCAGGAGGCAGGGTGTGCCATAGGATTGCTGGCATCTTGTTCCTGCTCAACAGATGGGCTCTGTCTGCAGGGTCCATCATGGCCCCTTGCTGCGGTGTAGAACCTGGAGTTCTCCAAGTACCCGCCATGCAGCTGTCACTGAAGTATTTTCAACCCTGCTCAGTGTGTACCCAAAGTCCAGGGAGGGAAGCTACACAGAAACATTTGGAGGAACCAGGATGCAAAGGAATTATTAGCATTTGTGGTGGGGGTGGTGATATCTTGGCTCAGGATCTGAGCCGAACAGAGCCCCGGGACACAAATGGATTATTTGGTCTCTTAGGGACCCCTCCAGTTTTGCAATGTTCTGAGTCAAATTCAGAATGAGAATGGGAAGGGGTAGGCCAAGTGGGTAGAAATTAGCTCATGTTTCTTAGAAGGAAATTCAGTCACGGGAGTGAAAGGAGCATTCTCAGATCACACTGGCCTGGCTCCCTCAGGCGTGCTGAGGAAGGAGGATGGTGAAGCCGGAAGGTTGTATAGGGCCAGAGAGTGTAGGAGCGGAGTCAAGACTGGTATTACTAACAGAGGTGGGCTCTAAGGCCCTGACACTAATTCTAGACCCGTCCTCTAGAAGGTCTGAGGCCATCTGCCTACATATGTACTTTTAGGGCTTGGCTTGGAAGGCTGAATTTTCCAGGGGCATTATTAGTTGGTGGCTCCTGGCCACTGTGTTAGCTCAAGGCTGTGGGACAGGTGCCATTCATCCTCATACAGTGTTCTATTCATACTTAACAACCCTTCGGTTCTCCTAGGGGCCACTTCCAAGGTTTTAATGATCTCATTAGATAAGACAGTCATTGCTCTCTTCCCTCACTTTTATCTGGATCACTGGGTTTCCTTGTCCAGGGAGAATGGTCATGGTGTGAATGTTTGTGCCTATTGCTGGAATGCACTGCTATTGTATCCTTGGTGAGGGATGTGATGGGTGGATTTTGTTCCTTTGATCTTTTGTAGGAGTTATGTTACTGTTCCAGAGAAAAGGAAACCCTGGAGACGTGTTCTCCAGGGGAGCTTATGAAAAGACACCCCCGAGGATTCTGACATGTCCTGCTGAGTGAGACAGTCTCCTCACTGAGTTACGGAGCTGCGGTGAGCCACTGTCACTGGTCGATGAGCTAAAGAATACAGCTGGGAAATATTGCTTACTACCTTTGTGGTTAATGGGGGCTAAGGTCATCACTCCAGGTGCCTTGAGGATATCCTATCACTGTATCCACACCTCACTGTGTTTTTAAAGGTTCAAGAGTGAATGGGCTCTGGCACCTAACTGAACATGAAAGCCCAGGTGAGGATTTCTGTGAGGACACACTTTTTTCTCCAAGAAGAGTAGCAAGTCTTGAACCCAGGTCACAGGTGTCTTGAGGTGTCAGTTTCTGCCTCTCGAGTTATTAAACATTATTTTCCACCACATGTCTTGTACTTTTTTTGCATAATCCCTATAATATAGGGGCAGGTATAATTTTGTATATTCTCTATAAAATGTATGAAGATACAATTAGCCTTACTTCCTATATGGGGAGACGGAGACTCAGAGCAGAAAAGTTACTCTTTCAAGTCACACATTTCATCGCTGGCAGAGTCTGGGGCATGAGTTCCTATCTCCTGATTCCCAGGTACACGCTGTTTTTGTTAGACTCAAAGTATTAAAGAACCCAGACTCTTTGGAAGTAATGAGGGATTCCAGAAATAACCTTAGCAGTGCTTAACAATTTGAAAGACCAAAGGAACTGAGGCCAAAGAAGATTGAGATAGGTGAGCTATTTCACTGTATAAATTTCCATTAACTTGGTTAATAATAATTGATGCCACATTTGTACATTTCTATATGTTAATTAAAAACACTTGAGATTTGATACAGGGTCAAAAATGATACATTGAATTGTCTTTCACATTGTGCTAATCCCCAAATGAGAATCCCATTGTGACCATGATTTTGTAGAATGGATTAGATGAAGAGAAATGTACTCAAGTGTCAAAGGCTACATTAGGAATGGTGGCTAATGAGCTAGACCTCTCAGAGCCGCCTGGCTGGGTGCACAGTAGATGCTCAGTGAGTGCTGATGGTTGGCTGGATTGGTCAAGTTTTCAGTTAGCCTTCCATCTCATGGAGCATGGTGCTTTCATGTGTCAGCTAAAATGACATTCCAAACATACCAGCCTATAAACTTTAAGATGCATTTGGAAAATTTTCAAACCTAAAGAAAAAAAAAAGAAAAATTTCAAACCTACAAAAATTAAAGAGAATAGTATAATAAACCCTAAGGTATTGTTTTCCAGATTCAATACTTATCAATGTTCTGCTATTTTTGTTTATTGATTCCCCTTACACACACACACACACACACACACACACACACACACACACACAGGTTGGGGGGGAGACAGAGAGAGAGAGAGAGAGAGGGAGAGAGATAGAGTTTCTTTTTGGCTAGGGTACTCTAAAAGAAATTCCAAACACCACATCATTCACCTGTGAATACATCTGTATGTATCTCCAATACACAATGATTTTAAAAAATATATAACCCTAATATCATCATCACAACAAAGTCACAATCATTCCTTCATATCAGAGAATACCTCTTTTATGTTTATTGTTCCATGATTGTCTCAAAATTCTGTTCTCTTTGTTATATTCTTTTGTTAGATTGTTTTGTTAGACGTCCACACTGCATTGAGTTGATCCAGCTTTTCTGGTATCTCCTTCCATCTCCAATAGTTTCCCCTCCCCTCTAAAGAAAAAAATAAGGTCAAGAGACTTAGCCAGATTCAGGTACTTGTTTTTTTCCTTTTGGAAAAATACTTCATAGATAAAATTGTGCACTTTCTTGAACCTACATTTGGAAAGAATTCTATGTTTCTTGAAAATGAATTTATTCTAGGTTCTGATCCTTGGACAAAACTGATCATGTGAGCAATGTTTGGGGAAAAGGATGAGGAACCATGGTCCTTCAACACACATCAGTAGTCGGATTCCTGCAAATCACAGCCACCTGGGACACTACCACTGGGTAATGATACAGGCTTCCAGATGCCGGACATAACTGTCACAAACTCCCTCAGGTAGGATTTGAGGGGAGAGCAAGGCTCCAATTCAGGACCTGTTTTCTCTTGCTTTACGCACAACTCTAAGAAGCTTCATTTTATTTTGGGGACTCACAGGGAGTAGGAAATAAAATTGGGAGGAGCAGGTGGTCTGGAAACATGATAAGAGATGGGTGACAATGGGCATGAAGGAGGACACGTGGTATCGTGAGCACTGGGACTTATATACAACTGATGAATCATTGAACACTACATCTGAAACTAATGATGTACTCTAGGTTGACTATTGAATTTAAATTAAAAAAAAGAGATGAATGACAGCCACATGATCTGGAAGAAAACAGAAGAAACATAAAAAGAGAAAGCAAGAACAAGAGAAGGGACAGAGTCCAGGATGAAGTGATACAGAGTCCAAGAAACTTCCTCTTCGTCTTAGAGATACATCATGCTTGCTTGTCTACTTGCACTATTATCACAACAACTTTAGGACAGGGGTACTGTTGCAGTCTTTTTTTTTAAGATTTATTTATTTATTTTAGAGAGAGAGAGAAAGTGAGCCCATGAGTGGAGGAGGGGCAGAGAGAGAGAGAGAGAGAAAATCCTCAAGCCAACTCCCCCCTGGGCTCAGACCCCCAATGCAGGGCTTGATCCCAGCACCCTAAGATCATGCCCTGAGCCAAAACACTCAATGTCGGTTGAGTTGGACACTCAACCGACTGAACCACCCAGGCACCCTGGTACTATCATGTTCTGTATTTTACAGATAAAAAAACAACATTAAGAAACATTCCTAATGTCACCCAGTTGGGAAGGAAATCCTCAGGAACATTGTCCCATTGCCCTATGATCTAGTACTGGCTGTGCCTAGGTGTACGTGTGACACAGCGCATTTTGGAAATTTACCGGCTTCCAAGCAAAACAGGAAAAATAAAAAGTTTGTAATCGCATTAAACAGCTTCAAGTTTCTACAAAATTTATATACATTGAAGTACAGGTATAAATGTTTGGGACTCCAAGAGATTTTACAAACCAGAAACACAAGATGTTACTGCAGTAGTTAAATTAATGGATTGATTTATCTTGAAGCACTATGTGGTAACTTCGCAATGATATTGAAGTTGCCTGTTCTCTCCATCAGCCTGGATTTTTTTCTGTGGTTTTCTAGAATTTTCAGTGAGGCGTTGGACTCACAGAGCCAGCAGGCTCTACTCAAGAATCTAATTTTCTGTCCTTTCTCCTCCATAACTCAAGATTGGATCAGCTAGGGCTGGGTTTCCCCATCACATCCTATCAATGACAGTGATTAGTAAAGAAACGAGTGTGTGCATTTGTCTCTTCCTGCAAAAAAAGAACCTGATGGGAGCCCTTAGAGTGGATACATTCTCCATGATGAATGTCTTACCCAATTCTTTCTGAGGGTTAGGGATTTGGGGAAGGTAAATACTTCATCATCGGAAATGACACTTTGGAAGTCACCTGAGCACCATGTTACCTGTCTGAGACTCTGTCTTCTGGAGCCCATCTGAGAGTCAGAAAATAGAGAATCTGAGTTAGAAGTCACCATCAGGCACATCCAGTACAATCAGGGGCAATTTATGGGTGACAACCCTGTGTTTAATTCATCAAGTCCTTAGACTTTTGGTAAATAACTTTTTTTTTTGAGAGAGAGAGAAAGAGAGAGAAAGAGAGAGTGAGCAGATGAGCGGGGACAGAGTGAGAAAGAGAATCTCAAGTAGGCTCCAAGCTTAGCACACAGCCAGATGCAGGGCTCGATTTCACCACCCTGAGATCATGACCTGAGCTGAAACCAAGAGTTGGATGCTTAACTGACTGAGCCACCCAGACACCCCGGTAAATAACTTTTGGTGCTCATAGTACTCACTCTGAATGAGCAAGCGATGTTAAATATGGAAATGGTTAAGATAAAGAAGAACTTTTGTTACTCAAAGAAATTACCATTAGCTCTCCAGAAAACTTAGCTATCCAGCAATGATTCATATCCTGACCATTCCAACTAACCAAAGTTTTATTCTATTGTGCTTTTTGAAGAAAGCATCTTTTGTTCCACCGGCAGAGAGAAGTCTGGACCACATGAACTAGTCTCACCTGGCATGACATTTCTTCTGTGCCTTCAACAATTTCACAGCATATTGATTCTTCATTTCAGCCTCAGACACATCAGTTAATTAGCTAATCTGGGTTTTGATTCACACATATTAAACACCATCTTTTTTGAGCACACAGAAACCCCCCTTATGTGAAAAAAATTATGTCCAAAAGAATGGTGTGAGATTGTCTTACTTTGGAAGAAAAGGAGGTAATTAGTTTGATATATATTTTTTTGTTGGTGAATGTTAATGCCATTTGCACTGCTGAAGGAAAGGTGAATGGCTGTGCCCAATCACTGTTCCTGGTTTTTGTGGCTCTGACATTATATGAAAGGAGTTTGGGGAAATGAAATGGAATAGAAGGGCCTCAGTTGAATACGTGGATAAGTAGCGTTCTTAATACTTCAACAAAATCTAAAAGACTTTGCAATTCATATAGCTTTTCTGAAAGGCTGCCAAGAGGGATATTTTCAATAGATTGGTAGAATGAGGAATTAAATGTAGATTATTCTGGAAAAGATTGGAATTTAATATAACATTTGAACAGGTTAAATTTATATCAATAAAATACCAGGCGGAGAATGGGACCGTTTAATTTCCAGCACACAGAAGACACATAACGTTTCTAGAAAGGATGAACGCAGCCGAAGCTGCTGCTTAAGGCTTCTGTGTTCATTTTCAAAAGCAGCCTGGGAAATTTCTGCCATTCTTTGGGATTCAAGGCACTGGCAATGCTGTGGTCAGATGTGATGGATTACGCAGCCAATTTGCTTGAAGTTTGTGGTTCATTAATCCAGCTCTTTGAAATTCAAAGAACTGAAGTGATGTCATTTGGAATGTACATCACAGAAAATTAATGGGGTTCCTTGGTCAGAAGTGAGAATGCAGACAATGTGACTGGGTTAGGAGGGAGGTGGGGGAAGGGATTGGTGTTACTAATGGCTGAGGAGTGGGAAGCCTGGTTTCCAAAAGGAAAGCTCCCCAGCCATTCAGAGCCCCTCCCAGCCCCACCACATAGACTCTGAGGGGGACCCCTCTTTGTGGGGCAGCCTTGCTAGGAATAAGAATACACAAAGGGTCGCTTATTCAAATGGTTCCCCAGAATTCAGCAGAAGTAGAAGCAGTTAAAAGTCTTAGTCCATCTAATTCAAATCAGCAGATTTGATTGGATCATTACTGACCCACCCCCGTCCCCCACCCCTGCCACATCTCTAATCCCCCATGGTCACCATTCCACCCGTCTTGATGGCAGGCCTGGGATGGGCTGGGCTGACTGGTGGGGGCCCTGCCCATTAGGGTGGCATGCTGACACTGGATGCTTCCCCAATGGACTGGGCTTCGAGGCCTGAGGCCGAGTAGCAGAAGGGAGACTGACTTCCTGCCAAAGAGGCGGGCTGAGAAAGTGGGCTAAGAGGAGGTCTCTGGAAAGATCCAGTGAAATAAGTGAATGGAAAGGAATGGCCATTTGAGGAGCTTGCACTCTGACAAGTTGGGTGCTAGGAGCCGTAATAGTTCATTGGATCATTATAGCAGCTGTCTGTGCTATCAGTTGAAATATAGCCCTGGTGTAAAGTGGTTGCTTGACATTTTTTTGACAATTATTTTTAATAAAAGCAAAAAAACTCCACAAAAAACAACACCAACAAAAAAACAAACCCAAAAAGCCAAAAATCAACCCCCCCAAAACCAAAGAACAAAAACCGAACAAACCTTAAAAACCACAACCCCAAAAACAAAAACGAAAAACCCCAAATCTAAACCCAAACCAAAAAAAAAAAATCCCAAAACTGTTCAGCTGGATGATAATATTGTCCTTCCTTTTCAAAGGAGGATACAGATTCAGAGACTTACTTGGACAGCAAGAGAGTGCTGTTCTTTGTATTTTGTAAACTGCAAAAATGCTCTTCGAATGTTAGCTTTCATTACTGTATAATGGAATAAGCCCATTTCCTTAAAGCCTTTGCTTTTGGAAGTGCCCAGAACATTGTACCAATTCAATACCTATTTGTTGATTGAATGACTCATTGACCATTGGGCAAGAGGGGCTGATGGCACCTTAATGGGATTGCTATCTCACAGGAAGGGAGATGAGGATTTACACATGTAGACACATCCACTGTGCAGGGTGAGTTTCCAACACTGTGTAAGAAAGTTGAAGTTAGTTATTTATTAGAAGAGGCAACATGAAATTTTTCAGAATTATTTTCCCCTTGGAAATCTTAACTTCGGCTTAGACCCCTTGAAAACTCCATTAGGACTCAAAATGTACTAGTATTTTTATTGGGTAACAATATAAACTGAAAGAGCAAAAAATTTTCTGTTTGACAGTGCAGATGGTCGTTCTATTTCATATTAATAGTCGAATCTAATGTGGATAGTAGTTTTTGTTGCCTACATGTTTATTAACGTTGGAGTGCGATCTGAACTTGATAGCATGTTTTATTGCTTCCTAGAACAGTAACTACTCTTTCACTTTAAATACATTTACGATATTACACATATATTTCAAGACATAATAAAAGTAAATTTATAAAAAAAATTCCAAACAGCTTTATGCATTCTTATTTCTAGCCCTTGGTTCCACTTAGAGTCTGAGAGTCTTGGATGTAGCCACTAAATGTTGGTCAATGAATTGCAGCTTTTAGAATCCAGGGAGAGTGAACTTTGAAAAAGAAGCCCAGGACTCTGGGATGTTCATTCTTTCCTGGTGCAATCTTTCTCCAGGTGGAGAAAACGCAAGATTTTCTCAGTCCATGTTAGGCTCCCATTTACTGACTGCAGCTGAGAGGGTAGAATTTACCTTTAGGTAAAAAGTCTCTGTGTGTTTTTCACAGGCTAAAACCAACCAACCAACCAAACCAACCAACCAACCCTTTATCGTGGAGAATTTTGATCAATACAAAATATGGAGAGAATAAATTTATGGACCTCCCCCTCCACAGATCCAACAATTATCATTTTGCCCATCTCATTTTACCTCTTTCTCCCATTTATTTATTTTGCATTATTTTAAGACAAATCCCTTATTATTTCACCTATAAATAGGTTCCGAGTAGATCTCTGTTAAGGACTTTTTAAAAACCACCTTGCAATTATCACACCCAAAACAGTTAACAGTGGTTCCCTTAATACCATCTACTATGGTGCTCATATTAAAATTTCCCTGATTGTTTTAAAGGGGTCCTTTGTGGTTGGTTGGTTTGAATCAGGATCCAATTACTGAATGTTTTTACTAAAGCATAGCTACCACCCTGGGTCTCCCTCAGGTGTCTTTAGAACTAAGGTATTAAGGCAAATTTGGCCTCTAAGGCAATAGGATCCATTTGTTAGTCAGGGCTAAGGGGAGCAAGAGGCAGCAAGGGAAGACTAACCTGGCCTCTTAGGCTGGATTGGGTGGGAGAGGGCACCCACATGGACTAGCTACAATTCTAAAGGGGCAGAGAAGTCTCATTCCTAATTCTAGAAGTGGTCCATGCCAGGTCATTTTGTCCTGTGGCCCCAAAGACAGCAGTGGAATTCTTTGGAGCCTCGTGGGAAATATCAGTTATTCCAGGAGATTCGGTTTAAGAAGGCAGCAAAACATCAGGTCTTGTGGGTTGGAGAGGGTGGTCCCAGCACCCCAGACCATTACTTTTTGTAGGGAGTAGGATAGAAGACAGAGAATGAAGCAGAAGGAACTGGAATGGAGACAGTGGATTTATTACCCATGTTGGAGAGAAGAAAGAGTGAGTATGACTTTTTCTATAGCTTTTCTAGGGTCCTAGGTATCAAGAATGTTTGGAAAACAAGGTTATTTGGCTCATATGGTAGGAGACCAACAGTGGGATCTGGCCACTGGATCCCAGTTCTGGAAACATAACTTCCTTTCAAGTCCCACTCAGTGAGAGAAGTAAGAAGGAGGTAATCCATGCATACCCCTGAGACTGGCCTGGCACCATGTGTAAGCCTTCAGGGGATGGCATTCTGATTGACCAGCATAGGTAGGGGAGAGCACTCAGGAGGGGTCGATATAAGGTGTTATTCAGTACAGAAATATGTATCTCAAACAATATATTCCTAATCTGAAAGACTTAGATCTTGTCTCCTCAGATGCATCAACATTCTTTGTCCACATTTCTGATGGTATAAATAATATCACTGAGTACTGAAAGAATGAAAACCATATTTGGATAGTATTTCATAGATCTCAACACATTTGAACAAACCTTCTTCCATTATTTCTTTCATCCTCACGAAAGCTCTGTCCATTCAAAATTGGCTGAGTTCTACTGAGCTCTTACTATATGCCATAATCTGTGCCAGGTGCTTTTTTTTTTAAGACTTTATTTTTAAGTCATCTCTACACCCAACGTGGGGCTCGAACCCTCAACCCTGAGATCTAGAGTTGTATGCTTTACTGACTGAGCCAGCCAGGTGCCCCTATGGTGGTTGCTTTTATATCTTTTGTATAAATATAAATTTATAATTTATTTTCTGCTACGAACTGGCTTCTGTAGTTATGGGCACAGGCTAAACAGCCTCCACCTGCCATGTAGTCTAGTGCTCAAGCTTGAAGCCCCCCGGCAGGTGGTCAGAAAGGAAAGATCACAAGCTGGCTGGACCCCACGTGCATAAGCTGGAATCCCATAAAGACAAACAGAACCCCGTGTCTGCCTTCATTGCCACTAACCTTGGGGGTGAGGGTATCCTACAGGAGCCAGAGTGCTTCTTCACGTGGAGCTGAATACACACACACCCCTGGCCCAGCAGTCAGAGAAATGGAAGAAAAATTCAGGGCGAGAAGAGAGCAATTGTAATACCAGCCGCTGCTTCAGGTCCAAGGGGTGAGCCAGCAGATCAGCAACAAGGTAAGTGCTACAAAAGAGCTACAAAATCCAAGTGCTACAAAATCCCACCTCCTGGAGAGACTCTCTCTTGGAGCCCATGCTGACAAGGAACACGCAGGTGAAGGGAATTCTGGGAAATGTAGTTCAGCCTAGCCCAGTGGGGACAGAGCTGTCACACCTGTTTTCCATAAAGTAGGGCAGGGAGTGGGGTTTGACCTGCAGTAGGGAGGGTTGTTCTGCAGCATGCAGAGAGGAGATAAGGTAAGCAGATCTTAGTGACCGCACTAAACCTTCCACTACCTCAACAGGAGCTCCATTGCTGTAGGGCTCCCTTTCCTGATATATTCTGCTAAATTTGGAATGGAATGAGGTAGCATGTCCTCAAGTTGAATAATTAGCAGGGAAATGTGGAGTACTGGCCTACTTATGGTGACGGGTCATTTATTCATTCAGCTGTGTGGTGGTGTGACTCTGTTGTTCTGCTTCTCAGGGGACCATCCAGCATTACATGGAGGAACAGCTGAATCCTTTGGCATCCCAGTTGCAAGCAGCTAATTGTCACATACCCCTTCTCCCAGCAGGCCTGTACCTGGCAGAGGGTGTGCCTCACCCAGGTGGGCAGCTTGCCTGTCGGGGCACGCAGAAAATATCTTTCTTAGCCAACGTGGTCTCAGGTAAAACACAGACGGGCCAGCTTAACTCTTATCTATTTAGATCCAACCCTGACAGCTTGGACCTCCACCAGCAATGGATCTGGGGAATCTAACACTATGCACCCTGCAAGGGGAGGGGAAGGAACTCTGTCTTGGCTGGTCCAAAAGTATGTGGGATTAACAGTTACTGACAGTCCCTCATCTGCGCGGGTGGGGATAGGTGACATGGAGCCACCTTTGATATTAAGAACAGAGACTAAATGTCCTGGTGGGCGACCAATCCTGAGGACAAGTACAGGGATGTTGGAATCAGTAGAACCTATTACTTGGTCCGGGAAGCAAATCCACTGAGCAGCACCTTCGGGCCAATGGCAGCTCTGAGCACCTGGAACGAGATTACAGACCCTGCCCCATGCCTGTGCGTGGGGCTCTGACAGCATGTTCCCTGGGAATTTCATGTCATTAATAAGCTCTGTTCTTTGATCTTTGCTTAATGGAAAAGAAAGCTTTGTGTGTTCGCTGGAGAGATCCCAATCCCAGGCTAAGAAGCGGAGCTCAGGCAGACAGACCCCAAAGACAGTGCTCAACCTGCCTTGGGCTGCTAATTAGTATATTCCCCCCTGCCAGCAGGATTTCTACTCCAGCCAAGGGCAGGTGATGATTTTCTAGGCTTTCCCCATAAATTAATCTGGATAATTTTATTTCATGTCTTTCTGTCTGTCACAGAGGAAGGCAGGGATGACTTTTAGAAGTTCAAATTTGTGGTTCAGTCCCTGACAAATAGGCTGAATCTTGGTGCCCAGGACACGGAAGCTCAAGGCACCTATATGACTCTGGGAAGGACAGAAGTTTTATCTTAAAAAAAAAAAAAGGATTTCCTTCTCTGAGAGGATTTAGTAAGTTATTCTATGCATTATCTCTGAATTAATCAGCTATGGACCTGGGCCCCTAGAATTTCGTTGAGAACCAGTGGGGACATCTGAGACAATGAGTACTTTTTGGATCATTTAGGCATTGGAGCTCTTCCATTTCACTGCAATCAGCTCCCGGGAAGTCAGAGACAGATGACCCACCTTGAGGATTACCTGATTTATTTTAATTAATTAATTAATTAATTAATTAATTGTGTCTTTAATAGCTTTAATACTGTTTTCTAGTTGGATTTTTGTTTCATTTTGTTTTTCTTTGTCTTCTTTTTTAAAATTAACATATTTTTGTATCTTTTGTTTCAGGGGTACAGGTCTGTGAATCATCAGTCTTACATAACTCACAGCACTCACCATAGCATATACCTTCCCCAATGTCCATCAAATAGCTACCCCATCCCTCCCACCTGCCTCCCTTCTAGCAATCCTCAGTTTGTTTCCTGAGATTAAGAGTCTCTTATGGTTTGTCTCCCTACCCGATCCTATCTTGTTTCATTTTTCCCTCCCTTCCCCCCATGACCTGCTGCCCTGCCTCTTAAATTCCTCATATCAGAGATATCATAAGATAATTGTCTTTCTCTGAGTGGCTTGTTTTGCTTAGCGTAATATCCTCTAGTTCTATCCACGTCATTGCAAATGGCAAGATTTTGGTTTTTTGATGGCTGCATAGTATTCCATTGCGTGTGTGTGTGTATATATATATATACCACATCTTCTTTATCCATTCATCCGTTGATGGAGATCTAGGCTCTTTCCATCATTTGGCTATTGTGGACACTGCTGCTATAAACATTCGGGTGCATGTGTCCCTTTAGTTAACTACATTTGTATCTTTAGGGTAAAAACCCAGTAGTGCAGTTGCTGGGTTGTAGGGTAGCTCTATTTTATACTTTTTGAGGAACCTCCATACTGTTTTCCAGAGTGGCTGCACCACCTTGCATTCCCACCAACAATGTAGGAGGGTTCCCCTTTCTCCACATTCTCGCCAACACCTGTCATTTTCTGACTGGTTAATTTTAGCCATTCTGACTGGTGTGAGGTGGTATCTCACTGTGGTTTTGATTTGTATTTCCCTGATGTTGAGTGATGTTGGGCACTTTTTCATGTGTCTGTTGGCCATTTGGATGTCTTCTTTGCAGAAATGTCTGTTCATGTCTTCTGCCCATTTCTTTTTTTTTAAAATTTATTTATTTTTATTATTATTTGACCCAGGGGTACAGGTCTATGAATCATCAGGCTTACACCTTTCACAGCATTCACCAAAGCACAAACCCTCCCCAATGTCTGTAACCCATCCACCCTATCCCTACCCTCCCACCCCCCAGTAACCCTCAGTTTGTTTTGTGAGATTAGGAGTCTCTTATGGTTTGTCTCCTTCCCCATCCCATCTTGTTTCATT
>LNAC01000405.1:643640-686943 GCA_002007465.1 Ailurus styani
ATATATATATATATATATATATATATATATATATATATATATATATATATATATATATATATTTAGACTGGTGAATAGAACAGAGTTACACTCAGTTGATACTTGATTTGGGATGTTTTTTGGCCTGTTAGAAGAAAATGCCTCCCAAAATTTTAAAGAAAGTAAAAGTTATATATATACAAAAATAAGGGTAAACCCAATGGAGGGATGGAATATGACTGTAAAGATGAAAAATAAAAAAATTTTTAAAAAAGGAATTGATAAGATAAGAAGTTGACTGAAAAATGAAAAAAAGTGAGAATGTGATTAGGCTGGAGACTAGAACAAAGCCATATCCCAGAGTTAGGGTATATTTTGATCTGTTAGAAGAAACTGTACCCCCAATTTTTTTAAAGATTTTATTTATTTATTTCACAGAGGGAGAGAGATCACAAGTAGGCTGAAAGGTAGGCAGAGAGAGAGAGAAGGAAGCAGACTCCCTGCTGAGCAGAGAGCCCGATGTGGGCCTCGATCCCAGGACCCTAAGATCATGACCTGAGCTGAAGGCAGAGGCTTTAACCCACTGAGCCACCCAGGCGCCCTGTATCCCAAAATTTTAAGGAATGAAAAACTTGTATGCATACAAAAAATAATGTTAAATACAATGAAGGGATAGAATATGACTATAATAATGAAAATTTAAAAAGATTAAAATTAAATTAAATTAAATGTATTTATTTATTTGACAGAGAGCAGGAGAGCACAGCAGGGGGTGTGGCAGAGGGAAAAGCAGACACCCCACTAAGCAGGAAGCCCAATGTGGGGCTCAATCCCAGGACCCTGGGATCATGACCCAAGCCGAAGGCAGGTGCTCAACCAACTGAGCTATCCAGGTGCCCCTAAAAAAGATTTTGAAAAAGGTATTGAGAAGATAAAATAGTTAAAGAGGTTAAAATAGGAAAGAGAAAAATTAAAAAAGGAATAGAATAAGAGAAAAATTAAAAAATTTAACTTTGAGAGACTAAAGAATCATGGGGAGGAAGCTATGAATTCTATGTGCTGTATTCCTGTAACTTTGGAGTTTTGCAGTTCTCACTGATCGGTGAATTTGGTCTTGGCTGGATGTTCTTGCTGATCTTCTGGGGGAGGGGCCCATTGCTGTGATTCTCAAGTGTCTTTGCTCAAGGTGGAATCCCCCTCCCCCCTTCAACAGGAGCCAGGCTAAGTAATCAGCTTGGGTTCGCTCTCAGGAGCTTTTGTTCCCTGAATGTTTTCCGTATAGCTTTGGCGGAGGAGAATGAAGATGGTGACCTCCTAGTCTCTGCCCCTGGAGGAGCTGAGAGCTCGGGGCCCTACTCCTCAGTGCGCCCTCGGAGAAAAGCAGTCAGTCCCTCCTCTCTCCCTGATCTCTGGCCGCACTCCAATCTCACCCAGCCTGTGACTGAGCATTTCTATCTCTGGTGCACGGCCCTGTTTGCAGTTTCCAAACTCAGCAGATTCCCGCAGAGCACTCCTGCACCACTCCTCCCGGAGGAGGAAGGTGAGTCTCCCTGGATCTGCCACTTGTGGGGTCCCTGCTCAAAGAGTAGGGGCCTGATGGTGCCTTGGATCATGGTTTAAGGTAAACCCGAACTGAGAACCCCCTCCTCTGCTCCGTCTCTCCAACTGCTTCCCTGCTCTGATACCTGGGGCTCTGCCACACTCAGGCACCCCCTGTCTTTCTGTGACCCTGCAGGTCCTGAGACCACACTGTCCCCATGAGGGCTGCACCTCCCACTTAGCCTCTGGAGCAATGTCCCTCAGTGGAGCCGACTTCTAAAAGTTCCAATTTTGTGCTCCATTGCTCTACCACTTGCCTGGGGCTGGCCCCTCCCCCCGAGGTCTATCTTCCCGTATATCACGTCAGATTCACTTCTCCGCACATCTTACCTTCCAGAAAGTGGTCACTTCTCTGTTCCTAGAATTGCTGCTCTTCTTCTCTTTGATCTCCTGTTGAGTTTCCAGCTACTCAGAATGGTTTGATAACTATCTAGCTGAATTCCTTGGACCCAAGGAAATTTAGGTCTCCTTCTCCTCTGCCATCTTGCTTCTCACCCCTTTCCTGACCTTTTAGATGCTTTACTGCTTGTGATCAATCCCACCTCCCCACCATTCAAAGATATCCCAACCCTTCAAGATCCAATAAGTCAGATCTTTCTAAAACGTGTGTGTGTGTGTGTGTGTGTGTGTGTGTGTGTGTGTAGTAAATTAATCTTTCCTTTCCCTTTCTCTGGTAAGCAGGGAAGTTAGGACGTGGAGTGTGTGGCCTAGTGATTTTAAGACTTATAGAAGAATGCTCAGAAAGGAACGCAATGGAATATGCTCAGAAAAAAGCATCTGGGTGCATTTACCTTTTCATCCTGTCAGCCCTGGAAATTCTGATATGGGATGTGCTTTCAAAATGTGTTTTATAAGTCCACCCCAGCAGAGGGCTTTGGCAGAAGAACCCTTGACTGTAAATCAGGAATGCATTCCCCTCCTGTTCCTTAATATAAATGGTGTGTCCTGCACTTTATCTCTGTGCCCTAGACTTGATCTGCTCTTTCTGATGTCTGTCCTGTGCATTTCTTCTATTTCTGGACTTGCTACTCCTGTCCCTACCCTGATGATTCCGAGTCCTGTCATTTTTCTTTGAGGCCAAGATAGAACAGTGGCTCTTATTTTTGGGGAACCAATTCTCTCCTTCCTTCCTCCCTTCTTCCTTTCTTTCCCCTCTACCTTCCTTCTTTCCTCTCCACCCTCCCTTCCTTCTTCCTTCCTTCCTTCCTTGCCCTCCATAAACCTCTTCTGAATTCTAAGAACAGTGCTAACCACAGGGATTCAATGTCAAATATGACTGTGAGGAGCTCATAATGTTCTAGGGTTGATGGTCAATTTATATTCACTTTAACAGCTTGTTATATGCATCCAGTCATTCTTTGCATCCAGATTCTCTACCTGCATAAGTAACAAGATTGCTAAATCTTGAGCTTCCCCATCTATAAAATGGAGATCAAACTACCTACTTCCTGGTCCTGTGGTGAACTTTTAAGTTACATGATGTCTCTAAGTGCACAGCCTGGTGCCTGGCCCAGAGTAGGTCTTGATAAAAGGTAGCTATTATGGTCTGTGGTTAGAGCAGCTTGGTAAATACTCCTGCAACTCATTTGAAATGTGTTGACTTGACAGATGAGCAGAGACAGGCAGTGAAATTCAAGTCTGTTGACTTGTTAGCAGAGTAGATCCCAAACTGGATAACAGACAGAGCAGAGAGATCCTAATGCTGCCTTTGTACTGCAACCCATTGGAGTACTTATGCAAAGTTGATTTCTCAGGAGAGCGTGGAGAACTATGGGATTTGTTGCCTGTCAACAGCAGGCTTAACCTGAAGCCAGATTTACTGAGATGACCATATAAACGATGATGCACGTATGACTTGCATTAACATTGGAGTGTCAGCAGTGTTGGAGTAACAGGCATGCAAGGTACATCTTACTTACATACACACTGCATTAGTTTTCCAGAGCTGCCATAATGAGAGACCGTGGATGAAGTGGCTTCCACAATAGAGATGTGTTATCCCACAGTTCTGAATTTGCAAGTCCAAAATCAAGGTGTCATCAAGATTGGTTCCCTCCAAAGCTATGGCAGTATGATCTGTTCCTGGCCTCTCTCCTTGGCCTGTCAGTAATCATGTTCTCCCGCTGTTTCTTCATGTTGTCTTACTTCTATGCATGTCTCGGTGTCCAAATTTCCCCTGTCAAACTGGAACATGATTGCCTCTGTCAAGTTCCTATGACCAAATAAGGCCATATTTTGAGATAAAGAAGGTTGGGATTTCAACACATGAGTTTTGAGGCAGGGGAGAGGGGAGACACAATTTAGTTTTAATACAGACCATGATTAGCTATTACTTCCCATCTTTTAGAGAAAGACAATATGGGCCCACGGAGCTTTGGGGTGACCTGGTGAATCAGGACTGGGAACAGACTCAGATTCCTGCTACACTTGTCGGGTCAGTGGACTCCAGAAAAACCAATGCAGTAGCTCCAAGGGCTTGTGTTGGTTAGTGTCCCCAAAATGGGCATGGAGTTGTTGTCAGTATTTACCCTGTGAAGGAGGTGTGCTTGGCTCTCAGGTAACATCTCAAGTGGACATGTTATTCAGATCGAAATGAGACTTTTCCCTTCTTCCTTAATCCACTTTCAGAGTGATGATGGAGCTGATGGTCACAGTTATAACCACCACTGTCACCACTGGCTACATCTGGCTGGTGGTTTGTAACTCTCCAAGCCTGTTCATGTACATTATCACTTTTCATCCTTTCGGCAACCCTGTGGAGTAGGATCAGGTTTTTAACGCTTCATCAAAGCCCTGGGGGCCAGATGTATTCCAGAATTCCCAGCTCTGGGGACTTGAGAAAAGCAAGCACAGTGCATGTCCTGTGTACAACAGAACAGTCCTTGTGGGGTCTGGGGGCAGTGCTTGAAATCAAACAGCAAAACATATAAATATTCACACCAAATTGGGTCAATATAGGTAACCAAGAGTCTCTTATCCATTTAGGTCAGACTCTGTGGTCGACAAGTTTTAGAAAACTTTCAGTTTTCAGAGTTTCATGAGTTTTGGTGAATTTCAGGGGATCACAGACCTGTTGTTATTATGGTCCTTTTTCTAGATGAGCAGGTAAAGTCCTAAGCCTGCCTGCAGACATGAGCTGGGCTGGGTCTTGAGGAGGAAGCCTGAAGATCACTGACAGAGCTCTTTAGAAGGATAGCTGTGATGGCTGTGGTGTGTGCTGTGTGTGTAGTGGGGATGAAACCAGCCAAGGAGGTGGCAGGACTGAGGAATTGGTCTGGACTCTGTGGGACTTGGAGCTTGTGAGATTTTGAAGTTGCTCTTGAGAAGAAGAGTACAGAATGACAAACATAAAATTAGGTACAGGAAGAATTTTTCTTTCTTTCTTTTTTTCTTTGAGAGAGAGAGTCTGGGCAGGGGGCAGAGGAGAGAGAGGATAGTAAGCAGGCTTCAGGCCAAGCTTGGAGCCTGACACAGGGCTCGATATCACACCCCTGAGATCACAACCTGAGCTGAAATCAAGAGTGGGATGCTTAACCAACTGAGCCAACCAGGTGCTCCCAAAATGAATTTTTCTTTAGGATGAGGAATCACAACAGATTATAAACTTTAAAAAGCTGCCAAGTCAACTGATGGTGGGAGTGTGTGTGAGGGGGTTTATGGGAACTTTGTGTGCTTTCTGTTCAATTTTTCTGTGGACCTAAAATTGGGAAAAAGTCTATTAATTAAAGAAAAAAGCTGTTGAAGAGCTGAGACATCACACAACCTAGAAAGGGAATATGATATATATATATATTTTTATTAATTACCTACCCTCACACCTCTATAATGTTTTTCTTTCCTACCAGTTTTGGCTGTGTATTCTTTGTTTTCCTTTTCACAGGACAATGGTTTTGGAATATTTTTAAAGGGAGGCCATAAAATCATATAGAACGATGGTTCAGTCTTCCCTGCAGCAAGGTTGATCAAATTGGCTTTTCATTATTGAGAGCTTAGGAATGTTCCTTTCAACATGGCAATTCTTTATTGGTAATACCATGCCAATTTTAAAGATTGTTGACAAATCTGAGATTCTCTGTCAAGTTTCTTCCAAATGTGCACCTTTCTGTAGCCACAGGGATGGTCTCACTGGGGAGAAGAGATCCAGGGTGCCCACTACAAATGGCCTGGTGTATGCTGGACAGAGAAGCTAGTAATGCCTTATCTGCTTCTTACCATAAGGGGGATGCTGTCACCCCACCCTAGGGCCAGCCCTGCCCAGGCCCCCACACCAATTCTTAGCTGGTAGGCATTTTCCCAGCCTTGTCTTCTCAAAGCACTGACTCTCATTTGGGTTCTAGACTTAATGTCTTGGATACTGTGCCTGGCTCCTAAGCCTTCCCTCTCCCTGGCCTGCTCCTGGATGACCTCTTTATGGAGGGTACTTTGAGTTGCCTGCCTAAGTTCCTGAGCAGTCTTCTTCCTCTCAAATGTGAGCTCCCTGAGGGTGGAGGCATGTATTTTGTGATCTCAGGTTTGTGACCCAAACAACCAGAATAGTATCTGGAGTAGAATTGGTACTTGGAAAGTTTAGGGGAATGAAAGCATGAATGAGACATAGAGAGCTGGGCTAGCTTAATTGTCAAAGGGCATCTAGGAGCCCTCTGAGCAATAGGTCTAGATGTTTCTGAGCATGGCAGAGAGGTATTTGAGGGCAGAGGACAGAGGGTGCGGCGTGGGGGACATCTCTGTATTATCCCTTTGGGGCTCCCATAAGGAAGGGACACAAATTGGGCAGCTTACAGAGTAGGAAATTATAGTTTCACAGTTCTGGAGGCTAGAGGTCTGAAATGAAGATATCAGCAGGGTCATGTTTCCTCTGAAAACTACAGGCAACCCTTCTTTGCCTCTTCCTACTTCTGGTGGTTTTCTGGCTATCTTTGGTCTTCCCTGGCTTGTAAATGATTCACACCAATCCTCTGTCTTCACGGGGCATTCTCCCCGAGCCTCTTCACACGATCTTCCCTCCATGTGTGCCTATGTCCAAATCTCCCCTTCTTATAGGGACTTCAGTCATAGTGGATTAGGACCTACTCTAAAGACCTCATCTTAACTTGGCTAAATCTTCAAAGAATTGATCTTCAAATAAGATCACATCCTGAGTTACTGAGGGTTAGGTTTTTCTTTTTTTTTTTCAATCCATAACAAACCACCAAAACATTTACCTGGATGTTTTGGACATTTCCATGGCTTTCATAGGATGGAGTGGGGTTAGGATGTCCTCAGGGGTAGAAGAGCAAGAATCATGGGAGAAGTTTCTCAGCATCAGGTGTATGTGGTTTAGTGCTTGTTCAATGAAGGGAAAAAAGAAAGGAAAAAAAGGAATGGACATCTGAATGAAGACATTCTGTAGTGCGCCATCCTGTGGAGGTATCCTTGTGGCTTCACCTTGGACACACAGGCTGATGTTGAACTTGCTGGACAGATTGTTTCTGGATGCTTTGGAGATGTTGCTGGCAGACTGAACTCTCTTGATGTGTGCAACGGGGAGTCAGGCAGACCTGGCTCCACTATGTTCTCATTATGGGATGTAAGACAAGTTACTCAATCTCCAAAAACCTCGGATTTCCCATGTTGGAATGAGCACAGTCATAATAATCTTAGGGGCTTGTTAAGCATAAATATGGTCATGGACATGAGGAACGCAACTCTGAGCAGGCAGAAAGTCAATGCCCAATAACGATGAGCAGTTTGTTGTCACCCAGGCTTTGTCTCTTCCATGGCTCCCCTCCCCTTGCTTGTTACTCTGGTTCTGGTTCCTTCCACACTCCCCCTTTCTTCCGGCTGTAGTTTATCAGGCTTTTGCCGGTCACTCTCAGAAATAGGGTAATCAGATACGCAGCCCCAAGTGAAGCAGGAAGCCTCGGTCCTGGGCTCGATCTTCAGTTAAGTGGCTTGTGGACTAAACCATGCATCTTCCTTGTCCCCTGAGAATCCTCCTTTATGAAATGAAAAGGTCATTGGTCTTGTCCTCTATGTGACCTTTCACCCATATTTTGTGTCCCTATGAATGCACATGGTATAAATTTTTAGTGAGAATTATTCTAGTGTAGGACAGTATTTTTATTTTTTGTCACACTGGTGCTTACATGGAGTTAAGACCCGTAGAACAAAGAGCAATATAAGGAATCCTGGGTTATAGCATGCCCGGGAGGAAAAGGAATGAAGTGCCTGAGACTCTGCTATGTTCCATGTACTTTGCTGTATGCTTCGTGTAAAACCTCCTATCACATACACACCAGACCCTCAAAGGAAGGAGCTAAGACTCCCATTTACAGGGCAGGAAACTAAGGTCTATGGAAGTTACATAACTCCCTGGAGGTCTCCGTGAGTGTGAGAGCCAGAATGGGAACCAAGGATGGCTGACGTTGAGGTCCCTCTGGAAAGGGGGCTGGACCCCAGCAGGACAGCCCCAGCCACGTACTCACCACTTGCTGGGGGTGGAAGCTTCCTTGGGCTTGAGCAGTGGTCTGTGGGAGTAAGTTCTTGTGAAAGCAACAGTCCCTGAGTAGGGAAATGCAGACCCTCTGGCCTGCGGAGCTCCTCTGCATGAGAAAACAAGCTTTTAAGAGGATAATGAACTTGGCCTCTAAGGAAAGTTAGCAGGCAGCTGGTGGAAAATGTTCCCCTGCAGATTTAGCATCAGCTTCAGTGCCCCCTGGCAGCTGGTTTCTGCTGGTGAGGAAATGGCCCCACACCAAGGAAGGGCTATCTGTCTCCCTTCAGCCCTGAACCCTGGGAGTCATTATGGCCATCCGGTGAACTTCCCGGGCTATTTTCTGTCAAGTATTTATACGAAACAGGTGCTTTTTGCTTATGAACTCTTTCTCTCAAAAGGGTATTAAAACGGAACTCAGCACCTCAACTGGTGTTCTAAGACAACCCAGGCCAACTCTGCCCATATTGCACAGTCAGATGCTACAGGACTTAGGAAAGAGATGGTTGAAAACTGGTTTTGGAACCTTAAACCCTTACCCACTGGGGTGTCTGAAAACAGGTATAAAGACAGGACATAAAAACTTGGAAAGGAGGAGAGGGGTGATTAGAATTTCTTTGGAGGGAGCTGTGCATTGATTTTTTTTTTTTAAACTCTTGATGGCAGCGGACCGGGGGATACTTTCTTTCTGATCCCAGACCTATCAAGAGGGATGTTAATGGGAATTCTCAAAGATCTGGGCAAGCATCCCCTGGTGCTTGAGAGCCATGGGGGTCTGTTATCTATCTCAAATTAGGGAATCGATGTAGAGCAAAAGCCTGTGGCTGAAGCTGTCTATGGGTGGCTCAGTGAACAGAAGGATGCCTTTGGAAAGTCATTCCACCCCCACAGACTGAGGTCAAATAGGAGTATTTCTTGTGGGCCCGAGAAAGAAAACTAGTAAGGGGTTGTTACCCCGAGTGGGGAGCGGATAGCTCAGAAGCCAAAGGCTGAAGCTGCACCATGTTATACCCACGAGTCAGTAGAGAAATTATAAGTGATAGGCCAGGAGAGATGCGCTTGCTCCCATTGAGGGCGCTGAAGCAATGGTAAGCAGGACCTCTATTTATAATAATAATTCAGATTTGGCTAGAGCTTAACAAGGGCCCAGTGTTCAAGCATTCATTTAGCTCTCAACCACTCTACAAAACAGATACAATGATCATCTCCAATTTACGTATGAAGAAATGGAGGCACAGAGACGCCCAGTGACTTGCCCAAAGTTGCACAGGTAGAAAGTGGCAGAGCTGGGATTCAAATCCAGGCAGTTTGGCTCACGTGTTCACCCTTGTAATCAAGGCACGGATGCTGAAACTTCTGGTAGCAATGAAGCTGTTATACAGTTCTGTAGGGGAAAGGGTTCAGTTCCTCTCCTGGAACCCTGTGGAACAGGCTGGAAACCCGGTAAACTGATCCAGGCCTCACTGTCTCTCAGAGGCAGCGCGTGGAGCCCCTGACTTGCTTCCACTGCCAACACCCCTCACAGTCTCTCAGTGTGTTTTTCTCAGGCCTGCTCCAGGAACACTGTCCTCTCTCCTCCCAGCCAGCCCTAAACCCCGGTGTCTGCAGAAGTTGGCACCAGCCCCAGATGCTTCTCGTGGGCTCCCCTGCCCACTGGCTACAGGAGCATCTCTGAAAGTCCAGTCTCAGAGCCTCTGGGAATGCTCTAGTTTCCTAAGGGAGAAGCTCCAGGTTCAAGTGTAATGCTTTTTGTTGCCAAAGTCAGCTGGGGAGGCTCTTAGGCTCTTTTTTATAAATCATTTCTCCTCCTCTGTTGGCTTTCAGCCCTCTGCAGCCTGAGATAGGAGACAGTTCTGGGAGAGGGGGAATGCTATACCTGGATCGGGATAATCTGGGGGCATCCTGAACTCTGGACTTGGGAGAACAGGCTGCTCATGTTCAGGAAGAAACGTCTCCCTGCCTCCCCTCCCCACCCCCCACTATGTGATGCCTGCTGGAGGTCGCTTGACGAAGGAAGCCCTAATGAAAACATTTTTAAGAAGATAAAAAAATTTTAAAAAGGGTGTATACTTTTTACACTCACATATATAATATATACATGAATATTTGCATTTATATAAAATTTCATTTATTTCCATATATGTATATACGTATATATGTGTGTATGTGTGTATCTATATCTATCTGTCGTAGACTTTGCAAGATGCCTAGCAGAGAAACAGATAATTTAAAGTCACTGGTGACCCTACAGGTTGTAACCCAACCTCCTGATTAATAAGGTAGAGAGCTGAGACCCAGAGATGCCTAGTGATTTGCCCAACATCTCCCAGCCAGGCAGCAGAACCAGAGCTGGCCCAATCTCCCACCTTGTTCAAGTGCACTGCTCCTTCCCACTCAGCTCAGATTCTGTTTCTTGCAGATGCTGCCTATGTGCTTGGGGAGGTCCTAGGCACTTTGGTGTTACCTCCATCAGCCTCCATTTTAAGGGTCGGAGACTGAGGGGGAGAATGGTTGAGGGACCCAGACATCCCAGGGGAAACTACAGGTCTTCGTAACTCCGGGGTCTGAGCTCTTCAGTTCAGAGCATACAAGCCTCCGCCCAGCATACCAGCTCCAACTGTCTGCTAGTGGGTGCAGGGAGGGCTTGGGTCTCTGCTGACTCAAAGGTGGGCTTCAGTCTCATGATGCTGGTCTGCACCCTGTTCACCCACCTCCCAGCGGGGAGCCCTTTAGAGTTCTCAGAGGAGGGTCTGGACTGTTTTCTGGAGACTTTGCTGCTTAGTGGGCACTGGACTCCAACTTTATTCCTTCAAAGCTCTTAAGACACCTAAACTGTGTTCAGCTTTTTGGCCACCAGTCATTTTACTGGATATGACAGAAGTCACAAAGGAAGAATCAGTGTCCCATAATGGCTCACCCATCTCCTCTTCACTCTGTGCTCTTGTAACAAGTCCTTGCTTCTTGGTAGATCTCTGATACCTTCAGGCAGGTATTTTAAGTATCTTTTGTTTTTCTAGTTGCTTCAGCAGGAGAGGCAGTCTGCCACACACCAATCCACCCTTCCCTGAAGAACCTCCCTAAGGTAGGATGGGAAAAAACCCAACCTGGACATTCAGTGCTAATTGCTGTTATTTGAGAAATTGGCCTCCTCCCAGAGGCTCTCCCCTGAACTAGGCTAAACCTCTAAAGCTTCTCCACCCTCCAGCTAGGTCATATTGGCCATTTGGTGATGGAGCTTGGGACAGCCAGCATTTTTCCCAGAGGACGATGGGCACCATTGCTTTGGTGTTGGGCTCACTAGCCCAGTAAAGTTGGGTGACTTGTACAAGGTAGCCTACAGGCAGAGCTGGCTGGCTAAGAGAGTCATTGCCTCTCTGATCATGACTCTGTAGACCCTCGGCTCCTAGCAAGGGGCTCAACGGCCACAGGGAGGCTTTACTTGAGCACTTGGGTACAGGTTGATCAGGTGGGCTGGACGCCGAGCAGAGCTGAGGGTGATAAATGTCTGCCCCCGTCCTTCCTCTGTCACCCTGACAAATCTTCCAAGAATAATCTAAGAGGGGCTATGGCTAGCTGTGGGCTGTGCTCCTATTTCTCAAACAGTTTGCTCTAAATGGTCAGAATAGGTAATGATGTATAAAAGGAATGAAATCCTGACAAAAATGGACCCGTTTGCAAAGTGCTTATATAGTATTTATGACCCAGATATGTCGTTTAGCACTGTATTTGGATATTGATGGATGCTTTAGCAATACCCAGTGCTTCCCCTTGTATAAGCATGTGACAGGTAGAGAAGGCACAGACTTTCATTTGAGAGGGGCAGAGTAGCTCTGCTCTTCAGAGTAGCCAAGGGCCAAGGCCTAACCAGCTGTAGCCCTCACTCATCCTTCTTGTGACCTTGTGTCTTGGTCATTCTGCAGCTTCTCCTCCTTCCCTTCCAGCTCATGAGGCATCCTTAGTGTAGCCACTGCAGCAAAACATTGGAGGAAGACAGGCCGTTAGGTATCATGTGGGCATAGTGGAGTTTTCTGGGTACCGATCCCAGCTCAGGCAACGGGCCTCAGGAGGGAGGCCATGGTCATAGTTAAAGTCAGACCTCCCTGGTTGGAAGCCCAGCTCTGTGTGACTCTCCTGTCCTTGGCCTCTCATGTAACCTCTGAGGCTCTTCTTCATCATCTGTGAAGGGAGGACAATCATGCCAATGCAGCAGCTTTGCTTCAAGGAGGAAATAAGACACTGCCTGTGAAGGGTAACACATTTACATGCTGGCTTCTCCATTTCTCCACCTTCTTGTCTTTAAAGAACTTGTCCAAGATCGCACAGCTGGTGTGTGACAGCACTGGAAGTCAAACCAGGCAGCCAACTTGGAGCCATGGCTTAGCCCCACTGTTTACCCCAAGGCCACCCCTATTGTGCATAATAAACCCCGTGGGGCAGCATAGGGCGTTTCGACCTTGAAGGCTTCCCGCCCCCAACACGGCTCCTTTTCAGAAAATCTTGGGCTGTTTGCCTGGCAAAAACCTGTCTTCTGTGTTTGCTCACTGTCTGGTCTCTTGCCAGGATCCTTACTACCAGGCTTCTGGTTTATAGCCTTCCTTTCTCACCCCCACCAACAATTCTGGGTCCAGTAGCCCTGGGACATAGATGAGATCTTCCTAGCATCTCCATTAGGCTGGGAGAGTTTCATTTACTTGCTCACGCCCAGTCAGTGAGAAGTAGGAGAAGGATTTGATCCCAGAACTTCAGCTCAAAATACTCCATTTCCTGTCGCCATGTCATCACGGTCATTTCTGCCTGGATTCTGCAGCAGGAAGGTCCCATAGGCTTCCTTGAGTGTGATGCTGGCAGATTTTTAGCAGTTTTTTGGAGCTCTGTGTAGAGAAGGGCTCTGAGGCTGCATTTAGACCTGGAGCGAGCATCCTGATTGAGTAGGGATGTGTGCGAATTGGGGGTTGTGCATGCATTGGCTGTTTCTGAATTTCTAAATCATCCGTTAGGTAATCTAATGTGAAAGCACCTAGTATGATGCCTGGGTTGTAGTAGAAATTCAGAAAATGTTTGTGAAATATAAGTGGATACACAGGACTTTTTCTAAGGAGAAGAGTAGTGCAACACATGGATTCCTTTAAAATATCCACCTGCTCTCTTGCATTAGATGAGTTCAGAGATGATTTTGGAAATAGAAACACTGGACTTGGGTGTGGGTGTGGGGGGGTTGGGGTGTCTAACATTGTAGGCAGGTGGTGTCATGTAAAGAATTGAGACTCTGGAGCCAGCATCTCTGGGTCACATGGTAACTGTGTGACCCAAAGCAAGTTGCTCAATCATTATAAACCTCAATTTTGACATCTGTAAATTGAAGATGGTAATGGTACTTATCAATTCGGGTTGTCAAGTGGATTAAATGAGATAATGTATATAAAAGTGTCATAGAGAAAGTGTTTTATAGATACATTGTCATATGGAAAGCTTTTTAAAAATTTCATTCAGTGATCGAAGATTTATTGTTTATGCACCACACCCAGTGCTCCATGCAATATGTGCCCTCCTTAATACCCACCATCAGGGTCATCCATCCCCTTTCTCCCCTTCCCTCCATTACCCTCAGTTTGTTTCTCAGAGTCCACAGTCTCTCATGGTTCGTCTCCCCTTCCGATTTACCCCAACTCACTTTTCCTTCCCTTACCCTAGAGTCCTCCATTTTATTCCTTATGTTCCATGAGTAAGTGAAACCATATGATAATTGACTTTCCCTGACTTATTTCACTCAGCATAATCTCCTCCAGACCTGTCCATGTTGATACAAAAGTAGGGTATTCATCCTTTCTGATGGCTGAGTAATATTCCATTGTATATATGGACCACATCTTCTTTATCCATTCGTCTGTCGAAGGGCATCTTGGCTCTTTCCACAGTTTGGCCATTGTGGACATTGCTGCTATGAACATTGGGGGTACATATGCCCCTTCTTTAGAAAGGTTTTTTGACATACAGAACATGCTCTATAGATGTTAACTCTTAACTAGCATGCTGTAAGGAACCTGGCAAGATATTCTCCCTCTTCTGCCCCAGAACCTCCTTCTGCAAAGCGGAATCTGCTGGCATCATGTTCGGATCTATGGGAGGGGGATGCTGTGAAGTCATCTGTAAAGTTTGCAGCTGCCCAGAAGACAAGGGCATAGGAAAGAGCTGTTCTCTTCTTAAGTCATGGCCTTCCTCCTCCAGTGAAAAGACACTTGCAGATGGTGCCCATGATAGGGGCAGCGAGACGCCACGCCCCCGCCCTGGGGCTTATCTGAAACAGTGGTAGAAGGGTCCACTGCGCCGTCTTTAAGACCTCTTGGTTTCACCCTGAGTTCTCCCCTTTTGCTGATCCACTAGTAGGCAGCACAGGACTGTGCTTTGGGCGGAACGGAAAGTCTCGGAGAGGTGGATAGGGCATCGAGAAAGATGACTAATTTGCTGGATGCAGAGTCTTTCAGGAAATGTCTGGAGGGTTTGAAAAATTTTAAAGACCAATGAACTAGAAGAATACCCAGAAGGCTGGAGAGCATTGTCTGGTTAGCCTTCCCTACTTGAAGGGGCTCATACTTATTTTACTTCCCTGCAATTCTTTTAGACTTTGTTTTTTGGGTTCTTATTTGGAACTAGATTTGTTTTGAGAAGAGTAGGGGTTCTTGTTGGAACACATGGGTTTATTTAGCCATTTATTTATTTATTTATTTATTTATTTTTTAAATATTTTATTTATTTATTTCACAGAGGGAGAGAGATCACAGGAGGCAGAGAGGCAGGCAGAGAGAGAGAGGGGGAAGCAGGCTCCCCGCTGAGCAGGGAGCCCGATGCGGGCCTCGATCCCAGGACCCTGAGATCATGACCTGAGCCGAAAGCAGAGGCTTTAACCCACTGAGCCGCCCAGGCGCCCTGTTTAGCCATTTAGATGTGCGTTCAAATCGTGGTGCTCTTACTCTTGCCGTTTTACTTTGGGCCAATTAGTTAACTGTTCTCTGTTCTAATCTATAAAATTCGACAACGATCCTTCCCTTAGAGCTTATTAGTGAGAAGAGAATAAAAGAATGAATGGAAAGCATGTATCACACAGAGTGCAGTCCAGAGTAGGAGAGGGGGGCCGTGATTGACATTACTGCCCAAGCAGAGTTTCCAGGCAGAGAGGGAAAAGGTCTCATCTAGGACTCAGAAGATAGGATCTCCTTCAGGCTGAATGAACTCAGAAGTCACCAACCTGCGATTGCCTTGTTTCCTATAAAGGTAATAACACCACTTTGCCAAGTTGTTGTGAAATCAACAAAATAATGGATGAGGAAGTGCATGGTTAACTATAAAGCATTATCTAATTGGAAGGTGATTTTTTTGGGGGTGCCTGGGTGGCAATTGAGCATCTACCTTTGGCTTGGGTCGTGATCTTGGGGTCCTGGGAGCAAGCCTCACATCAGGCTTTCTGCTCAGTGAGGGGTCTGCTTCTCCCTCTGCTCATCCCCTCTGCTTATGCTCTTGCTCTCTCAAATAAATAAAATAAGTTGAAAAAGGAAGATGATGTTTTAGGGAGTCAGTTGTATTAAGGAATAATTCACATGCAATAGAATTCACCTTTTTAAACTGTACACCTAGATAAGTTTTGATAAATACCTTCACTGATGTAACCATGGCCATGGCCAAGATATAAAACAGTTCCATCCATTGCTCGAAATAAATTCTTTCATGTCTGTTTGTAGTAAATCCCCTCCCCCACCCCCCAGGGCCTGGTAGGTACTGATTGGCTCTCTGGCCCTATAGTTTTACATTTTGTAGAGTGCTGTGTAAATAGAATCATAAAATAGATACTTTTGTATCTGGTTTAGAGTTCTGCTTTCAAGGTTCACCCACAGGGGTGGATCAGTAGCTTGTCCTTTTTTTGTTTCCCACTGTGTACTGCAGGAAACAGAATCATGTCCCCCCCGCCCCGCCAAATCCATATTTTGAAGCTCTGAGCCCCCACGTAATAGTATGTGGGGATGGGGTCACTGGAAGATAATCAGGTTCACATGAGGTCATGAGGGTGGGGCCCTCATGATGGGATTAGTGCCCTTATCAGAAGGGACCCCAGAGAGTGCTCGCTCTCTCCTCTGCCAGGTGTGGACATAGTGAGAAGGCAGCCATCTACAAGGCAGGAAGAGAGCTCTCACCAGATCCTGAGCATGCCAGTGCTCTGATCTTGGATTCCCAGCCCCCAGAGCTGTGAGAAAAACAAATGTCTGTTGTTTAAGCCATCCGGTCTGTGGTATTTTGCTCCAGCAGCCTGGGCTGACTGAGACATATGGGTAGACATTAAAAAAAAATAAGTTATGGTATATTTCAAATATTTACATTTCTCGTTAATTCCTTTAACACATACCAAAATATTTCATTATAAATGTGCTGTTCACAAGATAATCACAACATGTAAGAAGAGGGATTTGGAGCTCTGCATGGAAAGACGTAACACTTCAAGTGCTGCTGCTGCCTTGACATCTGGGAGCCTCACGGAGTCCCAAAGCCATCACCACATATGTCCTTTGAACAGCTGGGAAAGGGTGCCCCCTAGTCCCTGCCCCTACCAGTCCCATCAGCTGCTTCCTGCAGCATCCCCAGCCTGATGGTCTCACGTTCCTGCCAACCCAAGGAGTTCAAACAAAGAACCAATGGTCACCTCACCCTCTTGTCACCGCAGAGTTTGCTGCTCACAGGGTGTGGTCTTTCACTCTGTTCCTGAATGCCACCCCCATGTGGCCCCAGCATGGTGCAGAGTCCTCCTTCCCTGGGCTGTGAGCGTGTGTGACTCGTAAGCTGCTGCCAATCTCCACTGACAGGTGTTACGTGTTTGGACATCTTGTATTACAGACTGCTGGGGATCTCTCTTTACCAGTGAGGTGAATAAGAGCACATAGCAGATTTTGTGATTTGGTGGCAGGACTGTAAGGTTAACATCCTCGTTGGTCACCTTTCTTCAATCTTCTGCTGTGGCTCTGTTATGCTGTGCATGGTCCCACCTGCAGAGAAGGTTAAAAGGGCTTACTTTTGTGGACTTCTTGAATAATGGACCCATAGAAATGATCCTGAGAAGGGATTGTTGTGAACCATTTTGTATCCCTGCCTTTTTCTGAGACTCCAAAAACTCTGGCTCTGGATTAGCCAGAGGCTGGGAAGATCTCAGAGAAAGGTCTTCATGGTGAAAGGAACGTCACAGGTGGAGAGAAATGGGCCCATTCTCCACTCAAAACCAGGAAAGATTCCAAGCTGGCTTTGCTTTTTCCAGTCCAGGGGTGTCTCTAGCAAATCAAGGTCGTTGTGAATCCAGAGAGGGCCTCCCATGAATAAGGGAGTGTTTACTCTAACCACCTGCTTGAAATTCTCCTCACCTCTCTGTCCCTCACTTCCAGCGCTGGATTGGCCTCCATGAACAACTTGGTTCCTGTATTAGTCAGGGTTCTCCAGAGAAATATAATCAACAGCAGGCATGCAGATAGATAGATAGATAGATAGATAGATAGATAGAGACAGAGAGAGAGAAAGAGTGACAGAGAGAGGGAGAGATTGAGCGAGAGGGATTTTAAGGAACTGGTTGCTGTTGTTATGGAGGTTGTCAGCTCTGCAGTCTACAAGCTGTGCCATTTCACTGGAGACCTGTGGAGGAGCCAAAGTTGCACTTCATTCCTCAGTCAGTCTGCTGCAGAATTCCTTCTTGCTCAGGGGACATCAGGCTTTGTTCTGTTCAGGCCTTCAACTGATTGGATCAGGCTCACCCACATTATGGAGGACAATTTGCTTTACACAAAGGCCACTGATTTAAATGTTAGTCTCATCCAAGAAAAAAAATACCCTCATAGAAACATCCAGAATAACATTTAACCAAATATCTGGGCAACATGGCCCACCCAGGGTGATTCCTCTGATTATCCATCATCGTCCCCACACTGAGCTACTGGCCATGGCCAGAGGAGGTCACACCACAGTGCTGCCTGGATTCACATTAATTAATTAGCTAATTATTAATTAAGGATTCGCTTTAAATACAGTCTTCAAATGGCCTCTCTATGTCTTGAGAGGAATGCAGACTCTCTTCTTGGGCTGTCTGTGCTCCCTCCTCCACTGCCATTCTCTCCTGATGTGCCCACCTTGCACATCCCTGAGGACACGCAGGCTCAGATGTGCACTGTGCCCCCACCTCAGTATTTGGACTGACCCTCACTCCTTCTGTCAGCCCCTCTGTCTCCTTCATCATGAGCCCTGCTTTGCACACTCATTCTTGCCCGAGGATTCCCCATCTTACAGTAGTCTCACTGGACACTTGTCCTCCTGCTGTGCTCCATGTCTTTGCTCCAAGATAACTGGCCTGTTTGAGAATCTTCCCCATTCATGCGATCCTCACTCATCAACAACTCCACCCTGGTTTCTGCCTTCCCCCCCAAGACTTCTTCTGTCAGAGTCTCTGGTCACCCCATTTTCATGGACGTTGCCTCCCTCAGCATTCCGCATGGCTCACACTCACTCTCCCCTCCTCAATTCTCATTCTCCTAAATTTTGGACTATTCACTTTTCCCCTGCTTCACTGGCTACTTCTCCTTTGTTACCCTTACTGTCTTCTCTACCTGACCTCCAAAGGTTGGGGATTTTTTGAGGCTGGAAGCCACACCTTTTGTTTCTTCTCTTCATCCTTTCCTTGGGGAGTATCATCTCTTCCTCCAGACTTAAACATCACCATTCAAACCCAGATTCCCAAAAGTGTATCTCCAGCCAGACCTCTGCCCTGAGCTCCAGACCCACATCCCAAACGGACCCCTTGCTATTTTCGCTCAAAGGTCTTGTATCTCATATCGCAGACCTGCTACTTCACATCGTGGTTTCTATAAAGCCTGTCCCCATGCCATCTGGCCCCTAACTCTGTCAATGGCACCATCAGCCACACAGTGATCTGAGTCACAGATATGTGGGATGCTGTGATTTGTCTTTTGTCCTCATTATAGCTCACCCCCAAGTTTGTCACATGGCTCAATTCCATCCATTCCACGATTTCTGTATACCACTGACTTAGTCCAAGAGAATCTTCCTGGGAGGAGTCCTGCAAAGATCCCCCCCTGCTCATTTCCACTGCTACCTACCCTCCTCCAGTCCATGTTTAACATAGCAAGAATAGAGCTTTGGTTATTTATATAGATGGTGTCATTCTTCTGCTAAGACTTTTCAATAACTTCCTATGGTGTTTATAATGAAATTCAAATCATTGAACCCAGCCCTCAGGCTGGTCCTAATCTGCCCCTCCCTGTCCTCCTGGCCTGTGCTCCCCATGCTCCAATCACACAGGCATTGTTTCCAGCTTGGGAACACAGCACCCAAGCCCTTTCCTAGCTCAGGTTCTCTCATGCTCTCCCTTCTCCCCTCTTTCTGGAAGGTTCCGTCTTCCATTCTTCAAATGGGTGGCTCCTCATGCTGCAAGTCTCAGCTTTTCACCTCTGCTCCTGTCTGTCCAAAAAAGGCCCCACCTCTCACGTTCCTCCTTCTAAACCCCTACATTATTTCTAGCCTAACACCACAGTTTGTTATTCTTTATATACTTCCTTGGATCCAAGTCCTCCACGGTGACAGTTCTGAGAGATCAGGGCTCAGTCTGTGTGGCTTCTCCGTCTGTTCCTAGCATCCAGCACAGTGTTTGCTCACACATCCTGTCCCCAAGAAGCTTGCCATCCAGGGCAGTCCTGGGACAAGGGAGGATTTGGTGACAGGTACATATATTTTCTTCTGGGCTCTGTCCTGGTGGCCTGTGTGATCTTGGACAAACAACCTCTTCTTTCTCAGCCTCAACCTCCAAGTGTATGGCAGACTCGTAACAACTAACATCTTACAGAACTGAGCAAATCACAAGGCAGAGATGAATTATTCAGTGGGGAGAGGCCTGACTTTTTAATCTCATTGACCCTCCTGGGAAAATAGCATCTGCAAAGAGGACCTATTCATTCCCTGCTCGGATGCTATAAATATTCTTGGACACCATATCGGTGGGATCTGTGTGTCCTCAGCATAGTCACCTCTCTCCCCACTGTGTCCACAGAGAATCCTCTCTTACCATTGTAATAAATTACCAAGATGATCTCTGGGATCTGTGGAACCGGCAGAAGCCACAGTACCCTCGGGGTTATCAGTAGAAAACCCTTCCCAGGATTCAGGGCCTCAAATCCAAGTGGGCCAGGGTGCTCATATTTGTTAAAACACCTCTCTTATATCATCACTAATCACAAGGCACATAAAGCTGATGGAAAGTTTTAGGGAAAAGAGACAGGAGAAGCTGGAAGGACAGCAAATGATACCGTTGCTTAGAGAAATGGGAGGTTAATCTTCAGAAGTCTCTATGAGCGAGAATTAAGAATCAGGGAGAAAAGAATTTTGAATGTGAGAGCAAATGATTTTAATTGAACCCTTTACTTTAGATATTCGTATTTCTGCTAGAGCTTATCATGCTCAAGCAAGTTGTTAAGCACATTCTTTAAAGTTTATATAAGAGCTAAGCTTCCTTTTTGACTTTCTTGGGGGGGGTTGCCATTCAGGATGACTGGGGTTAAGGAGAGGAGGGGTTGAAAGAGTGGGGGAGAGAGGTGTGCTTGCTGGAAAAAAACGGGTTCACATATCAGCTGCAAACATTTTGCCAGAAAACTTCAGCCTGGAGTTGAAAGTGGGAGCACAAAGATGTTATATAACAGGATTCCCCTAAATCTGCCTTCCTCTGTTAGATGGGAGATTCGGTCCTTCTCGGATTCCTGCGTGGACACTAGTGCCCCAGAAATTTTTTGCTTGACTCCTCTCCTGTGCATGCCCTCTGCAGGGAGTGACCTCGTCACCTCTCACACCGAAAGAGGCTTCTCTGCTGCAGATTCTCACACCAGTAGAAAAGTAACCATCCCCCTTGCATGCTGGATCTCAGGCCCGCATGAGGTCTTGGGAGCAGCCACGTCCCATGAACATTTCCCATCTTTTCTTTTTCTTTGTCCCCTCCCCGGCCGTGTGCCAATGGACTCTCTTCCCTAAGAGCTTCTCCAGCCCCTGAGATAGGTCTGGAGACGCCTCCTCTGTGGCTGCAGAGACCTGCCAGCTTCTCTTTGAAGCCCCAGCAATCTCTGCTTCAGGTCAAGCTCTGCCCCCTCTCCCAGTCACCCTTGTTTGTTTATTGCATCCTTGCTCAGCCTCTCAAAGGTCTGAAGTGTTTGGCTCACCTTGCCCCTTCTGGATTCTTCTCTGGACACTCACTGCACACACAGTTTCTGCAAAGGTGTCCTGCGCCCCCCCCCCCGGTTCCCTTTATAATTAACCCTCTTGTTCTTCCCTCATGGAAGGCATGCCTTTCTCCTACCCCTGTCTAAGTCCCACTCGTTCTGCAGGCCGTCCAACTTCAGAGCTTCTACCGTCAAAGTGTACCTCTGCACAGCCCAAAGTAGTGTCTCCTCCTGCGTCTGTGTCTTCCCATAGCAACCTGTCCTCTCGCCAGGGAAGCTGTTTCCCATATGTCATAGTTATTAGTAATCGTCTCCTCTCATCTTCTATCTGTAAAGTCCTCGAGAGTGATGATCGATCTTACTCAAGAGTTTTGCAGAATGTGTTGTACCTGTCTGCTCATAGTAGGCACTTAAAACGTGCCTATTTGGTTGAATAGTTTGTCAGGGCCCTGCAGCTACACCGAATAATGAACAGGCAGGCTGCACCATGGAGGGCCCCTGAATGCACCTCACCTTCAGTGGTGGCCATGTAGGGTGGAGACTCTGAGTCTGGGAGCAGTTCGGACAGTGTCACACAATGAGTCTCTTTTGTCACAGTCACACGGAGTTAAGCTTTGATCTAATCCTTAAAACAAAAAGCAAAAAACAAAAAACACATAGAGGGAGGTAAAAGAAACCTTTGAGAAATGTTTCAATAATTGATAAGAGTGTCTGGGTAGTGAGCAGGGAAGCCCCAAATGCGATCGAATGTGCATCGCTCATTCATCTATAAGGATGCATTGGAAAAATTTAGATGAGCACCTACTATGTGCTGTGCTTTCCACATGAGGTGTGCAGGAGTGACTGAGGTTGGCATAGACCCTGACCTCACAGGGCACTCATACCAGGGTTTATGATGCCCTAGGTAGTTGTTAGCCGTGGGCACATGAGGATGGTCAAAGCGAGTTCCAGTCCCCTTGGGCCCTTACCACTGGGGGGTGCAGGAGAGAGAGACAAATTAACCTATCATTTCACCACAGTGTGGTAAGGGCTGGGAGCAGAGTGAGCTCAGCTCAAGAAAGGCTGCCAAGGAGCAGAAGCGTGCCCAGACCGTGCGGGGTCACGGAGCTGCTCCTAGACCTTGAGGGAGGGGTGGACCTTCCTGGGGGTTGACATCCAGTGAGCCTGTAGCCTGAGCAACAGGGCAAGGAGACACACATGCGGCTTATCAGTCAGATGGGCCTGGGTCCGAATCCCAGCCCTGAGGCCAGTTAGCCAGGGTTACTATTTTGATCGACCACAGCGTGCTTGGGAGTAGGAGTGAGCAGGGCACATCTGGGGGGGTTCAGTTCAGGGTGGTCAGGGTGAAGGGGCCAAAGAGCTAGCACTGCAAGTGTTGGTGGAGAAATTCAGAGCAGCCAGCGTAACATTCTGCTTTTCTTTTTTTCTTTTTTTAAAATTTTTTTATTATTTGCCCCAGGGGTACAGGTCTCTGAATCATCACATTCTGCTTTTCTAACATTTCATGACATCAGTGTTTTCGGCCACATTGTTTACTATAGCATTAGCAGCAATGCCGGACAGGGCAGATGCGCCCCCTTAAGGGCTCAGACCCGAGACCCCCCTGAGCCCCTGAGCTCCCAGTAGCTGGGACCTCCCAGACCCTGGCGGAGGCATCCGTGAAAACACACCTCACATCCTTCCCCTTTGTTCTGGGTCATGGGGGACAGAAGGGATCTGCCCTCCGTGCCATTATTACCCTTTCAGGGCCAGCTGTGAAGGCCACACTTGGCGGGGGGGTACCCTGAGGACACTGCATTGCTCTTCAGCTGTTTTGTCTCGGCTTTCTCCTGGCTTTTGTTCCAAATTAATTTTTTTAAAAAGATTTTATTTATTTATTTGACAGAGAGAGAGAGAGAGATCACAAGCAGGCGGAGAGGCAGGCAGAGAGAGAGGAGGAAGCAGGCTCCCTGCTGAGCAGAGAGCCCAATGCAGTGTTCGATCCCAGGACCCTGAGATCATGACCTGAGCTAAAGGCAGAGGCTTAACCCACTGAGCCACCCAGGTGCCCCCCAAATTAATTTTGAGAGCACATGGACCAGTATTGCTGCAGCCAACCCACGGCCCATGGGGATCTCCTCTTTTCTGCACACCTGAGATCTCTTGGGACTGTTTGTGCCCTGGGGAGTGGCATGGTGGCATTGGGGGGGGGTCACTGACAGCCCAGGAATAGTCAAACCCCAAATGAGGGTTAGTTTGAGCTGAGCTGAGAGCTTTGAGAGTTCGGGGGCGGGGTGGGGGATGGAGAAGGCAGGGGGCTATTTGGCCTTGGTAATGTCAGAAAGAGTTTCACATTCATGACTTTGGATGATTTCTTTGTGATTAAAGCATAATGGATGTGTTGGCTTACCCAGTGTTTGTTTATAGATTCACTCTGCCCCTTCTCCCCCCTCTGAATGGAAGTGGCCCAAATATCCCCAGCTAGTACCTGGTTCCTTCAGGTTCACAGGTGTCCCTGCTGGGTCTAGGACATAGCCAGGTGAGCGATGACATCAGTACACAGATGACATCCAGTACACCTGGAGGCACCTCAAGTCAGGGTTGAAAAGTTATTGAAGAGCAACCAGGTTGGAGGAGGAATGAGGAGGAAATTGCTCAGGCCAATTTTTCCTGCCTGTTTCTGTCTGAAGATACCCAGGCTGTCCATCCTGGCTGTCTCCCTCTGCTGTTCCCGAAGGGTGACTTTTGGGGTATCTGGTCTTGGAGGAGACCTGCTCATGCCTAACAGAGCATTTGGCCATTTGCTAGATGATGGGATTGGAAATCAGGGCATCTCTGACCCTGCATATTTCCCTGGTTCAGGCTTGACCATTTATATTTAAAGCTAAATATTTGAAATGGGTACAAGGGCAACCCCTCAACCAACACCAGAAAGAAAAAAGCAGGCTTGTCTTACTTTAATGAGCCCAGCATGCAAGTCACTGATTTTAAAGCCTTCAATCTTGGTGCCCAGAAAGCTAAGGGAAATTTTGGCCTCCTCACTTGCCTATATGTTAGGGCTGCAGCTGGGAATGAGGACTGAGGAGCCCAGTCCTGATGAGAGGCCTCGCAAATTAGCCAGGACCGACGCCCAGCTGAGGAAGGGGCAGAATGAGTAACTGCCCCGCTTTGCTTGGGCCTGAGGGGGTTCATGATAGACAAGATTTTAGACATAGATGAGATTAATGCCAGGGATGTCCCAAGCAAACTGGAATAAGGTGGTCACCCCGAGGGACTCATCTGGCTTCATCAGCTCCAGGGTGATGGGACACATTGTGTGGCTGAACTGGGAGGCTTCCCTCTGAGGGTGTGGGGAGTGCTTTGCCACAGAGTATGGTGGACTCAACCCAGTTTTCCAGAGCAAGTCATTTATATTTTGTCGTTAAAATAGTTTTGGTTTGTTTATGGCATCGAATGTCCTGAAATGCATCTATAGGACTCTTTTGTGATTTCTTCCTCCCGTAGTGTTTTCTACTGACAAGATGTATCACTGGGCACTTCTAGACAAGATTCCTCATCGTTTTCCCTGTTTGAACAGACGGTGGTCTGCCATGCCCTGCTCTCTGTAAGTCAGGATGTTTCTTACTTTATTGCCATTGACCTCCAGGCCTCCACTGAAAAGAACATCTATTTAAGTCTTAAAGATAAAAAGATTTCCTTAATTTATTTTCTTTGCCTTCCAGAGGGAAAGGGGGTGTAGAGAGAAAAACAACTGGGGGAGGGGGTGAGGGAGAAAAGCGAGACCAGCGTCTTCTGAGGAGTGTGCACGGGGCACCCACCAGTGGACAGGAAAAACATACACTTGAGAGCAATACACTTTTGGGAAACAGAGCCCAAATTCATAGCATAAGGCTGTTCTGATGCCCTTTCTTTGCCCTAATTCCCTCCGTCTCCTCCCTCTTTCCGTTCCTTTCCTTTCCTTTCCTTCCCTTTCCTTCCCTTCCCTTCCCTTTCCTTTCCTTTCCTTTCCTTTCCTTTCCTTTNGAGCAATACACTTTTGGGAAACAGAGCCCAAATTCATAGCATAAGGCTGTTCTGACGCCCTTTCTTTGCCCTAATTCCCTCCGTCTCCTCCCTCTTTCCGTTCCTTTCCTTTCCTTCCCTTTCCTTTCCTTTCCTTTCCTTTCCTTTCTTTCCTTTCTCTCTCCTTCCTTCTTTCCTTCTTTCTTTCTTTCTTTCCTTCCTTCCTTCCTTCCTTCCTTCCTTCCTTCCTTCTTTCCTTCCTTCCCTCTTTCAAAAACCTTTAACTTTAACATACTTCCTCAGTCTTCCTTTCCTTCCGTTTGTCAGTTGGGAGTATTTTGGTTTGACTCAAGAGAAACAGACAGCTGGTGCAGCCTTCATTGCTTCAGTAACATGAGGGTGTTTATGCTCACACTTTCCATCTGATGAGTGGAGTGGGTGTGCAGGAAAGCAGCTCGGTGTTCTGAGCCTTTGCGAGTGGATGGGGGATGGACCACGGTGGGAATGGCCAGGTTCAACATCAAAGTCATATTGGTGAGCCTTAGGGAGGTGTGAGTGGTGAATGGGGTGTATAAAAGAGGGGAGGGCATAGAAATTATTTGATATCTGGCATTATACCAGGTGGCTACTTTGTAGGGAGCCCGGCTGCCATGATTTTGTAGGTGGTAATGAGTTAACAAGGAGGGTAATGATTTTTTGGGGGAACTTCAAACACGGATGAAATGAATTATGAAATTCACCCACCTCAGCAGCTAATGGAGACCTGGCTTCCCCCTCTAACTAGTCTGAGGACTTCTTATGACCCCAGAACAGTATTTTCAGCTTTGGCTGCACATTGGAATTGTTGGGAGCTCTAACAACTCCTGATGCCCGGGCCCACTCCTGGAGATTTTTATTTATTTGGTAGGGGCCCATGCATCGGGATATTTAAAAGCTCCAGGTGCCTACGATGTGCAGTAGCACTTGAAAACTACTGTCTCAAAGTGTGGCTGGGGGGCCAGCACCTAGCATCGCCTGGAAACTTGTTAGAAATGCAAAACCTCATCCCCCATCCCCGATAAATCAGAATCTGTATTTTATTAAGATGCCCAGGTGGTTCAAGAGCCCAGAAAAGATTGAGAAGCTCGTGTCAGATACTGTGTCGCTAGGCTGGTGGGACTGGTCAGTGGCTTTGCTGAGCTCTTATACTAGTTATACAACAGCTTTGCTGAGTTGTCGTATTAGTTAGAAGCCATGGAGTGGTTGAAAGCATGGTTTTTAAGGTTAGCTGCATCTGAATTCAAACCCTGGTTCTTCTGCTGATTAGTTGTGAGGTATTGGGCAAGGCAGTAACCACTTGGGACTTTGGTCTTCTCATCTGTAAAATGGGGATGATATGCATACCTGTCTTACAGGGTGGCTGTGAAGGGACCTCCCTGTGGCATGTTCTCTATGGTGCCTGGATCATAGCAAGGACCATGTGTTAGCTGCCAGCACTACTGTGATGGGCTGATTTCATCGCTAGGACTGAAGGATTTTTATCAAACTTGAGCTCCTTATACAGTAAGGTGGATGGGAGAAGAGGTTGATGAGTTAAACTGTAACAATGTTTTGTTTTGATTTTCTGATCAACCCTCCCGAAGAATTTCTGGCAAGCATTATCCAAGACCAGCAGTAACTGAAAAAGGCAACCCTTTTTTCTTCCTGGTAGTTTCAGAGACGGATTCTGGGAACTGGGTGTTGGGACATCAGAGACAAATCACCTCCTTTGAGCTGTCCAGGTTATAGCCCCTCGTTGAACCCATTCCCCCAGCCCCAGGGCTAGCCAGTCTGCTTCTGGGAAACTGAAGACATGCTTCTACTATATGGGAGCAGGCCCAGAGCCAGCCTAGAGGTTCTCGGCCCAATAAAAAAATGCGATCCTCAGCAGAGCTTGGCCTCAATGACTCACTGCTCTAAAGAATATAATTCATATATCTAGATGAGAAGCTCATATATTTGCTGGACACTATTGCAATGGTGGAGTGGTACTGACAGCCAATCAGGACCATTAGTCAAAAGTATGACCTCAATTCCACCCAATCAGGCTATTCCCAGAAGAGGGGGACCTTCCACAGATTTCCTGTTACTTGTAACTCACTTGCAAGCCATGGGTCAGGGACTCAGAACAACATGCTGTGGACTCTAGTTTGCTTTGTAAACTTAGGGCCATGCATGTTTGGAGAAGGGTTTTGCAAAGTGGGGCCAGGAGATACTACTTGGGAAAAAAAAAAGGTTTTGTGGTTGCCTAAGTTGAGGACGGCTGCCTCTGTTATCCTTCTCATGGAGATGGAGCACACAATTAGCATATTATAGACCTGGAGCCAACGTGCTGTCATGAAAACTCTGCTACTTTGTTTTCCTCAAGTTTCTATAAGGATACGTGCTATGGATTCATATTTTTAAATAATGTCTAAGGAACATCTGGCTACACTAATGTTTCACAGAACGAATTTGGGGACCTGCTTAAGAGAATTCTGATTCTGCAGCAGCTTCCTGCTCTTTATATCGCCTTCAATCGATCAAGCCAATCATTTAATTTAACTCTGGGTTCTGGGGATACTTTGCAGGGCATCAGTAAGGAGGGCTGCTCAGAGGAGGTTACATTTAAGAGAATCTTGAAGGGCGAGAGGAAATCAGCCTTCTGAGGAGCTAGGGAGGGAGCCCTGCAGCTAGAGGGAGGGGGTGAGCAAGACAGAGACACATATGTAGAGCTAGAATATGCAGGCCCTTCTGGGCTGTGGTAAAATGCCTGGCTTTTCCCCCCCAGTGTAATGGGAAGCCACTGAAGCATTTCCAGCAAGGATGTGACAGAACCTAGTTAATTTTAGAAATATGTAACTTTACCTACTGAATGGAGAATGGTCCAAAGAGCAACAAAACTAAAAGGGAGTGGGACAGATTATATTCTCCAGATATGGCTGACAGCAATAACTCTCCTCCTCCATGTTCTTCTAGAACTTTCAAAGATTCCATCAAGAGAAGAAGTCTGGAAAAAAAAAAGAAAGAGACGGAAAAGTCTGATCATACTCTTCTGGTACCTAAGCAGGTTGTTATTGGCTCATAATTAATAGAATGCAGTGGAAGAAGTTGGGCTTCCTTCCCCCCAAGGCTGTCATGCTATGGGGAAGCAAAAACACGTGGACAGACTCCATGGAGGTGCTTCACTCGGCAACCTCAGTGTCTGAGTTCTCCCAGCTCATGTGCCAGACATGGAAATGAAAAAGTTTTTAGGTGCTTCTAGCATCTAAAGACACCCTTAGCCTTTGCATTTTCTCAGTGGAGCCCAGACATCCAGGAACAGTGACAGGTGTCCCTGCTGTGCCTTTTCCAAATTCCTGATTGATAGAATCATGAGCAAGTTAAAAAGATTGTTTTAAGTGGCTGGGTGTTGGGATAATTAGTTATGTAGCAGAATAGGGAATATAGGTAGGGGACTTTTGTAGTGGTTTGGGCAAGAGAAGGTAATGTCTTGGATTTAGGATGGTCAGATCCCATCGGCTGTAGATCACACAAGGAACACACCTGTATGACAAAAAAGTTAGATTTATTACTTGCCGCAGCAAGGGAGCCTGCACACCATGGGGAACCATAGAGTACTCAAAGTACCCCATAGAGAGGGGGTACTTAGAAAGTTTTGGGGGATAAAGTTAATCACGGATGCCATTAACAGGAATTAACCAGAATTTTGTTATTTTGGAAGTTGCCACCACAGCAAGAGATCTTTATTTGTTCTTAATTTTTTAAAGTAAACTCCACGCCCAACACAGGGGTTGAACTCAAAACCCCAAGATCAAGACTCGCAGGCTCTACCGACCGAGCCTGCCTGGTGTCCTAAGAGGTCTTATCTTTAGAACTCATGAGTCTGTATGCAGATTAGTTTGTCTCCAAGATCAGTGTGCCTGGTCTTAACAGGAAGATAGGAGCCTGAAGGACCTGGTGTTGAAAGACTTTGCACTTTAGAGAGTCTGGGACACACCATGGCTTGGTGTAGCACAGAGTATCTGCTGGTGAGTCAGGGTATATTTTGCAAGTTGCAGCTTCTGTTTTAATTCTAAATTCTCCTCGACAGCTTGGCTGCCAGCTGTTCATTTGAAGAGTGAGATTGTGATTCCGTTAAAAAAAAAAGACTCATGATCTTTAAGAGATCCAAACGGAAATATTGACAGTACCAATCAGCAGTTTTTCAAATGTTTTGGTCTCAGAACATGGATCTACTTAAAAATTATTGAAGACCCCAAAGGACATTTTTAAAGGTGAGTTTAGCCATTGATGTTTACTATGTTGGAAATTAAACCTTAAAAAAATGTAAAATATTTAATTAATAACATTTGCTTATATGTATTTATTTGTAACACAAGTGACATTTTTGTGAAAAATCATTGTATTTCAAAAGTTAGCAAGAGGAGTGCGATTGTTTTATGTTTTTGCAAATCTCTGATATTCTGGCTTAACAGAAGATGGTTGGGTTCTCATTTCCGCTTCTGAATTTAGTCTGTTGCAATATGTTGTTTTGGTTGGAGCATATGAGAAAAATTTGACCTCACACAACTACATAGTTGGTAAAGGGAAGAGTATTTTAAAGATTTACTTATTTATTTATTAGAGAGAGAGCATACAGTGTGGAAGGGCAGAGGAAGAGAATCTTAAAGCAGACTCCCCACTGAGCATGGAGCCAGACTCAGAGCTCAATCTCAGGACCCTGAGATCAAGACCTGAGTTGAAACCAAGAGTTGGTTGCTTAACCGACTGTGCCCTCCAGGCACCCCAAGGCAGTACTTTAATAGACTTTTTCAGATCATTGTGGATATGCTTTGATATAATATCAAAGGTGGTAGCTTCTATTTGTAATCATCTCAATGAACTTTTTGTCTGCTGTATCACAATCCACCGGTCTGTCTTGTACTTCAGAATAGGTCTTTGCCATGTGCAATTTTATATTATTGTTCATTGGTCATTTGCAAGTACCAGTTTACTGGATCTGCAGATCTTCCAAATGTTAGCCCATTTCACAGTACGGTATTTTAAAAATATTTAAATATATTAATATATTAATATTTAAATATATTAATATCACTGCTGATCTGGAAGCTGTCAGACTCAGGGTACCAGATATAATTTTTCCAAAATTCTAATGTTTGTATTAAAGGTTGAATTTTATCATTGACAACAAGGGCTGTCAGTTGCTTTCCTTGAGAGGACAAGCTCCCTTTATTCATCTATCTAACCAGAGTTTGTCTATGAGTCACACTTTTGAGTAGTAATGGTGTTCCATGAACAAAAGTGGCTAGTTTAGCTGGTCATGGGAACATCTGTGCAAGTGCTTCTCCTTGGGACAACTATTACACGTTGGTGTGTCGAAGAAGCACTTTATGGGTACATACTTCCATTCCGTAGCACACCATAGGAAGCAGATATAAACTCAAAAGTTGAGGTTTAATAAAATTACGAGTACTTCTTCATATCACTGCTCTTTTAAGGATCTCTTCAGCACAACTGGTGTTCATTTTAATGCGAGTGGTTGGCAGTCAAGGAAGCCATGCTGCCATGCTTCCTGGGTTCATGTTCGGGCACCGGCAATTACCTACCACAGCTTTTGCAAGCGTCAACACAGTGAAAAAGGTAAATAATGTCTTAACATGATAATCAAAACAGACTTGATTTTGAAATTTCTCTAAAATGGTCTTAGAGTCTCCCAGGAGTCCATGGACCACCAAGACCATGGACCACAAAGACAAAAACTTTGAGAGGGATGAAGGGAACGGGACTCTTAATGAAATGGGGGCCATGAGTTGGTAATCACTGAAGTTGGGGCATAGGTACAAGGGGGTTCGTTATACTGTTCTGTTCATTTTTATGCATTTGAACTTTTTCATAATGAGAAGTTGAATTGGACAGATCGAATCCTAGGACTCCAGCTTTAGTATCTGGGTAAACAGGAGTGTTGGTCCTGATGGGGAAGGCTGGGTGAGCAGGGACAGGTTTGGATGGGAGAATTTCATAATTCTTTGAGGACACATTACATTTGAGGTGCCAGTAGAGGGACATCCACTTTGGGTATGTGTCTGGAGCCTAGAATTTCCAGCACATAGCTGGTAGTTTAAGCCATGGAACCAGCTCTTAGGGTGAGAGTGTGGAGAGAAGGGAAGGCCCAGTTGGGCAACCCCCTTCACGCTTTAACTTTGCCCATTGGGCTTTGGCCGACTGCCTCCAACTCTGAGAGCATGCATAGGACTTCCTCAGCCCTGGGCACCTGGCACTGTCCCTTGGAATTCAACCTTATCCTTTGGTGTTCTGATTATCTCTGGGATTAGGGGGCATTAGGAGAGTGGAGGAGAAGACAGCTTTTGGATTTCCTTGGAAAGCTCCAAGCAGATCTTACCCCTTCTCCATCTGTTATGATGGGAGTTGTGGGAGGGATGAGATCGCAAGAGAGTCATTTCATAGAGACTCTTTCAGTCTAATTTGGACTAATGTCTGTAAACTCCACCCACCAGAATATTTGCTGGATTGTTGAGAGTTTAGATATTGTTGTGTTTGAGGCTAGTCTGATGGTGAAGAACTTAACCTCTGGAATTCAATCAACCTGGATTCAAGTCCCTGCTCTTCCCCCTTCCTGGTCGTGTGACCTGGGGTGAATTGCTAAAGTCCTCCAAGTCTGAATTCCCTCAAGTCTACAATAGACAGTGAAAAAAGCACCACTTCATTGGTTTGGAAGGAGGAAAAATGAGGCAATGCATTCAAAGGGTTTCACACTCAGCAAGTTTTCAGCTAACATGGGTCCCCCCCCCCTTGCTCTATCCTTGCTCCTCCCTTGGGTGGACTCGATGTCAAGCCACCGCTTACATCTTGCTCTCAGAGGGAATGAAAGAGGGGAAACAGTGACTCGTGCAGATGACCAGATGGCTTTAGGAGTGGCTGTTTTTATTGGTCTTGGATCTTCTTTTCCACTCTTTCAGCCAAGAGTACCCAGATCCAGCTCTCAATGACTTACCAAAGACAAAAACCAGATCCATCTGGAGCCAAAGGTCCTTTCTATCTAGAACATTCAGGGAACCTTAGTGCCCTGAAGAGCCTCACTGCTGTCCAGGGATAGGACGAATGAGGCCAAGTAGTGCCTGCTGGTTCCCACCTGGTCCCACCTGATTGCAGTCCTGCAATGTCCCAGCTCCCACTCTGTGCTGGAACCGACTTTACACGGGCTCCCTCAGGCTCTATGTGTACTCCTCGTCGTTTGGTCGCTACCATTAAAAATTTGCCCTTGAGGACAACTAGGCATTTGTCTGGTAGCTGTCAGAGACACCAGTCCCGGTTGTGTCTCTGTGGTCTCTAGTCCTGGCATCTTGTGATCACCTGCTGTGTGTGATGGGCTTTGTCTGATGCAAAGTCCATTACTCCACATCTCCTGCTGATTGCTGCTCAGCAGGGATATCCTCAAGGTTTATTTCCAGGCATAAGTCCTGGGGTAGGCTTGATCCCAGGCAGCACAGCAGGGGTGGCCTGATACTTAAGGAAGGCATCAAAGAAATAACTGTTTTTGGCAGCTGTATTTGGTCAGACAGGGGAAGGTATCAAGGCAAAGCCTGTTCAAGCTCACCTGGGGTCACTTTCCCCTAACTGAACCAAGATTCCCTAAAGCAGTCTCCAAGTTATCCTTTAAATTTGTTTGATTTCACCAAAGCTTAGGGTATGTCTTCCCATGTCTGTATTTCTATTTGCTAAGAATCTACTTTATGACAGATTCTGACATAAACACTGAGAACACAAAAATAAATTAAGCAAATATTTTTATCTTAAAAAAGTTTTTATTTACTTAGAGAGGAGAGAGAGAGAGAATATGAGCTGGAGTGGGGAGCAGAGGGAGAGGGAGAAGCAGACTCCCTGCGGAGCAGGGAGCCTGATGTGGGGCTTGATCCCAGGACCCTGAGATCATGACCTGAGCCAAAGGCAGATGTTTAACCGACTGAGCCACCCAGCCGCCCCCAAGGAAGAGTTCCTTAGAGAAGGTGTCTGAAGGGCTGACAAGGCAGGAACAAAACCATCAAAATGCAAGTTGGCTCTGCTTGCCAGAGCCCTTTGAATACTGAGGCCAGAGTGGTGGACCATCTCCAAATAGTGAAACCTAGCAGTGTGTGAAGAACAGGAATGCTGGTGGGCACAGCTCCAGCTGGCCACCCCAACGGAGCTATATTTACACCAGTACTCACAAGGCGAGCTCTGCCGTGTCATGGGACAAGATGATTGTGGGGCCCCGTGGGGAGTGTCTGAGTTTGCCGGTCCTTGGCTGGATTTGCACACAGGAACATTTGTGCCCTGCCCTGCTCAGCCACCCATCATCTGCAGGAAAGGTGGACTCAGAGCGTGTACTCGGGTTCCAGGACCCAGGATGGCAGTGAGTGCACTTGCTGGGATTCTGAGTCTGGGAAGACTGATGAAAATGCTGGAATTTTCCCAAACACCATGCTATGTTAATTTCACACCACCTGTGGCTTAGAATTGCACAGCCCAGGGATGAGAGAGGTGATCAAACTTGTTTGTCTCCTCTCACTTCTTACAGGCAGGCAGCAAGGGTGGGGTAGAGGCTATTCATGTCCTCCCGAAGTCTGCAGGTGCAGTCAGGCAGGCTGGAGGAGGGGACACTAGGGATGGCTCCTCTGACTGGCCAGCAGGGTTGGTGAGGATGATCCGTTCAGCAGCTGGAGCTAGTTCAACATCAGCCAGCAGCAAGACCCTGGCATTGGTTCTCATCTCTATTACAACTTATTGGGGTGTAATTCCAGAGGCTCAATTACTCCCAAGCCTTGTCTGCCTCAGGGCAGAAAAGCATCTGGCAGCTGTTTTTCATTCCTATGGTGCTAAGCATGGTGTTTGATACATAGTGGATATGCAACATTAAAAAAAATGAACAGATTTTTCTTTATAGTAAATAAACAAATTCAGCGCTCACCATGCACAGGGACCTGTGGTTGGCACACGGCATCCTTTGTCTCATTTAACTGACAATCGCTCCTGGAAGGTAACTGTTACTATCCCATTCTACTGAGGAGGAAGCAGAGACTCCCAGACATTAAACACGTTTTCACCATTGCAACAATGTTGAATTTTACTGGAGCCCTGTGATCCTGGAAAATAGGATTCAAGAACTACCCCTGCCTTCTTGTCTCTAATTTATTGTCAGATCTGGACACCTCTACCCATTTCTCCTGTTCATCCTATTTCCCCACACCTGGTTTCTCCTAGCCTGGTTCATTCCCCTCCCCCCCTTTTTTAAGATTTTATTTCTTCATTTGAGAGACAGAAATACAGAGAGAGAGAGAGAGAGAGAGAGCAAGCAAGTGCAGGAGTAGGAGGGAGGGGCAGAGGAAGAGGGAGAAGCATGGTCCACACTGAGCAGGGAGCCCAACAAGAAGCTTGATCCCAGGATCCTGGGATCATGACCTGAGCTGAAGATACTTCAACGACTAAGCCACCCAGGTGCCCCTCATTCCATCTGATAAAAGAAAAGCTTCTTTTATCCCCAACCCTTGAGATATTTATAGATCTCATTTGTAGATCTCGTGGTTGGAATGTTCTCTCAATTGCAATAGGCTCTTTTCTGTCTTACAATAATCCTTTCAAATAAAGTCTCCCCTTACCTAAGTCCAGAGTTGTTTTCATCTGGCAGTAGCTAACATTTATTGAGTACTTATTTAGGACCAACCCTGTCCTAAACCCTTAATAGGTCATATCTCATCTAATTCTTAAAAGAAACCCATGTGCTAGTCCCCTGCTGCATGTTAGAGACAAAGGCTAAGAGCCCATGGTGCTTAGAGTCAAAGCAGTCTGGCTTTTCAATTTTACCCATCATACCTGAAGATCACCTACAGTGCATTCTTGGTCTGAACATCAAATGATGGTAATGATCTTAACTTGCTGACTTTGATAATTATATCATTGCTATGTGGAGACTATCCTCTTGCAGAGGAAACTCAACACAAAAGAATTTGGAGGTGATGGAGCTTCTAGTCAAATGGTTCAGGGAAAAAAATCTGTACTTGTAACTTTTCTGTAAGTTTATGGTTGTTTCCAAATAAAAAATTATTTTAAAAACATAGAAGAAAATACGAGATCCTGTATGTGGGACATCTGGCATAGGGTTGGGAGTGAGAACATAGGACTCCCTTTGCTTTTACCTTCCTTCATCTCTCGCACAAAGAGCTCTTCTTCACGCACTGTGTTCATCATTTCCTCTCCTTGCTTAGACTCGCACCACGGCTACATGCAAATGGACCAAGCCCAAACTCCCCGGGCTGCTTTTGAAGCCCTCCATCATCATTCCTCAATCTGTCCTGCTAGTCTTCTCTCACTTATGTTCCTTGGACATCCTTGCTCATCTCCATCTTGCTCCTTTTGCTTTTTTTTCAATCTTGACTCTCCCTGGTGATCTAGTGGTGAAGATTCGGTGCTCTAAATTTGCCTTCCTGGCAAGCCCTCTCCATTCATCCTCCTTGGTCAACAGTTTCTATCCTCTAAAACTTTGTTCCAGGGGTGCCTGGGTGGCTCAGTGGGTTAAGCCTCTGCTTTCAGCTCAGGTCATGATCTCAGGGTTCTGGGATCGAGCCCCGCATCAGGCTCTTTGCTCAGCAGGGAGCCTGCTTCTCCCTCTCTCTCTGCCTGCCTCTCTGCCTACTTGTGATTCCTCTCTATATCAAATAAATAAATAAAATGTTTTAAAAAAAATAAAACTCTGTTCCACTTCCACCCTCTTCCAGAAGTCTTCTACACCTGGGTGATCGCACCATGGATATGTGCTAATGTTTTTTACCTCCTGAACCTTTGGGCAGACATTTAATCATTTGCTCTGGTCTCTGGGGATTTCATCCTTTGTATTAAATATTATCCTTTCCATGACCCGATCTACAAGACTACAGAGCCGAGGGCCCAGAGCTGCTAGAATATAAACTTTGCAAAGGTTGGGATTTTTGTTTGTCTTGCTCACGGATGAAACTCAGAGCCTAGAATACTGGCATCTCATAGATGTCCAATGCGTGTGTACAAATTTTGCATGAATTTCATATACCCCATTGCATATCCTGCAGGGTAGAGCATAGTGATTTGCAGACGTGGGCTTAAGAAATGTGTGTTGAACATATTAATGCATGGATTAGACTGGCCAGGATGAGCATCACCAGCTATTGCAGATGGTTTACTGTCTCTGCTGCAGGAAAGAGGAATGAATGATCAGTGACCACATTTGTTTGGTGGCACTAGGATATTGACTGTAAAGTCCTTACAGGAGGGGAAGTAGAGTCTGGGGCTGAGGATGACAGCCCTCACTGCAGTATTTATGGGTCTCTCACACACCCACCATGGTAAGGCTCTTTCCAAGTCATTTGTACATGATTAATTTCCTCTCCTTGGGTAAGGCGTCATCTGGCCTTAGCGGTAGCTGGCTTGATGAGACATCTATCCGACAGGGCTATAGGAAGTGAACGGATGTGCAGACAAGCCTTGCAGGTCTTTCAGTTTCCCCCAGAGCCAAGGTCAAGACAAAAGGACTTTAATACTAGAATCTGACAGGGAGCCCTGACAAGTTATCAGAAAGGCATTTTTGTTGAAAATGGCAGACATTAAATGCAGGTATTAAAGGGATAGGAATTTGTACTTTTGAGCACCTACTAGATCAGGTGCTAAGAAAGACCCTTCACATATATTCTCTCATAAGCATTATGAGCTAACAAGGAGTTTTGGGTCATGTGTTCCTTGAAGACAGGCATTGCATCCATGCTTGCTGTCCCCACCTCCCCATCTCTAAGTATCTCATCTGTTCACTCCAGTCAGGCTTTGTAATCGCTCCCTTAAACAGTATTTTTTTTTTATCAAGGTCACTAATGATGGAACTTGCCAAGGCGAATTCTCCTCTGCATGTGACTCTCTTTCTCAGCGGCAATGGACCAGCTGACAACTTCCTCCTTAAAACCCTTTCTTCCTATGCTTCTGTGAGAGTCCTGTGCTTCTCTCTCTATCTCACTGAGCATTCCTTCTCAGTCTATGTAGAATCCTCCTTTTCTTTCCACCTAAAGTCTAAATGTGGGAATAACCTCTAGCCCTCTTCTCTAGCTACATTCTCTCCTCAGGGGACCTTACCAGGTCTCAGTTGTTTATTGATGACTCCCAGACTTATTTCTTCTACCCAGACATGTCTTGGGTGCTGGACTTACGTATCAACTGCCTACTGGATATTTCTACTTGGGTCTTGAATCGATTTCTAACACTCAACTTGGCCAAAATGGAAGTATCAATTTCTACCTTGTATCTGATGCCCACTTGTAGAGAGTTTAAAGAGTGTTTGATTAGCATTTACCCACTTCTCTCCTTCCCTTCTTTTCACTCAATTTAGTGCAACCCATGGTAGACTTCAGGATCCTGAACTTAGAAGTGCTTTGGAGATTGGCTACTTAAATACCTTCAGAGACCCAGATGGGAACAATGATGGGGTCAAAGTCTTAAGTTAATTAACTGCAGAGCTGAGACGGTTTCCTGACTAGTGTTCATTTCACTGAGACTTTCACTTTCTCCTTTGAGTATCTGAATTTGAGGAGAACAATGTCCTTGGCTGCTTACTTTGTTAGTTTGTCTTCTAGCTTCGTGCACTGGCTTCTCTCTGGCCATGACAATTGCTAAGCCTGACCTTATTTCGTAGAATCCCACATTCTAGATCACAGATGATAAACACTTGGCCCATATGTAGCCACTCCTGAATCAGTGTCTGCGGCAGACATCATTAATTAATTATGATACTTTATCCTGCTGAGCTCTAACGTAACCTCAGAGGGCTTCATAAGCTCCATGCAACTACGATCAATTGATCAGAGTTGACTTTCAAGGTAAGACTTACTTGTTACTGATTGCCTGAATCTTTTCCTCTGTGTAACTTCAAATTCTATCCATTCCTGTCTTGTCTCATTTTCCCCCTGAATCTCTCTTTGGAGGCAAGGTAATTTGATCTAGGGTGTGAGAGAGTGCTATTGAGATAACACATTTTAGCAGTAACACCTGGAAGTGATGCTGACCTGGAAGACATAACATTTTAATGGTAAAAACACGAGGGCCTCAAGCAAACTGTCTGTATATCTCCAGTTACACCAGGAGGACAAATGGCTTCTGTTTCCAAGTTCAACACCAAGCAACTTACCAGCAGTGTGACTTTGGATGAGTTGCTTAACCTCGCTGAGCCTTACTTTCTCTACTGAATGTGAGTAACTGCCGACATAAACTATTGTGGTTGCTCGGCGTAATTGTTCTGCATAAATTGCTTAGACCCCAAAGCAATTTATCCTAGGAAGGCCATTACCTTCTCCAAGTTCTCCTTAGTTTCGGGGTGGTTTGAGGCTATATGTGGCCACGAGGCTGTGGTGCCTTAGAAAGAGCATAGCTTTGGAGTCAGACAGACCTGTGTTTGTTCTTGCATCTGCCACTGACTGCTTGTGTAATGATCTTGGGCAAGTGACTCAGTCTCTCTGAGAGTCCATCAGATCTCAGCGTCGTTAAAAGATTTTAGTGCATAGTGGCTTGTGTGTAGTGGATGCACACCAATGAATAAAAATAAATAAATCCAACTAATATTTACTGAGTGGCTACTATGTGCCAGGGCTGGTGTTGGTGACAAGGCAATAAACACAGCAGGTAGAGAGAGATCCTGTCTCCATGGAACTTAGGAGCCAGCTCGTGTTGATAATGATGATTTAGTGACTCCTCCCACGCTGACACAGAACTCTTGCCTTACTCAGGACTTCAGGCTCTCCCAGTGCACGGCATCCCTGGGTAGGTACCGCACCAGGAAAGAGCATGATGTATAGCATGGCTCTGCAGCATGGTTTTGAAGAAGGATGGAGAAATTTGCCCAGATGTCCTCATGCTGGACAGGAGGTGGGCTATAGAGGCCCTGCTCTGATCTGGCAAAGGACGCATGTCCGGAAGGCTATGTTACATCTGTGCCCAGCTTTGGTCATGTCCTGGCTCCCTTGGAGGCACATGGCCCTGGGAATTTCTGCCAACTTGAAAGCCATCCAAGCAAAAAGCAGAACTTCCCAGGAATGGCTGTAATTTCTTGATGGGGAGTTTAATTCTGTGGTGACAGTGCAAGCGTCGGTGGAACGAATATCATGTCAATGCTATTTAATAATATGGTAACCACTGACCATTTAATTACACGGTAATTGTCACTTAGTGGCTGGATAATTGCATAGTAAGTACCATCTAATTTCAGGGTAAAGGGTAAATACATGATTATTTCAGGCTCCTTAGGCACAGTATAGGTCACTCAGGAATTAGGTTTGGATTGACTAAGTATAAATTACCTAGAAATCTGTTTTCGGGTGATTACTCCTGTCATCCTTCCCCGACAAAGCCCCTAATGATTACCATCCAATTAAAGAGAGATTTCAAGGTTTGGGGCCTCAGGAACTTAAAGGGACACCGGTTTCATTTATAGTCAATCATTGCCTACGGTACAAGAGACATTGCTCCATTTGGGAGACAGGAGAGAGACGCTTACTGTTCTTTGTTCTTTTTCAACTGGCAGCAGACTTTTCTTCATTTAATGTGGGTGATTCAACACTTGGTGCCGAAACCTGGGACAAGTGATGCCGCGAGATGTGACTCCAATGTCTGTCTCCATTGTCTCTTGTCGTGAGCCCTGGGCTAGAAGGAGGGATGTCTCTATGATGGGTTAAACTGTTAACTCCCCCCAAAGATATGTGCACAGCTGAACTCCCTGCGTGTGACCTCACTTGGAAAAAGGGTCTTGTAGATGTCATTAAATTAAGGGTCCAAAGGCAAGATTGTCCTGGATTATCCAGGTGGGCCCTAAATCCAATGACATGTGTCCTTTGAAGGGACACACTGAGGAGAGAGATGAGAAGAGGCAGAGGCAGACGCTGGGGTTCTGTAACATCGGTGCCACCAGGGGCTGGAAGAGGCAAAGAACGGAATGTCCCCAAGAGCCTCTGGAGGGAGCAGGGCCCTGCTGACGCCTTGATTTCAGAAAGGGTCAGTTTCTCTTGTTTTCAGCCACCCAGTTTGCATTGATTTCTTATGGCAGGAAAGGAATACAGTCTCCAAGGGGCTGTGGGGCAGCAGGAGCTCCTGGCCTTGTTTCCCTCTGGTGCTAGTCTGACTGGAGTTGGCAAAAAGCCTGAGAGGGATGAAGAGACATCCGAATAACTTGAGTCTCATCTCTTGTGGTGGAAAAGCGACCCATCTCATGCAGACCATGGAGTGGGGACATGTCAGCTCTCAGCCCGCTGTCCCAGGTGTGAATCAGGGTCTGCCATGAGGTCTGGGAGATGCCTCCTATTTGCTGGGAAGTCTTGTGGGAAGGGAATTTACAAACCAGGGTTAATGTTCTTCATTACAAAAGAAATGTACGGTCCTTCTGGACAAATACAAAACACCTTTTTTAAAAAAATTTTATTTATTTATTTATGAGAGAGAGAGAGAGAGAGAGAGAGAGAACATGAGAAGGGAGAAGGTCAGAGGGAGAAGCAGACTCCCCATGGAGCTGGGAGCCTGATGCGGGACTCGATCCCAGGACTCCAGGATCATGACCTAAGCTGAAGGCAGTCGCTTAACCAACTGAGCCACCTAGGTGCCCCTACAAAGCACCTTTTAAAAACACTCAAACTCCCTGGTGCATCTGGGTGGCTCAGTCATTAAGCATCTGCCTTTGGCTCAGGTCATGATCCCAGAGTCCTGGGATTGAGTCCCACATCGGGCTTCCTGCTCGGCGGGGAGTCTGCTTCTCCCTCTCCCGCTTCCCCTGCTTGTGTTCCCTCTCTCGCTGTCTCTCTCTCTCTCTCTCCCCCACTCTGTCTCTCTCTGTCAAATAAATAAATAAAATCTTTTAAAAACCTCAAAACACCCAAACTCCCCAAATGCAGATGGAATCCCAGTGATCTATTCCCTTTCATCCGTTTGTGTTGGCCATCGCTGGTTGCTCCGTACTGTGGCAAAAATGAAAACTCTGACTTTGGAGTCAGACAGGGCAACCTCTAAACCTTCTACGCTTAGTCATCGGACCAGTGACTTAGCTTCTCTGAATCTTGGTTTCTCCACCTTCCCAGCTGGAATAATAATAAAACTTGGGCTCATTGGTTTAATGAGTTTAATATATATAAAATAAGGAGTGGGGAAGTTTGTACTCAGTCAAGTGGGGCTATTATTTCTGTACTGAGTGTACACAGTGGTGTGAAATAAGCATTTCCTTTGTTACTGTGAGTTCTCCACGGACATTTGTAGATGGCTGCGTCACACACGGCATCACAGAGACGTGGCAGAGACAAAAGTGATGTTCGCAGTCACATCGTCTTCCCAGAGACCCTTAATAAGCTTGCTGCTAATTGCCCGGTCCACCACCCCAGCTCCGAGCGTCCCTGGCTGCCCCTCCTCTCTCTGCTCCCTTCTCTCCCTGCACCCCTGCCACAAGCTCCTGGGTTTGGGGAGGCATAGAAATCTGCTACCCTGAACACACACTTTAGGTACTTGGAGCCTTCAGGTTTAGACAATTAAATGATTGGAGGTGGAGAATAAGGCCCCCAAATAGCCCGTCCGAGGCTGCACCTAGCTTTGTGATCCTACAAGAAGGAGCTATCCAGCTGGTAGGAGGATTAACCAATAAAGGATTTAAACGACCCTCACTAAATAAAAATAACACAAACCATTCTCCAGGAGGCCTCCTGAGTCCTCATTGCCTTTAAGTGCGGCAAGCGAAGTTGGGTTTATTTTTATAGGTTTTGAGTCATTTGCTCCCATATCTATCCTCATTCTTGTAATTCTATGCTCTGCTCAGTTACACGTGACATCTTGCGTGCTTGCCCCTCCATCTCCCCAGTGGGCCATGGGAAAGATACCATTACCAAGGGCTGGTGGTAGCCAGGGGGTCGCCTATTGTGATCCAGCATCTCACTGTTTACCTTGCAATCAGGGAAGGTGCCTTGGGGTATAGTCACAGAAAAAGGGTATTTCCTAAAAGAAAATTAAGCAACAAAACTTTCCTTCATTGGATTTTTCTACCGCATACACATTTGGCTAAGACTTTCACATCGCCTGTTTTATTTAATCATTACAACACATTTATGCAACTGGTCTTGTCATCCCCATCTCTCTAGGCTACGTGAAGCCTGGAGAGGTCCCCTGACCCAGCTAAGGGCCATGTGGATGGTAAATGGAGGGGCTGGGATTCAAACCAAGCCCTGAGCCCCACTGTGCATGCAGAGGGGTAGATGAGAAGCCACTCCAGCCCCAAGATGCAGCCATTTTGGAGTGATGTGTTAAGTGGTTATCTACATTGACACACTGAGGAAAGTCATAATTGGCTGGTGTGGGGGGTGTCTCACCTTGATTTCTTCTTTTTCCAAGAGTTAGCAGAGTCAGGACAGAGAGAAATGTGCCCATAGATCAGGAGGCTTGCCTGAGGCCATGCCCTTGATCCTCCTCAGATGACTTGACTGGGGACCAGAATTGCCCAATGAATCAGATTCCAGGGGACAGGGTCCACACATCTGTATCTTTTCAAAGGTGCTCCCCAGGTGATCTTGTTGCATCTAGTATGTGGGCTAGCATCTGGGGACCATAAGCCCAAGATATTATAGATTTTGTCTCTGGATTAAGCCTCATCGTTAGAGAACTATAAACCAGTTGCAATCCTTTTAACTTTGAAAATCACAGCTTTTGCCAGGCTGCATGGTCATTGGCTAAAAAGGAAGGATATTATAAGATATAGCCCTATATGAGTCAGAACTAAAGAGTGTGTTTATGGGATGAAGGATATTGCTGGAGATATAATTCAGTAATCAGACAAGTCTCTTAATTAACTTTCTCGTAGGCTTCAGTACCAGAAATAGCTTTGCTTCTCCTGATAACTGTTCTTTCTTCCTCCATGTGGAAATTGTGTTGTGTTATGTAACTGATTTGATTTTCTTCTTTCTCTCTTTCTCTCTCTCTCTCCCTTCCCTCCTTCCTTCCCTCCTTCCTCCCT
>LNAC01000405.1:687008-734112 GCA_002007465.1 Ailurus styani
CCTTCCTTCCTTCCTTCCTTCCTTCCTTCCTTCCTTCCTTCCTTCCTTCCTTCCTTCCAGAAAGGCAGGCTGCCACATGCAGCACCTCATTTGGATGTGTCTGGAGTCTTGGAAGCTCGGCTACCCTACGTTCTCCTACAAATGGACGCTGAGAGCTTGTTTGGAGGTTCCAGCAGGGGAACTCAGCCACCCTTGACCAAAGAACAGTCCCCCTGTATCAGGGAAGATCATTCCCTTCTACCCAGTGCACAGCTTCAGGAGGGACACATATGGAGCAGTGAGGGAGGATGGGGACACCCGCCTAGCCAGCTGGATCAGCCACATCAACCCTGGTGATCAATGGGGTGACAGATGTTGCAATGAGATGGCCCTAAACTCTTGGTTTCTTTCTTTAAATTGGTCACCAGGAAGCCCAGAACAAAATTTACATCCCTGTAGCAAACTGTGAAGCATCTTAGGTATTGTGTTCCTAACTTTACTTCTGGATTTTTTTCTTCTGTCTTTCCTTCTGTTCTTAACGTTCCCACAGTTGCCTTACCAGACAAACCATTAAAAAAAACCTGTATGATGTGGTTATTCGGTCATAAGATGAATATTTCTTTTATACTTAAAATTTCCAGAAATTGGGATAAGACCTACAATCCAGGTATACGTCAGATATGATAGTGTGTTAGTTTCCCAGGGCTGCCAGTAAGAAGGACCCCAAACTGGGTGGCTGAAAACAACAGAAATGTATTGTCTCACAGTTTTGGAGCCTAGAAGCCTGAAATTGAAGTGTTGGTAAGGCCATTCTCTCTCTGATGGCTCTGGGGAGAATCTTTCCTTGTCTCTAGTGTGCGGCCATTTGATGGAAATCCTCAGCATTTCTGGGTGTGTAGGTAGGAGCCTCCCTCCAGTCACATGGCTATCTTCTCCCTGGGTCCTCACATTGTCTTCCCTCTGCCTGTATCTGTCTTTGTCTTTTAATTGCCTTTTTTTTAGAAGCACACCAGTCATATTGGATTAGGGCCGCCCCCATGACTTCAATTTGATTACTATTGTAAAAACCCCTTTTTGTCCCCCAATCAGGTCACATTCTGGGGTACTGAGGAATAGGACTTCAGGATGTCTTTTTTGAAGGGACACAGTTTAGCCCATGACAGTATTGCTATTCCTCTTCATTTTTTCCCCTCAATATTTTGTTGAATATTTCCCTAATGGTCACTTGATAGGGAGAGATTGTTAAATGTCAGTATCATTTTTTTTAAAATGAGTCTAATTGCCCTGACTTTCCCTGGTCCCAGTAGCCTGAATAATTAGTTAATAATTGACTGTACATAATGCTCTTTTAAACTTTGCCATTAGCATCAGATCAATTCATGAATCTTACCCCCCCCCAAGGGAAAGAACCATCTGTTTCCTGTCTCCCTTTTATCATTTTTATTTCCGGAGGAGAGGCTTGAATCTGTGTCATCTCTGTTCCGTATTTCCCCCACAAACCTATGCCCCTTCCACAGTGCCTTAGAGCAATGGAGACTATAGCAAGGAAACTTGTTTGAAAGAGCAAGTTCCCATTACCCAGTGTCTCAAGGGTCTTAGAGTAATGGGGGAAGACCTCCCAGGTGACAATAGTACCCAAGACTTCCTTTCCCCATGAACACCAGGGAAGTCTGAACTACCCACCCACCATAGCTAGAGATGGTATCTGTAGTACTATTTCATAGGCTTTTCTGGAGGGTGTTGGCAAGAGCCTCCACCTTTGGTTGCTTCAGCATTTGCATGGGACAAGACAGAGCAAAGCCCAACTCTTACTTAGATGTTAGGAGCAATATAGAAACAGAACTCTCAGTAAATGCTGGTCTGACTCTGGTATGAGCAAGTGGCTGGTCCAGCAGCACAGATTGTCATGGATCAGCAGTGGTCTCAGGCTGGCATGGGGCATGGAGATGGAGCAGGGATGATGAAGCCAAGAGGCTATAGAGCAGTAGTAAAGCCAGACCAGAAGGCCAGCACAGAGAAGCTCCTCAAGCTACCATTGGTGGAATTTCATCAATACCTGAGAGATGGGAGGGGCAGTTAACGCCAAACCCACACCCATAAGGTGATGCTCATTTTTACGTAAATCAGCGTCTAAGTTACTAGTTTAATACATGGTATACTGTGAATATTATTAATCCTAAAGAGATGAGAATTATAGCATGAGAAGCATCCTTTGGAATACTGCTAAGAGGAGGTACTTGAAGTGAGGGATTTTTCTTAGGTAATCATAGTCTTGGTCTCGGGGGTGTGCAGAGCAGGGGGAGCATCCCTGCACACACTGATACCTCTTCATTCTTCTGGACACCTCATGTAGCCTTCCACATCTGTCACTCCACCAAAACAGTGATCACCGAGGTCACCTGAGCGCCCCCTGATGTTGGAAATCATTTGTCCACCTTCCCTGTGGTCCTCCTCTTTTGTTAACCTCTTAGCAGCAATGGATGTCCTTGAAATATTTACCTTCCGGGACACTCTTGTCTTCTACCGTTCTCTCCTCCATGTCTGTTGCAGGCTCATCTTCCTTTACTGGGTTGTTAGATGTTGGGATAATTCAAAAACCAGGCACTATTTTCTGCAGCTGCTATTTATGTGCCAGTCATCATGTGGTGAGTGGCTGGGTACACTGTATTTAAAGAGCTGGGGATGGGGCAGCCTGAGATATTTCTGAGTTTTCAGAGGAAGTGATCAGTGACTGCTGATACTGCTCTGATTCTGGGATGCCCTCTGGGATGAAGAGACTTCAACTCTTGTCAACTACCATCTTGTCTGTTCTTGGAGGAAGAAGGATCCTGAGATCAATGTTGAGCCAGAATGCAATAGCTAAAGGAGAGACAGTGCATCCATATCAGAGACTGGGAAGAAATCGAGTGGGTCGAGTGCTTGGAGATCATCCAGAAAGGAAGAGGCAACAAAAACACCATTTGTTCTTGCTGCTCTTCTAGCCATTATCTGTGTTAGTCTGCTTGGGCTGATAGAACCAAATACCAAAGACTGGGCAGCTTCAGTATTTATTTTCTTACAGTCCTGGAGGCTGGGGCATTCAAGGTCAAGGTGTTAGCAGATTCCATTCTGGAAAGGGCTAGTAGACAGCCACCTTCTTACTGTGTGCTCCAATGGCCTTTCCTTGGTGTGTATGTGTGGAGAGAGGCATCTCTCTTCCTCTTCTTAGAAGGGCACTAATCCCATCAGGGAGGGTCCCATCCTCATGGCTTCATCTGATCCCAATCACCTCCCAAAGGCCCCACCTCCAAACATCATCACTTTGGGGGTTAGGGCTTCAAAATAAGAATTTTGGGGGACACAGACATTCATTCCATAACATTATGCTTCTGATGTTGTTTGCCTGGTGACATGTTAGATCATCACTGTAAAGCACCAATTATTACTTGGACCATTTTTACAATGGATGGGCATGTCCTTTGTTTTTTTTACTAAGGCTGAAGAGCCAGGCAAGAAATTGAGTTGCTTGAAATTTCAAGTTCCCCATCCTGCATGTTTTATGATGCTAAATAAAAGTTGCCTGCATTGCTTGCTGCAGTATATAAACAAGTGTCAGCCATCCTAGCGAAGAGGCGTCATTTGATTTAATTGCAAATTAAAAAACATAAACCACCTTAAACGTGGAGCTAATGCCGCATCAAATCAATACAATAATTGCACCAGGGCAATTGAGAGGCACACCGGGTTTGCGCACCTTGCATACTAAAAGAAGGCAGTCATTAGGGGAGTTGGTATGTCCTAGTGAATGGTGGGTGATTGTGGTAAATTGCCCTGACTGGCTTTATCTTTAAGGGTGGACTAGACAGGCTGAGTTCTTCATTGTCTGTGGCAACACAAAGGAAGAGGCTTTGTCCTTGAAAAGTAACTAACAGTTCTTTTAGTGGGTTGGGTTGGACAAGTCCTCGCAGTTTCATAGTGGGGGAAGAAAGGGATGTTCCCAGGCCCTTGCAATGCCTTGTGCTGAGTGTTGATTGTCTCGGGATCCAGCAATTATTTCTTTATAGACCTGACATATTGTGGCAGCTAAATTATGCCAGAGGAAAATGTCTGATTGACAGACCCCAAGTCCGTTGTGTTTTGTGAGGCATTCAGGTGATACTGGAGCTTTGTTTAGCCCTGGAGCAGAGAGCAGGCCCTGGCAGGCCCCACTCTAAGTGGCTTTTGTCCCCTTAAAGTGGTCCCAAATCTTTTTCCAGGGATGACCTGGGGTGAAATGACAGGTCATCCCCCTTTGTCATGGGGCTTGAAGGGTACAAGAGAAGGCCTCCTGTCCCAAATAGCTCTCTTCAGTCATCCTGCCACAGTCTTGAAATAACTTTCCATAGACACACATTCCTCTCAGTGTCTGAAGTGCCAGTTAAAATGCAATTGCCCCTGGGAAAGATGAACAAATTAAACAATTGACAGCTATTAATACTGCAATGTCAAGTTGATTCAAGAGGAAACATCTTCTGTGCCCCCATGAGGTATTCATGAAATAATGCCTGATAATGTATCTCGATTAATTTACCAAATTAGCCAGTCACCTAGCAAGAAGCTGAGGGAATGAGACATTGCATGAGCACAGACCGATGGTTTCTCTGTCGTCCATTCCCTGGCCTTCTGATCTGATCTTGCTGGCCTTCTTGGGGGATGTGCTCTCTCTACAGCCGTGCCTCCAGCAGGTGCTGAGGTGTGTGTGTGTCTGTGGAGACTGGCTGGGCCTCTGCCCCAGACCTTTAACCATCTTTCTTGGGTCCATCCTACTCCCCTGTGACCCCCAGGCAAGCTAGGCCTGCGATCCTATATGTCTTCCCTGTTTCTTCCTGGAGCTTCGCTTCTGCTTTCAGCATACATGGTGACACTAACCGCTACCTAAATAGCTTTTATCATTCTCTTTTTTTTTGAGGGCCAGCTCCTGCTCCTGTATTCCCAGCTGTGGTTAGCATCTGAATCCTAAATGAAGAGATCTCTGCCTGGCTACACACCATCAGCTCCTGACACGCTTCCTTCTCTGCACCAGATGGGAATCTTCCCTTGAGCTCCTCCTTAGTCTAGGTGGAGCCAAACTGATCAGAAGCCTTTGAAACCTATTATTATTATTTAACATTTGATTTGCTTTTCGTAATTTGTTTGTATGGTATGTAATTCAAAAGGCACAGAGAGATAAACAGTGGGAAGTATGTCTCCTTTTGTCTTCTGCCCCAGTTGCCTGATTTCTGTTTTTGAGGCAACCACTGTTATTACTTTTTCATACACCCTTCTGAAAATATTACATGTATATGTGTGTGTGTGCATACACATATATATGTGTGTATGAGCTTTCTCTCTTCCCCTCTATGAGAGTTATAAAGGAACATTATTCCGAACTTGCTTTTTCTAGACTCATTTACTTATTCATTTATTCATTTTTAAATAGACTTTATGTTTCAAAGTAGTTTTGGGTTCACAACAAAATTGAGAGGAAGATGCAGAGATTTCCATTTATTCTTCCTGTGCCTACCTCCCACACATACACAGCCTCCCCCAGGAAACACCTCCCACCAGAGGGGTACATTTGATTTTTTAAAAGATCTTATTCATTTAATTATTTGAGGTGGGAAGGGGCAGAGGAGGAGCAAGAGCGAGAGGAAGAGGGAAAGAATCCCTAGTAGACTCTGTGCTGAGTAGAAAGCCTGACATGGGGCTCGATACCATGACCTGAGCCAAAACCAAGAGTTGGACACTTACCTGACTGAGGCACACAGGTGCCCCAGGGGTACATTTGTTATGATTGATGAGCCTACAGTGATGTCAGAAACACCCAAAGTCTGTAGTTCAGATGGTTCTCTCTTGGTGTTCTATGGGTACATTCTATGGGTTCAGACAAATGCGTGATGATATGGGTCCATTATTATAGGATCACACAGAGTATTTTCATTGCCCTAAAAATACTCTGTGCCCCACTTGTTCATTCTTCCTTTCCTGACCATTGTTTTTTTCACTTAAAATTGTATCTTAGAGATCATCCCATATCAGTATACAAAGAGCTGCCTCATTATTTTTAATGACTGTATAGTATTTCATTAGATGGATGTACCATGAAGCATAGGCTGTTTTTAGTCTGTTGCTTTAGTAAACAATGCTGGAATGAATATCATTTTCATTAATAATTTGGCACATAGACCAGATCTTTGGGATAAACATCTAGAGGTAGAATTACCGTCCAAGGAACATAGACATTTTTAACTTCTAATTGAAATATTATCAAATTGTCCTCTGAACTTTATGGTTTTTAATGCTGTGCACACCAAACCCATCAGGGTATTTGCAGGCCAGGTTCTTATCCAAGTCATTTCCCCGAACCATTCCCTGCCTCTTTTCCATTTGGGATCTGATTGCATTATGCCCGTGGCTAGATCCATGGTTCAGGAGGCAGAAAATTGATATCTGTGTAGGGGCAAAACTTTCCCCAAAGTGGCAAAGAGACAGGTCGAGGGGGAAGGCAGTAAGTCATGGAGGGAGAAGAGGCAACTAGTGTGCACTGAACATTCTCCAGGGGTCTGACCCAAGCTTCACATCAGCCATGAGAAGTAGGTCACAACATTGTTCGCTTCAGCTGAGACTCAGAGAGGCTGATGAAGTTTGCCAAAGTAACTTAACTACTATTATGGGTTGAATTGTTGTCTCCTCGAAAACATCCACTGAGGCTCTAACCTCCCTCTCTCCAGTGTCTCAGCATGTGACCCTATTTAAAAATAGGGTTGCTCCAGATATAATTAGTTAAGATGAGGTCATAGTGGAGTGAAGTGGGCCATAAATCCAACAGGACTGGTGTCCCTATGAGAAGAGAGAGACTTGGACACAGGCACAGACACAGAGGGAACACAGCCGTGTGGAGTCAGAGGCAGACATGGGAGTTGGGCTGCTGCCCACCGTGGGACTCCTGGGGCTACCAGCAGCTTTGAGGGCATAGAAGGATCCTCTCTTAGAGTCTTTGGAGGGAGCACAGCTCTGCCAAAAACTTGGCTTCAGCACTCCAGCCTCTGGAACTGTGAGAGAATGAGTATCTGTTGTGTAAGCCACCCAGTGTGCGGGGCTTTGATAGGACAGCCCTAGGAAACGAATACAACTAGTAACTGGCAAAGGCAGAAATCCAATCCAAGACCATCTGAACATAAATCCCAAGCTCACTCAACTCTGTCACTGGATAACTCTTGCCCACGAAGCTTCAGTGGGCTCTGAGGTCAAGGACTTCCTTACAACCATGCCTGTCTATCCTCCATGACTCACACGTGGGAGATGTGATTGGAAGCCAATGTCCCATTCTGGCCATTTGGTGGCTCCTCAGTCTCATGGCAGGCATATTTCATGTGAACTTCAGAATAGTGGGAAGCTACTTTGTTTCAAATTCCCTTGTGGTCAGAACAGGACTCCCAATAAACAAATCCACCTGCTACGGGATGGCATCAAGATTATCAAACTTAATCCAGGCATTGCTAATGTGATATGAGAGGAACAAATGGGCCCCCATTCCTACCGCCTGTCCATCAAGGGTAGATTATGCCCTTTAGAGATGGGGCCTCGGGACTGGCAAGGCTGTTTTGTTACTGTTTATAGCGTTGCCAGTGGAAGAAAACAATCCTTGACTTCCATGTTTCCGCGGCAACGGGAGGATGTGGTCTGACTTCTGCCAGCATGCCTCTCTGTCCCCTCACCTCGGGAACAGTGTGGAGCCTTTGAGGGGCAGAGGTGGGACTCAGCCCAGGAGGGGGCCCCAGAGCAGGGAATGGCAGAACCAGACAGAGAAGGTCAGAGACACCGACTTCCAAAGTCCCAGCTCCCGATTTCAACTGGCATGGAGTTTGTTAGCATAACAGAGACTGTCCCCAGCTCTTGAAGGAAGGGAACATGGGGAGTCTCAGAGGGCAGGATCTGAATTGGAGGCATTTGAAGCAGTGTTTGTAAGACAGTCCATCAGAGTGCAAGAAGAAAATAATAGAATTTTATAGCATATAGAAAATAATAGCAATTGGATTTCTGTCTTATCTCTTTAAAATTTTTACTTTTTGTATTTGCTTTATGAAGTTCATAATATATTAATAAATTCAGACATGCAGAAAATAAACACATGAGTGATGTACTGGAGGGCATACTCAAATTTTGAAAGTTGAGAAAGGTGTATGATAAGAGAAATTTGAAGGCATTGTTTTAGAAGACCACATATGACAGTCAGGGCCCTTTCCCCCTCTTTGACACCAGTCCAAGTTCTCTCTCCAATGATCCTGAAACCTAGACTTTGAGTTTTGATTCATGGGTCATCCATCTCTGAATGAATCCATCCCTCTGAAAATGAACAGAAGCAATTCTGTTAGGTGGGACCTATAGTCTCTACTTTCTCAAGTACCTACCAACCTCCCTTATTTTTAAATTTTTTTAGAGAGAGAGGGAGAAAGAGTGGAGGAGAGAGAGAGAGAATCTTAAGTACGCTCCACACCCAGCATGGAGCCCGATGGGGGGCTTGATCTCACAACTCTGACATCATGACCTGAGCCAAAATCAAAAGTCAGATGCTTAACTGACTGAGCCACCCAGGTGTCCCACATTTGTACTTCTAACCTCTGTTTTAAGGGATAGTTTGAGGATGGGAATTAGGAATTTGTTTAGAAGTTAATGAGCCCCTCATCCCTCATATAAGGTTGGATAGGGACAGTGGGGCTCTTTTCATCAGCTCGGGCTACTATAACAAAAGTAACAGAGACTGGGGGTCTTATTCCTACTTAAAACAGTAGGAATTTATTTCTTATGGTGCTGGAGGTTGGAAGTTCAATATCAGGATGCTAGCATGGTCGGGTTCTGGTGAAGGCCCTTTTCTGAGTTGGAGACTGCTGACTTCTGCTTATATCCTTACAGGACAGAGAGCAGAACTGGGAAGCAAGCACGCTCGTCTTGTTCAGGAGGACTCCACATTCGTGATTTTATCCCAAAGGCCCCACCTCCTCATACCATCATGCTGGGATAAGGGTTTCGGTATAAGAATTTGGGGGTGACACAACGGGGAACATGGGAATGTCGGAGAAGATTCAGGGTAGTTGAAGCAAGACAGGGGTGGGGGATTCTTTCAAGTGAAGTTCCTTGCAACTTACCCTGCTTTAGATCAAGGAGGGGGATTTTTGCCTGGACCTGTCTTCTGATGCGGGTGGTGGATGAGAAGGCTGACCCCTAAGGGCAGATTTGAACTGGAGACATTCAGGGCTTGAGGTGGGAAGTCTGGTTAGGAGGAGATGATGTGGACTTCCCAGTTTGGAGAGAAACACGATTCTGCTCTTGGATGTAGCAAAAGGCCCAGAGAGTGACCCCTCCATTCCACCCCTCCCCAGGGCTCAGTGCTGCCTCTCTTCAGAACGTTGAAAGAGAGGAGCTGCTTCTTCTGCCTGGCATCCTTGGAGGCCATAAGGCTTTGATTTGGAGGTTTACTTTCCTGCACACTGGAATAAGCAATATTCCTGGCTGTGATGTTCACTGTGTGCTGACAGCCCCAAGACACTGTCTTTGGAGATGTCACAGGTTTTCTGACCTGACCTGTTGCCTGACCAGCAAGTCACTACAGCCCGTGCACATCAAGAGCCATATTTACTATCATAGATAGGGATTCCTTCATTATACTTACGGGGTTCCACCTTAGAAGCTAGTGTTCAATGTAACCATAATAACAGAATAAACAATAGGCTGTCATATTTTAGAGATTAGACAAAGTCTTTTCAAATAGGATTTTCCAGTAGAAAATTATATCTTGGCTCAGGCCAGTGGTCCTTTTGGAACCTGACTGAATCAGGCTACCATCCAGCATTACATCGCAACCCTTTATTAGTACATTTTGCATGACTCCTTGCTATAGAACCTTTGTGTTTCATTGACATTTTGTAATTTGTAGGTGAAATGGTGGGTTTTGGCATCATATTACTGCTGCAAGGTCTTTTGCTTAAATTCACAGGAGTGGGACATTCATTACTCTGAAATGTGTAAGGGAGGACTTGTACCATCCTGCTTCTTCATTTCTGAGCAAGAAATGTCATTCACTCTGCCTACAATTTCCTCCCCCGTTCTGCATCAGGATGACTTCTATTTGTCCTTCAAAAGTCAGCCTTGGTATCCCCTGGTCTACAAACCTTCCTGACCCTCCAATGCTCCCATGTTCCTCTAGGACCAAGTGCTTCTTTCTAATTTTGCATTGATTAATCTAATTGTTTAAGTGCCTCTCCAACCCACCTGTAAGCCCCTGAGGGTGGGTGGGACCCACATTGTCCTTTCATGAAGCATTTTCCTGAGGAGATTTCCAACCCCTTACCCACGACCCCTGCCTGGGTCAGATGCCTCTTCTCGTCTTCCCTCAAGTCTGCTGACCCTGATCAGAATCATCTGTTTAAGTGTCTCTATCCAGAAGCACATCTCTTGTTCCTCTTTGTATCTGAGCACCGTGTGTGGGGGGGTCCTAATACTTGACACATTGAAGGTAGGTGACAGGCTCATCCTGGTTTGCCTGAGCCTGTCTGGGTTTTAAAATGGAAAGCCTCACAATGGCGCTCCTGGGTATGTACCTAAAAAAATTGGAAGCTTATACTCAAAAAATACATGTACATCTCTGTTAGTAGTGGCATTATTCACAACAATCAAAAACTGGAAACAGCCCAAGTGTCCATCAACTGATGGATGGCTGAACAAAACGTGGTAGAGCCATTGGAGGGACTATGATTCAGCCAGAAAAAGGAACAAAGTACTGATACTTGCTGCAGTGTGAATGGAACTCAGAAATGTTATGCTAAGATCCAAGAAACCATATAGAAGGTGTCACATTTTATATGATCGCATTTATAGGAAATGTCCAGAGCTGGCAAATCCAGAGCCAGAACATAGGTGGGAAGTTGTGGGGGCTGAGAGGAAGGGGAAGAAAGGAGGGTTAAAAGTTTAATGGGTACACAGATTCCTTTGGAGGTAGTGAGAGTATTTTGGGACTGGATAGAGGCGGTGGTTGCACAATATTGTGACTACAACAGGGGCCCCTCAAGTGTTCCCTTTAAAATGGTTGACTTGATGTTGGGTGAATGTCATCTCAGAAAACAAACACACAAAAAGTCTTGCAAACTGGGATGGTCCTGTGCCTGTCTCTCGAAAAAGAATTTAAGGGAAGAAGGGAATGCTGCTTCCATAATGAAGTCAAACCCGAATTTTCAAAGGTTTTAAAGTAGAACCTGCTGGCAGGGGTGCAAGGTCAGGCTGTCCTGATTTCCCCCATGGGGTGCCCTCCCTGACAGTTGCTGTAACCCACGTCCTGGATCCGGAGGGGCCCCGAGCCTCCTTTCACATGTAGGCCCATCATGGACCAAAGCTCCCTCTCTCTGGTTTCCCACAGCCCAGCCTAGGAGCCTAGGTCTTTAAAGATGGGCTTTAGAGGACAACAAAAGGGAAACATACTCCATGAGTACAAGACTTCTTTAGAGAGCACAGACTTCTGCTCTTGCCGTACTTGCATTCCTGGGGCAGGTTTGAAGGCTCAGGTTGGCTCCATGTTATCCCAGAGAAATGAGAATATGCCCCAGAAATTTCTAACACTTAATCCGATCATATCAGAATAAGTGCATTAGAAAGGTTTCCTTTTTCTTCTCTCAGACTGGATGTCTCCCACCTCTAGGAAGAAGACCCTGATGAAGACCCCCAAGGCATGTGTGTGGGGAAATTGGGGGGGGGATGATGGCTCTTCCAACCTCTTTGAGCCCCCAAGGAAGTCCTGGGAGAGGAGCCCCTTGTGGAGACTTTTCTTTGTAGGATTTTACTTTCCAGGTTGGTGGATAGACTGGGGATGGCAGGTGAGGACCCTGGAGTGAGAACTGTGGTGGATTCTGGAGGGAAGCTGGTATACAGAGTCTGGAGCGCTGAGGAGTGGGAGGACTCCTGCTTGCATGGAGGACTGGCTGGGCTGCCCACTCCCGGTCAGGTTGCAGGAAGGGACGCTTCTCTGCCCTTGAGCCTGAGTGAGAACCAGTCTCTGTCTGCCTTGTCAGACACCTGCCGGGCCAGCCATGTATACTGGAGGGTGAGCTGTGTCTTCCACACTCACGGCAGCTCCAGCATAGGCCCTGTGAGCGGAGGAGGGGAAGCCAACAGCGTGTGCCAAGAGAAATTTGTAAAATATCCAGAAGAGGTGCCTGAAGTATACGGGCTGGAAAAGATCTCAGCAAGAATTATGACCATGTGTCTTAATTTTCGATGGCTGAAGTAACGAATCACCAAAAAGCTGGTGGCTTAAAACAATAGACATTCTTTCATAGGTCTGGAGGCTGGAAGTGCAAAAGCAAGATGTCGGCAGGTCCCTGCTCTCTCTGAAGGGTCTAGGGGAGAGTCCCTTTCTGTGTCTTCAGCTTCTGGTGGCTCCTGGGACTCTCTGGTATTCCTTGGCTTGTGGATGTGTAATTCCAAGCTCTTCCTCCATTGTCATGTGGACGTCTTCTCTGTGGGTCTTTTCTTTCTATTTTTTTTCCCTTTAAATCAGGGCACCAGTCCTTGGATTAGGGCCTATCCTAATCCAGTATGACCTCATCTAAATTAATTATATCTTCAGAGACTCTGTTTTCTAACCAGGTCACATTCCAAGGTTCTGGGTGGGGATAAATTCTGGAGAGAGGCTACTCAACCCACTATCCCATGAAAGAAGGTTTAAGTATCATAGAAAAAATATTTTCTGGTACTAAAAAAGTATAGTTTGCCAGCTAAGAGTGTGATAGATAAATGGAACAGGAAGACACAGACCTGAATTAATGACCAGGGAGACCAAGAGGAAGAAATCACTGGAACGGAGCAAAAAATGCAGAGAAGGAATTCTCATGGGACCAGATAAGCAGCTCAAAGGATGGATCCAGGGGCCCAATGTCAGCTCCACGAGGCAGAAAAGGAACAAACAAGTTAGAAATGAAACAAATAACAGAAAATGAAAACATTTCTTAAGCGGAAGCAAATTCTTTGAATCTTCAAATTGAGAGATTATGCTGGCTCCAACTGAGATTATGTGGAATTGAGACAGACTCATGCATAATCTGGGAAAATCCTGGTAAACTTCAAGGATAAAGAAAATCCCACCAGCTAACAGACATAAGCATTCAGCCTGACGACTATTTTCTCCTACATTTTCAATTTCTCTATTGATTGGTTTGCTAAGCCATTTGTTGTTATTTAACTTTCTGTGTTTCCCTGACATGTTTGCAAGTTCTTGATAGTCAGGATGATGTTTTATTCATATTTCTATCTGTCTTAACATCTGGCCATCCAAAAAACAGATGCATAAGACTGGAGAACTAAGACACCCTAAAATTCAATTTATAATAGTCCAAGAGGCATATGTGTGGCTTTGCAGAACCACCTGGGGTACAGATGAGGCAGGTGGTCTTGTGCTTTTGCAATGGCCTCGGGGGAGCCTCAGCTTTGGTCCCAGAAATCCTGAGGGTACAGATGAAGCAGGTGGTCTTGTGCTTTTGCAATGGCGTTGGGGGAGCCTCAGCTTTGGTCCCGGAAGTCCTGAGGCTTGGTGAGAATCTTAGGGTCTGGACAGTGATGGAAGGGAAGAAAGTCCTGTAGAGCAGAATGGGGCCAGGGAAACTGACCTGCCATACCCCCATCTCGTCAAGATTGACTTGGGGTGAACATCACTGTGAGATAATGATGTCAGCCCAAGGTCAAGGCCTGAGAGATGGGGTCTAGTCTCCTAGGAAGAGGGGTTTTCAAGGGCTAGGCAGGAATGGTTGGCTTTCTAGCCTCCAAGGTATGACCCAGCTCCTGGTGTATGTAGGAGCTAGTCAGGAAACGGGCACAAGCCCAGGCATAAAGTTGAGGTAAAAAGGGTAAAAAAGCAGGGAGGGGAGAGACGGTAGTTTCATTGGCAAAGGAGGTGCTGAAGTTCAAGCCAGTTTGGGTCAGGGCTTTGGGAGTCAGGCAGGCCTGAGTTTGACCCCTAGGTGCACTACCCATTGTCTGTGCAATATTGGACAAGTGCTGACACTCTCTAAGAATTGTCGTGAGGGTAAAAATACTCTTGAATAAATAAAATATAAAAATAAATTGTTGGTGAGGTTATAGGTACATGGCAAGGACTCAGGAAGTGGTATTGGTTATTAGTGTTCTTTTCCTCTTCTTTTTTTTTAAAGATTTTATTTATTTGAAAGAAAGAGAGTGAGTGAGAGGAGCAGAGGGGGAGGGAGAGAGAGGAGAAAGAAACTCAATCAGACTCTGCGCTGAGCATGGAGCCCAATTCGGGGCTCGATTTCATGACCCTGGGATTGTGACCTGAGCTGGAACCAAGAGTTGGATGCTTAACCGACTGAACCTCCCAGACTCCCTTCTCTCTTTCTCTTTTTTTAAAAAGTGACAAGGCCATTTCTAGATCTCATATCTGCTGGGCTGGGAAGGCTTGGGTATCCTCCATCCAGGTTGGGTTGACTCAGGACATCTGAGGTTTAATGACTTCTGTTGTGTGGGAGGGAATGGGGTGTTGGCAGAGCCCCACCACTGCACATTGCTCCAAAGACACCCTCGTTGAGCTGCACCTCAGAGCAGATAGAAAACCTGGAATCCCCACTCTTCATCTTTGGCTCTTTATTTTGAAATCATGACACTGGTCACCATCATCTCCTAAGTTTGTTCCCTTTGAGGGCTTTGCAAACCATTCTTTCATCACCTCACCTTTTAAAGAAAATAAACTCCAGGCTCACAAGGGATGTGCCAATGTGCATATCTTTCTCCCATGCAAACATGAAGGATGCCAGCGTTAGTTTCCTTCCTATCTCCCTCCCTCCCTCCTTTCTCCCTTCCTTCCCTCCTTCTTTTCCCCTACCTGATTTCCTCCCTCCCTCCCTTCTTTCTTCTCTTAATTGCCCGTATTCATTTAATAAATACTGATTTTTTTACCTGGTAAAGTACACTGAAATCAATTTTGTGTGAGACCCTGAAATGGGTAAGATGTGATCTTTACTCTCAAGGTAGTTCACTGATTGCTAGGGGAAGATTAAAAACATGTAGAAAGAAAGTGATGATAGATGATGATAATAGATAGATGGATAGATAGGTAGAAAGGCTATAAGATGTATGAGACATTGCTAAGAGACACCAGAGGCAGGAGCAATTCCTTCCCCCTAAGTAGAATTCAGGAGCTGTGACTATAACATCACACCTACCATAGCTTGTTGGCCTAGAGATTGGTTCTTCTTTTTTTTTTTTAAGATTTTATTTATTTATTTGACAGAGAGAGGGATCACAAGTAGGCAGAGGCAGACAGAGAGAGAGGGGGAAGCAGGCTCCCCGCCGAGCAGGGAGCATGATATGGGCCTCGATCCCAGGACCCTGAGATCATAACCTGAGCCGAAGGCAGAGGCTTTAACCCACTGAGCCACCCAGGCGCCCTAGAGATTGGTTCTTGTCCTGGTACACCATATGTTCGTTATCCTTTTATTTATTGGAGAACCCAAAGAGGTAGGTCCTGAATGTAAGGCTTTGTGAGATTAAGGACTTGCCAAAGGACACAGCACTTGCAAGGGGCTCAGATAAGATTCTCACCCAGGATCATGTCGCTTCTCTCCTAAAAACCCTCTAATGGTGTTGCTTCACGCTCCAAGTAGAAGTGAACTTCTTCTCCCTGGCCTGCAAGTTTCTACCTGGCTAGGCCCCTCTCAAACCTCATGTGCTCCAGACACTCCCATGTTCCTGCAGTTATTCAGACCCTCCAAGCTTGTCTGTGCTCTAAGCCGTTGCTCCCTGGGTTCCCTCTCCTTCAAATGCTTTTCTTCCTTGTAGGTCTCTGCTTAAAGCCCCCTTTCAGAGAGGCCTTTGTGGACCCCCTGAGCTTTCTTGTTACACTCTTTGGTCTAGACCATACTTTATTTTCTTCCTAGCGCCCAAAACTTCTGGATATCTTACACCAGACGTAGGATAGTCCCAGCTCATGGGACCCTCAATAAAGAGATGTCAGTTGAGGGAAAAAAAAAATATATCAGATCCTAGAACCGGATGTGGAGGGCATTGAAGAATTGCCAGAGACAGAGAGACAGAGACAGGGAGAGACTGAGACAGAGAGAAAGAGAACTCATAGGGAAGATCCAATCTGACTGGAGAACAAGACGGATATGCTAGTGACAAGAGCTTGAAAGGTGCATTTGGAGTAAGGGCCCACTGCTACTTCTTGGTGACTCTGAGCCTCAAATGTCAGGTTAAAGAGTTTACACTTGATTTGCTAAAGTGCAGTTTTGGCAGGGGAATTAAGCCTGCGAGAATGAGCTTTATATCATTTTGGCATGGGGGTAATTGCTACCAGTTTTTAAAAAATATCTTATGAATTTTGAATGGAAGGGCCGTTTTGCTTTTTTAGACATTTTCATGGGTCATGCATGAATCCCTTCTCTCTATGGAAGAGACCAGGCAAAGGGAAGGCCAGGCATGTGTGGTCCCACTGGACAGACCACATTCGAGGGGACAATATGCTCCTTATCTCTGATGCCCCTGGCCAGAATTCGAGTAAGGAAAGCCATCCTTCAGAGAGGGCACCCAACTTGGATCTGATTGTCCAGACCAAGGAGGAGAAGAGACCAGATTACTCCTAGGGGTCATGGCACAACAGGGAAATTATATTTCCCTGGGCACTTGCCCAGTAGTGCTAAAGAAGGCACCACAGTTCCCCAGGAGGGGAGAAGGGCTTTCCTAGAAGCACAGCTGACACTACCTCTAGAAAGAGTCTTCTTTCTCACTCACATGTGCCCACAATTCCTCCAGGCTGCAAGAGAAAGATGGCAGCCCTGGCCTTGGAATTACTTCCCTGAAACCAGCATTTCTCAGACATTTCCATCAAAAGTGCCAGCCCTGGCCTTGGAATTACTTCCCTGAAACCAGCATTTCTCAGACATTTCCATCAAAAGTGCCATCCCCTTGGAAGAACCCACACCACCCTAAACATGAAAGTTCTGTGAATAATATGTTTTTTATTTATTAAATTTTTTTATTTTATTTTTTCAGTGATCCAAGATTCATTGTTTATGCACCACACCCAGTGCTCCATGCAGTACGTGCCCTTCTTAATACCCACCACCAGGGTCACCCATCCCCCCTCCCCTCCATAACCCTCAGTTTGTTTCTCAGAGTCCACAGTCTCTCATCTTTCATCTCCCCCTCTGATTTACACCAATTCACTTTTCCTTTACTTCTCCTAAAGTCCTCCATTTTATTCCTTATGTTCCACAAGTAAGTGAAACCATATGATAATTGACTTTCCCTGCTTGACTTATTTCACTCAGCATAATCTCTTCCAGACCTGTCCATGTTGATACAAAAGTTGGGTATTCATCCTTTCTGATGGCTGTTTAATATTCCATTGCATATATGGACCACATCTTCTTTATCCATTTGTCTGTTGAAGGGCATCTCGGCTCTTCCCACAGTTTGGCTGTTGTGGACATTGCTTCTATGAACATCGGGGTGCATATGGCCCTTCTTTTCACTACATCTGTATCTTTGGGGTAAATACACATTAGTTCAATTGCAGGGTCATAGGGTAGCACTGTTTTTAACTTTTTGAGGAATCTCCACACTGTTTTCCAAAGTGGGTGCACCAACTTGCATTCCCACCAACAGTGTAAGAGGGTTCCCCTTTCTCCACAACTTCTCCAACACTTGTTGTTTCCTGTCCTGTTGATTTTGACCATTCTAACTGGTGTAAGGTGGTATCTCAATGTAGTTTTGATTTTTGTTTTATTTGAAAACTATATGAATTTTGCATTTTATATTCATGTCTAATATAAAAAATGCTTTAAATTAACATTAGGTGAAAAATATATAATTATCCTTTTTTTCCCCTAACCAAATCATTGAATAAAATGGATTTTCCCAGAAAATAGTCTCTGCCTACACGGAGGCTTTGTATGAGTCCACATTCCACGAGAAGAGGTGAGGTGGGCAGCAAGAACCACTCCAAGCAGCTGTTGGCTCCGGAGGTCCACAGAGCTGGGGGATTTCATGTTGCCAGGACTTGGCCATTGTGTCCACTAACCGACTGGAACTCTTCCCAGATGGAGATGGCTCATTTCCTGGGAGCTGAGAGGTGTGAAATGGCAGTGGGAGAAACTGTGGACTAGGTTGACTCTCGTCAGCATCTTTGTTCATGAGCCTAGTTGGGGCTGGCAGATGCCTCGCATTAGCATTATTTAGACATTAAGAGATTCTAATTGGAGACTAACATGTGTCCTCATCACAGTTGACCTTATTCATGGAGTGGCTGACATCTGAATGTCAAATTTGCATCAGTGAATTCTCTCCTCTAATAACCACTTTAATATGTAAATAACTGATTTGCAGCAGGGAAAAATGTACATGATATTCTGATGATTGCTTGAAAGACGCAGCTTCCTTCCGTACACAGAGATGGAAGGGCTGGTAGGTTCCTCCCTCTAATTGTGAGACATTGGCCAAAGGACTGAGCTGGAAAGAAACACACTTTATCCCAAATCAGCAGATATGTAGAGAGTTCCCACTTTGTGGACAACCTTGGTGAAGTGCTGAGGGAGACCAAGTTGAGGCAGATAGGTTCTACCCCCAGAACACTTGAAGCTGTTAGAGGGTGGGATGTGAAAGGTGTACAAATCAGTACCTTTCACAGTGTCATAGAAAAATCATAAGGGAGAAACACAAGTGACACTAATTTACCACTCTGTCATTTGGGGTCAGGATGGCAGGCATCTGAAAAGGTGTTGTATTAGCTCCTAAAACCAGCAAGCCCAATGGAGCTGACTTAAATGGACAAACTGGAGTCATCTCATGTCACACCACGTCTTGGGTAGGTAGTTCAGGACAGGTAGTTCAGGTGACTCAGCAGGGCCTCAGGCTCTTTCTAGATTTTCCACCTCACCAGCCCTAGTGTGGAGGCCTTGGTATTATGCCAGTTGCGTCATGGTTGCAAAATGGCTGCTTCATCTCCTAGGCCTCAGGTCCACATTCTAGGCAATAAGAAGGAAGTGGGAGGGGCAAAAGGGAAAAAGAGTTTCTTTTCGAGAATTTTTTCTTCTTTAATAAAAGATCCTGGAAGAGAAGCCTTTCTCAGCACACTTATGACTATATCCAAACTGGCCAGTCGTGGTTCGAAGGCACTTAAGGAGGAGAGGACTTTGGATGAAGGTTGGGACAAATAGTGGTGTCACTATGGGTATGTTGGAGAAGGCAATGAGGCTTCGGTACAGGTAGAGATTTTGACAGATGTGTGTATGTGTGTAGGGGGAGGGATTAACATGAGGGAAGATAGAACAACACAGTGGATAATTAATAAAGAAGCTGGGAGAGCTAGGGGCAGAACAGACACCAGAGCAGGAGCAGTGACTTTGTGGTATCTTTGGGGAAGAAGAGGAAGCGGGATTGTTTTCCACTGTGTGTTGGCGGGTGGGAGAGGAGATGTGTGCAGACAGGCTGTGGAGCTGCCCTGATGCAGCCTGACCTGACCCCACCACAGGCAGGGCTGGGGATCTGGAATCCCTTTGTTTGGAGAGATGAATGGGGATTGTCTAGCCTGTGTGCACAAGAGCTGGGTTCCCACAGAACGATCACATCAAGTAGAGGAATAAGTTTCTTACCGACTTCCATCTTGTTCATCTACATTACTAACGAAATGGGGCAGAGCTGAACAAACAGCATTAAGAGAATTACTCATACAGATCGTGTTGTTGATCGGGCCAAGCTGACTGCTAGCGTGTTGAGTTATTCGTTTAGTAGTGCTTCCTGAGTGCCTACTATATGCCCAGCACTGGGCTTCATGCTAAATTAGTGCCACTGAGGCAGGTCTCTGCCTGCCAAGGGCTGTCATTCTGAAAGGGAAGACCAGATAGAATTAGTGAGTACTCTGGACAGCACAGAATGTTAGCCCCAAATGGGTGGTTCAGAAAAATGTGCACATAAGGGAGTTCAGAAAATTGGGTCACCATGTCAGTTGGCATAGTAAGAAAGGCCTCATGGAGGAGGTGTGGAGCTTGAAAAGATGGTAGAATGTTGATGGAGAGTAGAGAGAAGGGGAGCATTCTGGGGCAGCGAAGAGGCCGAGGAAGAAGGTGATGCTGGGTAGGGCCATCACCCATATAAGAGAGGGAGAGGGACTGGTCCATCCCAGTGTTGGGGAGGGATGGGTGAGATAATACGGGTGTGGAGCATGGAGTCAACTCTTGAAGAAAAGAGGAAGAGGCTGAAGGAATGGCCTTGCCATTGAACACTGACTCCACTAACGAACCACTTGAGTGCCCTGGACAAGATAGTTGACCTTTTCAGAAGCAATAAGATTGACCTTGGGGGAGTGTGGCATGGTCAACTGCAACATTCCTTTAAAGTAAGAGCTGGTGTTCTGGGGTCAAAGAGGTCAAGGTTTAATCCTGATAAGTATGTGACCTTGGGCAAATAACTTAATTTCTCTGAGCCTTTGAGTCCTCATTTGTAAAATGGGGTATCAATGGCCTGTGTATACGTTGTAATCATTTCATGTGTCAGGGTTCTGAAAGTTTTGGAAACCACAGAAACATACTCTGGGGGGTTAAGCCTAAGAGGAGTTTGGTAAAGGATATTCAGTAGTGCCTGGATTTCTCAGGAGGACCAGAGAGCCAGGGTTGGAAGGCATGCAGGCTGCAGTGAGGCCTGCCTTACTCCGAAGGCATGCTCTAGGACAGACACGCCCATGACTGCTGCGGGGTTGGGCACTGCACCTGGCCCAGCTAGGATGGTCCTGGACACCATCACCCATGTCCCCGCCCCTGGAGAGGGATGCCTCTGACAGGCCTATGATCTAGTTGCCCTGGAGGCTGGGAAGGTGAGCTCCAGTGCTCCAGCTTGGGGAGGAGAGTACTCAGGAGGTGATGAAGTCCCTGAACATAGGAGAGGTGTTCAGAGTTGTTGGGCATTGGAAGCACGAACTCGCACCCTCCAAGATGCTTGCCAGGGTCCCATGAGGACGAAATGATTCTGTGCAAGTCAAGCACTTAGCATGGTGCCTGCACAGTGAAAGTTGACTCAACAGCATGTGGAAATTGAACTTGTCTCAGGAGCGCCCCCCCATTTAGTAATTTTAATTTATTGAATTATAGTGAGAAATGTGACTACCCTGTCTGTCTCTCCCCTGATAGGCCAGTTCATCACATGACCTGTTCCTTTGGGAAAGATCCACGTGAAGCTGTCTGAACCAGAAGTTTGCATGGTGAGCATAATCTCAGAGTCTGCAACTGAGGCACGGGGCATTCAGGCAGACAGTGGGGGATTCAAGGGTACACTGAGCCTGGAGCTGTTTTGTACCTGATCAGCAAAACCTCTGGACCAGTGGTGTACTGGTAAGTGATTCAGAAAGGAAGACCCTGATTTGGGACATATGTCTGTTTCCATATGTAAATACTGCAACCATGGGGGATTTCAAGCTAGGATCTTGAGGTGATGTCATTGAACATAGTTGGGTAAAGCACCCACCATGCTCTTGTGAGCCAGCAGAAGCCACTTCTAGCAAATGGCTCTCCTGGTTGGAGCTGGGATCGACTCTGCAGAGGGTGGCTTACTGAGCCCTCACTTTTTCTCCTATTTATTTATTTATTCTTCTTTTTAAACCACACTTTTCTCCCCTTCTAATTGCAAAAGACCCTGGGATAAAGAGATGAAAAGAAAATAAAACTCGACAGAGTAAACCACAACTTACAATTTAAATTTTTTAGTTTACAGTATTTTTTTCTCTTTTGACTGGCATCATATAAAATTGATGACATTCAACCATTTTGACCTATAAAAACAGAAATTTTATATATGATTCAACATAATGCATTTCACATTGTATATAAAGTTTTATGGCCTACTCTGCATATACTGTTAGATCATAAACATTTCTCCATGTCATTAAATTTTCTTTGAAGGCATGGTTTTTAATGGTTGTCTTCTAGTAAATTGGATATGTGGCCATAATTTATTTAACCATTTATATCATTGGAGGATATCTGAATATTTTTCCCCCTCTTTCTCTTTCTCTTTTTCTTACCCTTCCCTTTACTCCTTTTTTTGATATTATAAATAATGCTGCTATAAACATTCTTGTAAGATGAATTTTTGTGCTTATCTCTAATTATATCCTTAGGGTACAAACTTGGAAGGGGAATTATTTAGAAGAGGGTCAAAGGGTTTGAGCAATTACAAAAATTTGGATATATTCATGCCAGAACGCTTTCCACCAAACGTAGTAATTTATCATCTAAGTAGCCATATACAAAAATGCAGGTTCCATTGCAAAGTTGTCGCCAATGAATATTGCCTTTAATTTTATTTTTATCTTTCCCAAGTGCCTTGGAGAAATGTGGTAGCTAAAGTATTTCACGATGTGAAGATTTGCAGCAATGAGGAGAGAGAAGAAATGAAGGGAGATTTTCATCTGAACCTCTGTTCTGACCATCTGCCTTCAACTTCCAGGCTTATTTCAAAAAGATGGGACAGGAGCCAAGTCAAAGACCCGTAGCCTAAAGCCATTTAGCGCCATCCCTCCACCCACCCCCTTCGCTTTACCCACCCACCTTCCATGACCTTTCCTGCCAACAGTGTGTCAACGGGTGGCTCTAATAGGTGAGTAAGCCTGTGGCCAGATGGCTGCTCATTTTTTATTTTTGTCATGATTGAACTGAATTACTATCATTTGGTGTAGGTGACTCAGCTACCCAATCATAACACATTGTCAGAAGCAGAAAGAACTGGTGTGGGTGGCTTGTCAGTCCTTGGGCACAGGGCCCTGTCGTGGTGCTGCAGCTTGCTTGTTTCCATTTATTTCCAACTTCAATCCATGACTTCTAGCATTGCCAGACCTGGCCTTTCACTCCCCCCCCACGGTGTGTCGGTGTGGGGGTGGTGAGGGGCGGGAAGAAAGGCAGGCCAAACAGGAGGAACAGGACGGGAATGTCATTACCTCGACTTGGCAGGAAGAGAGTGAGAATATGGTTGGGGGTGGAGGGAGGCACAAGCGGGGAGATACTGATTCCTCCTGTGTGGTGCCTCTGGTCAAAGCTGGAGGGTCCGAGTGAACACATGAGAACACCGTGTAGTCTTTGTTCCCCCACCAATGAGGAATCCCAACAGCTGATTGTGCGTTCGAGCCCCAGAGGGGTAGGACTGTGAGCCTGTAGGGAAGAAAGGGGTCATCCAAACCAGATTTCCCAACTGCTGAGTGGTCCATGGACCCGTGAGAGGAATTATTCTTGGTTTGCAATGGCCATCCTGGCTTGTGTCTTTAACCATTTATATCATTGGAGGATAATTGAATATTTTTGATATTTGATACCAGTTTCTGGTAGAGAATGTCAGGTGCTTACGTTCGTTGTCGTAATCTGTGTGGGGAACGCCTGGCTATACCTTGCTGGGGTGAGATGTTTGAGATGTGCGGTGGCTGGCAGACTCAGTCCCATCAGGTGATGCGAGAGGCACTGGCCAGGTAGGTTAGCTGGCGTCTCCATTCACTGAGTATGATAGTCACCGTATATGGCTTCTGTGAGGATTAAGACATCATGTTTCTTTAAAGCTCTGGAAATAAGACATAAATACATAAGTTTTTTGTGTTTATTTTTTTGTGGTGGAGATAACATAAAATTTACCAGCTTAATCATTGCTGAGCGTGCAGTTCTGTGCCATGAAGCACATTCAAATTGTTGTGCCATCGTCCCCACTGTCCATCTCCAGAACTTTCTTATCTTCCCAAACTGAAACTCTGTCCCCATTAAATGCTATGCCCCTTTCCCCACAGTCTCCCTAATCCCTTGGTAAATACTCTTTTACCTTTTACCTCTATGAATTTGACCATTTGAGGTAGCTCATAGAAATGGAATCATATGTTTGTCCTTTTGTGCCTGGTTTATTTCACTTAGCGGGATATTTTCAAGGTCATCCGTGCGGTAGCAGGTATTGGAATTTCTCTCCTTTTTAAGGGTTGAATAATATTCCCCTGTGGATATATACTGTATTCTGTTGATCTAGTCATCCATCCATGAACATTTGGATTGTTTCCATCTTTTATTTTAAGATTTTATTTATGAATTTATTTATGGATTTATTGTTTTTTATTTATCAGAGAGAGAGAGAGAGAGTGCAAAAGCAGGGGGAGTGGCAGGCAGAGGGAGAAGCAGGCTCCCCACTGAGCAAAGAGCTCCATCCCAGGACCCTGGGATCATGACCTGAGCTGAAGGCAGATGCTCAACTGACTGAGCCACCCAGCTGTCTCTGGATTGTTTCCATTCATTTAACTGTTGTGGATAATGCTGCTATGAACATATGTGTACAAGTATCTATTTGAGTCTCTGCTTTCAACTCTGGGTATATACCTATAAGTTAAATTGCTGAATCATACAATTACATGTTTATAAATACATATGTTTTAAAGATGAAATTGTAAGGCAGTGTCTTAGTCTGTTCAAGCTGCTATAACAAAAATACCATAGATTGGGTGGCTTACAAATAACAGAATTCATTTCTCATGATTGGGGAAGCTGGAAAGCCCACGGTTAAGGCACCAGCAAAGTCAGTGTCTGGCAAGAGCCTGCTTCCTGGTTCATAGATGGGTTGTCTTCTTGCTGTGTTGTCACATGGTGGCAAGGGCAGGGAGGCTTACTGGGGTCTCTTTCGTAAAGACACTAATCTCATTCATAGGGGCTCCCCTCTCATGACCTAATCATCTCCCAAAGGCCTAATCTCCAAATACTGTTACACTGGGGATTAGGTATCAGTGTATGAATGGGGGAGGCCACAAACATTCAGTCTATGGCAGGAAGTGAAACTATTCTGTACGATACCATAAAGGTGGATATATGACATTAAGCTTTTGTCCACACCCACAGAATGTACAACATAAAGAATGAGCTCTAATGTAGACTGTGGACTTTAGTTAATAACAATGTCTATTGGGTGAGGTCAAGAAGATGTCACTGCTCATTGACCCAGTTGGACCCAGACAATCAGAAGCTCCTCGCGCCCTCCTGTCCTTGGAATGTGCATTTTGCTTGCCTTCCCCCCTCCCAGCAGCTTCCCCAAGAATGTAGTCTTGAGAGAGGGATGTGGTGTTGAGATCATCTGGATGGTATATGTGTCTGAACACAGTTAAGGCCTTTCTAGAAACTTTTAAGATTTGGTAGGCAGGTCCAGAGGTGGATGTCACCCAAGACAAGCCTTGTATACAAGTCCCCTTGCTTATTAAACCTGCCACCCTCGAATCTGGAGTGGATGCTTATTCTTCAGTCTCTCCCCAATTTCCAAGTATGGGGACCTGTTTCAGATATCACCTGGAAACTCCCTTGTGGCTTGCAAACCAACAATATTTTAGTATTGGCTCATTAATTGTGACAATTGTTACAAATCAAAGCAAGATGTTGACATTAGGGGAGACCGTGGAGGGTGTGTGTGGGAGCTGGGGTATATGGGAATTCTTTGTACTTTGGGCTCAACTTTTCTGTAAACATAAAACTAGTATAAAAATAAAGTTCACCAATGAGAGAGAGAGGGAGAGCACACGCAAGAGTGAGCACGTCATGGAACACTTCACTGAGTTGGTCCCACATAAATGCTTGCTCCTCTTCTTTCACTTTCTCTGGTAATCGCCCTGCCTTGTCTGGCCATTAAACATCGTGGACATTGTCCTCTTCTAGGAGTCTGGGAAGGCACACCAGGGACAGGATGGTGCTCTCACTCACCGAGCTCGTTCTCTTGGGGTACACTCTCTGGTACTCAACGCCTTGTCTTTGTCTGTTCCTCCTAGTATCTTTCTCCTTATTTGCCTCTCACTCTTGCTCATGTTACACAGTAGAGGAGCTTTGCTCATGGATCTCTAGATAAATCTAATGACCCCGTCAGGGTCCGAGAGTGTGACCAGAGCACATGCAGGACCGGCTTCTACCTCTAGGACCTGGTGGGTGCCCGTTTTGCAGCATTTCCCAGACAGCAACATTGTCAGTGAGAGAGGTCACTGTGGAAACTTCTAGGTCTCCTGCTTTTCCTAAGGAAGATATAAAAATGACTTATTATGGCTTCTACTCTCCACTTGGGGCTTCCAGCCACATGATGCCAGTTTGTCTGCTCTAAGACATGGATACTCTGAAGAATGAAAGAAAGAAAGAAAGAAAGAAAGAAAGAAAGAAAGAAAGAAAGAAAGAAAGAAAGAAAGAAAGAAAGAGAGAAAGAGAGAGAGAAAGAGAGAGAGAGAGAAAGAGAGAGAGAGAGAGAGAGAGAGAGAGAAAGAAAGAAAGAAAGAAAGAAAGAAAGAAAGAAAGAAAGAAAGAAAGAAAGAAAGAGAAGGGAAACCCCTAGGTATTATAAAGGTGAAAGGTGGTTGGAGTCAGAATGGTAAAGATTTTACTGCTGGTGGCTGGCTGGGATTTTTGACTGGATAGAGGTTTTGTGTCCTTGAGACTGAGATTCTGTTATTTATTCAGTGATAAGAGATCTGTCTGAGGGCAAGTGAAAGCAGGAAGGAAATAGCTAGAAGCCACCTACCCTTCATAAAGCCCAGAGCCTCAATGATCCCATGAGTCCTGGGGATGAGGGAAGCTCTTCTCACCTGAGTAAAAGTTCTTGAAGGAAAATCTGCATCCAAACTGGGTGTGGGGTCCAAGTTCACTGAAAGGCAAGGGATTCATATAAAAGTGGTCTAGACTGTCAAAGGTCAGGAGCCTAGCAAAGACAAACCCCAAGCTACTCTGTAATGATGTTTTACAACCCAGAGTGCATCAAAATCCTATAAGGTATACAATACTTGCTGAGAACAAGCTAACACAATGATAATAAAAAAGACCCCCCAAAAAACCATATAAGCAAACTAACCACCAAGAGAAATGGTCTGCTGAAACAGCAAACAAAAATTAGTACCTCAAGACATAAAGATGATAGAATAAGCTGAAAAAAACCCCCAACTCTGTAAAATAAGTATGTTTGAAACAAAAAACAAGAAAAAATAAGGAGAATCATAGTAAAATAACAAGACTATCCATCTATTTTCCTCACAGAATGAACACTTTGTGGCAAGGGATCATCTTATTTCATCCCCTCGGTGCCCCCAGAGCCTAAGATCCAGTAAGACTCAAGGGATATTAGCTGAAGAAATGGCTATCTCCTCATCTCTGCGTCTGGTGGAGAGAGGCAGAGCATAACTGATATGCGTGTGGAGCCTGCCCCTTTCTATTCTCTGTGTGCCAAGGTGGGACTGGCAAGTGGTCTGCAGGGAACATTTCCAGGGTCTCCTCTCTGGAGACCTGGTCTTCCTTTTCCTTCAGTGGTGTAAGGGTATTAATCATAGAATCTAGCATATGCCCATTTGATAAGCTAGCATGAGGGTGAAAGAGAGTAAAACGAACTTTCTGTTCAGAATAACCATTGGTACCAGAAGGTCCAATTTTTCCCCCCAAAAGGCTATGACAGAGAAACTTGTAGGACTGCACACCCATATTCCCACAGAGCTCCCCACTGTCCAGCTAATCCTGTGGGCAGCCTGGTGAGGTAGGAAGACCTTGGACTTGTACCAGAAGCTTTGGGTTCAAGTTATGTCCCAAGCAATGTTAGCCTAGTTCTTGCGTGAATCTTGCAACTTTCCTGAGCTTCAGCTTGTATCATTGAATGGGGTGGTTAAGACATGGCCACTCAGCCTCTCAGGACTCCTGGGAAACTGAAATAATGGAGTGAGAACACTTCATAAAAGTTGAAGGGCAAAATAATATGAAGGAGGCTGATCCCTCACATAGAGGAAAATGCTTCATGCGGTAACACACAGTATATAACAGTGTTAGATTGGAGGTGAGGGTGCTGTGGTCTGTAGGGATGGATCCCTGGAGGAGGTAACATACAATAAGATTAGTAGCAAGACTAGAGAGGGCCAAGAAAATGGGAAAGGGGGAGGAAAAAAACCATTGCTGCCAAAGAGAAGAGCATGCAAAAAGATCTCGAGAAAAAAGCTCATGGCACTATGGAAAGAAGACCAGTGGGGCTGGATTATGTTCGGTTCACCCTGGCTGCCTCCCTGAAGTCTGTGCCATGAAACTTTCTAGGTTTTGTCTCTGTAAGCTGTTGATCAATGACAGCGGCTTCCCTACCCCCACCCCACAGTCTGCTCCATACCCTGCACCCCTGCCCACTCAAGCTTTTTTGTACTAAGCTCTCCTTGACCTCACATCAACCCTTGCTCTGCCATCTTCTGCCATTAATTCAGATATGCCCAGCATGGGGGGCTATGTCTCTCTCCTTTCAACACTCTCCTCTCTCCCAGGTGCTCCCAAACCTTCTATACCTAGCTCTTTTTGTGATCCTCTTCCCCGTTCATTTTCTTTTTCTCAGCTACCAGTTTATTTTAAATGAGAGGTGAGCTGATATTAAACAAGGTTAATTTCACAGCCAATCAGCACAACACACGTGAAAAGTATCTGTGAAAACAAACATCTCAGGAAGGTTAAATCAGGCTAGAAAAGGACTTTCTAATGTCAGGCTTGGAAGCATTGAATCTAGAAGGAGACAGATAATGGAATCAAACCAACCCAGGAACAAGGTCCTAAATGAGTCAGCCATTCAACATGTTTTCTTACTCATCAGGCATAGTGTTGGAGGTAGAGGGACACACTGAAATGTCTAAGATATGGTCCTTGCCAGAGGAGGTTCTAATTTATTTTAGGGAGATAAGAGGAAATTAGAAAGAAAATAGGAAGAGCAAAGAGCCAACATTTTAGAGAGTTTATTAACTTTCCTTTCACATGCTTGACTCCAAGCTAAAGAGAAATTATTTTCTTCAACCTTGCAGTTGAGCTTTGTTCAGGAGATGGAGTATGTTGTGGCTGTGTTGAGAGTGTGGAGTCAACAGATGACACTGTGTATGGTGCTCAGAATGTCTGGACAAAGAGGGGCACTGGGTTGGCTATGACTGCAGGATCTGGCTTCTTTGGAGTTTGGTGGGTAGATTCTCATCAACACCTGTGGGGAGATACCTACAGTGATGGAAACTTGGAACTTCAAGAGCCTATCGAACCATCTGGAATAGCCTCCCACCTAAAGATGGAGTCCCTTCCACAGTGACCCTCTCAGGAAAACAGAACAGCTCAGGAAATAAAATGTGGGGTTTTTGGAGTCATGTGGATCTGGTCCATTTCCAGTTCTGTCACTTATTAGCTGTGTGACCAGCGGTGAGTTGCTAAAATTTTTTAAGCCTGGGATTCTTGAGTTGATCAGAAATGTTGGTTGCAGGTAACAGAAAATTCCACTGGAATGAGTTCGAAGGGTGTTTTCTTCTGACAGCAAATGTGTGGCTTTTTTCCCATCCCAAGAACCAATTGTCTCATTCTCTGACACCAACTGGGTGTCCAGCAATTCAGGTCAACTCTGACACTATGGGGAGTTAGTACAGACCCCACAGGTTAGGGCTTCAGTTCCACAAGACCACTCTACTTTGTTTGTCAGTCAGAGGTCCTGGAGGCAATCTGAGCTTCTGACCAACCAGCTATAAATCCAAAGGTGTCCACAGCTTCCCTTCGCAGTTTCAGTAATTTGCTAGAGTGATTCACAGAATTTAGGAAGGTGCTTTACTTATACTGTGAGTTTATTACGAAGGATACAATGTGCGCACTACCTTGGAAATTCTCCAAACCTAGTTATTCAACTCCCCGGCTCTGCTCCCTTCTCCAGGAGGTCTTTCTGGTGAGCAGCCCCATCCTGAGGCTATCAAGGTGCTCTACCCCAAATCATTTGTTAGCGTAAACTCAGGTGAGACCCAAAGGGGCTGGTATAAATAATAAAAGACCCTCCTACCACTCAAGAAATGCCGAGGGTTTTAGGGACTCTGTGCCAGCAGCCAGGGACAAAGACCAAATGTGTGCACTGTATTATACCACAGGGTTTAATTATGACCAGGGTTTTGGGAATGTTTGTCTTGTGTCATGGACATTCACAGCACTTGTTCTAGCTGTAGACATGGCTGGTTTGGGAGTTATTTCCCTCCATCGTTCAGGCTCATCCTCCCTTCGTGGTGGCTGCATTCTTGGTCAGGATCGCTGCAAAAGAAAGAATACAGATGGCTGGCAGCCTTTGACTTTTATTCTCAAAGCTTAGCAACCTCTACATCAGAAAATGTCTCTTTTCCAATAATTTCATCCAAAGAGTCTCAGAGTTTCTCTCTTTTGTCTGGCACAGGCCACATCTTGGTCCCTGAGCTAACCATGTGGCCAGATGGGCTCCCCTTGAAGTGCTAGAACCAAGAGTGGGGAATGAGCAGCTCCGCAGAAGAAAGGGGGAGCTTCTGTCACCAGAAGGAAGGAACATGGTGGGTGGCAGGAGTTAGCTAACCAGTTCCTTTCCTTATCAGCCAATCACCTCTTCCTGTGGGTCAGTGGTTTGCTCTGATGCCTCTTCTGCCATAGTCTACACCCCCAGGGCTCCTTCCAGCACGCCGGGCGTGTGTGCTCGGAGTCTTTGTCCAGCTGTATGTGATAGAACCTCCAGCGGTCCCTTCAGGGAGATGAAACCAGAGTTTCATCAAGGTTCCCACTGGACCAAGTTTCTCCACCTTTTTTTCTAGACTTAAATGTATCCATTCCTCATCCTGGTTATACCCTGAGAATTTACAGAATGCAATATTCTTCCCTGGCCTGTATCATCTCACTACTTTATGTATTTTTTATTCGAGCCCGTATTTCATCTGAAAATGTCAAAACACTGCCCACACATGGCCAGCACCCAGCCAAGAAGATAGAGTCACTTGATAAGGCCTGCCAAATGGGGTTCAGTGCTTATCTGATCATGAATCACGAAAGCTTTTTGGACAGATGGTGTAATCATATCCGAGAATAATGACCTTTCAAGAGCGATGCTAATTGGATCACATGGCATGAGAGTTTCACATCTGTCACAAGAGCGCTCACACATGGCAGAGACTAAGTTTCCTTAAACTTTGGTTTGTTTCTATTTCCAGAAGTGAGTATAGCTTACTTTGCCATGTTCAGTAAATAGTTGCCACGTGCTAACGACATCGATTCACTCTCTCTCTCCCTCCCTCCCTCCTTCATTCATTCATTCGTCCATCAGGCACAAATCTTCTCACTTCCTCCTACGCGCCAGACACTGTTCAACATGTTTTCACTCCGTGAAGCTTTCTTTCTAGTTAGGGGAAGGTGAGTAACAACCAAGAAGACCAATAAATAAATAATAAGAATTCACTAACGAGAAACACTATAAGCATGATCAATAGGGGAATCATGAGTGTGTGTGTGTGTGTGTGTGTGTGTGTGCACACGCATGTGCAGGAGATGGACTTGGGAAAGCTGATGGGATCTAGGCAGTGACATTTCTGCTCATGTCTGAATGATGAGAAGGACCATGTGGTGACCTGGGACAAGGATGCCTAGAAGAGAGAACAGAGAACAGTAAATGCAAAAGTCCTGAGCTCCAAGTGAACTTGGTTTGTTTAAAGATCAAGAAGGGTAGGGTGTCCATGACCTAGGAAGGGAGGGGCGGAGTAGATCAGAATGAGATTAGACATAGAGGGAGGTACCCTGGTAAGGACATTGGGTTTTATTTTCTTAAAACCTAATATCAGTGAATGCTGAGCTATGCCACTTAACGTAGAGTAACTCATGTAACCATCTTGAAAATTATGTGGGGTGGGTATAGTTATTAACCTCATTTACAGAGCAGGACACTGAAGCACAATGCAGTTAAGGTTTGAACTGAGATCCAAACCCAGCACTTGGGTGGAAAATGGAAGCCACTGTGTGGTTTGAAGCTGGGATGACATATCCATCTTACATTTTGCGAAGGTCTCTCTGGCTGGGACAGATGACAGAGGAGCAAGAGGCTAGCAAGGACAAGAGTTAGGAGGCAGCCGTATGGACGTAGGCAACAACTGGCTTTGTTGAGGGTTATGGCCCTAGAGAGAGAAGTCTAGAGATTTGGGGTGTGTTTTAGGTGTCATGACTTCAGATGGACAGGCTGTGCCTCGTGACGGAAATCAAGCATGACTCAGATTCCAGAGAGGGCAATTCCGTCTCTGTTCTCACAAAGTTACTGTCGAATGGTCCAGACAAATGCACGTTTGTTATTTACATTGAAGGACTAATCCGGTGGTGATCTTGGTTTATTCACCCATGCAATCATGGGAATGAGTTTATGCCACAGAGAGAGGGGAACATCGTCATCAAGGAGGGCTTGGGGTAGAAACACACATATTTATTACATTGATCCTCCCCCCTTGGATTCTGAATCTACAAATGTAGAGTGAGGTCATGGTTTATTTTCTCTTCCTCCAGCCCCAGAGACCCAGGGAAAGTGCTGGGGGCTCAGTGAGACTCGTTAGCCATGGCCCAAGCTGACAGAAGGCAGGTGGCTTTGTTCTCTGGACGTCCTGAGCTCTCAGTGTCCTGAACGGGCCAGGCTGCTCACCCCTCTAGCCATCCTGCCCCTGCACTTCCTTTCACCAAAGCCCCCTCTCCTCTGCTGTCTGCCCTCTTCTTCACCCTTCAGATTTCCAAGCAGAGTCTAACAGCCTGGAAGGACCATCCCTGATGCTTCCTTGCAAACCAGCCCCAAGTTCTGCTCCCCTCCTGCATTTCCACTTTACTTTGGGTGTAACTCTACGCTAGCAATTCTTTGGGCGAATACTAACAGTTCCACTGGACTGCAAGCTTCTCAAGAGTTGGTTAAGTGTGTGTGATTGTGTTTGTGTATGTACACATGCCTGTGTGTGGATTTGTATGCATGTTTGTGTGGCTGTGTTTTTATGTGTGTCTGTGCTAGTGTATATGTGTGTGTCTGTGAATCTATATGTGTGTTTCTGTGTGAGTATATATGTGTATGTGACTGTATCGCATGTGCTTGTGAGAATGTATATGTGTGTGTCTGTGTGAGTGTGGATATGTGTCTGTATGAGTATGTATATCTATGTGAGTATGTCCGTGCTAGTGTATATTGTGGTCTGTGTGAGAATGTGTGTGTAAGTGTATTTTGGTGTGTCTGTGTGAGCGTGTCTGTGAGTGTGTGTTTGTACTAGTGTGCATTGTGGTCTGTGTGAGTACATACGTGTGTGAGTGTATTGGGCTGCATCTGTGTGAGTGTATATCTGTGTGAGTGTGTGTGTGTCTGTGCTAGTGTATATGTGTGATCCATGTGAGTATATATATGTGTGTGTGAGTGTATTTGGGTGTGTCTGTGTGAGTGTGTCTGTGTGTCTATGTGAGAGTATGTCTGTGTGAGTGTGTCTGTGCTAGTGTATATCTGTGGTCCTTGTGAGTACATATGTGTGTGTGAGTGTATTTGGGCACGTGTCTCTGTGAGTATGTGTCTGTGAGTGTGTCTGTGCTAGTGTATATGTGCGTGTCTGTGTGCATCGGTGTATTTCTTCTTGGTATCACCATGTCTGGTCAAATACCTGTCATAACGGGCAAGGACTGCAAAAGGAGGTTTTAGGTTTTAAACAAAGTCAAGGAAGAACCGTCAAGAAGCAGAGAGAGCAGGAGCTACAGAGACACAAGCCATGCTTTGGCCTCTGTAATCAGAGCTAGGACAGCTTCCTTGTGCCTTTGGCTCCCTGAGTAGGAGTAGTGCATGGGAAATCAGAGTAAAGACATTAACCCTGTGGAATCTGGCTCTTTCTTGGGGCAAAATCCCTTGGCACACAGGCAGGTCAGGCTATAGCTCGTGGCGAGTAGCTTTTCCAGTTGAAATGTTCAATCATTTTTTTCTTCTGTTATTTTTCCTCCCCTGGGCAAATTTACTTTCACACAATAATTACCTTATTCAGATTCTTTTGAAAATGTCATTGGGTTTGATAGCTTCTTCAGTTGGATTTGCCCTCGTAGGCAGACGGGAGGGCTTTGACAGTATTTACGTTCCATTATGCAGAGTGGGCAGAACAGAGAAAAACAGGGAAGAAAGAGTTAGGTTTGGAGAGATGGTTACTTGGAAAAAAGCAAGTTTTGAAGAAGAGGAAAGACAAGAGAGCTATCAATTATGTCATTAAATATATTATAAAATTTTGTGTTTTCAAAAGCATTCTTTTTAGCCATCGTTCATTCATTCATTCATTCATTCATTCATTCATTCATTCATTCATTCATCATTTTCCTCACTAGACTTTCACAGTGCATAGTCCACATGCTGTAGGAAAAAGGACCACAGACCTAGAATTCAGAAACAAGACTTCACCGTGTGTAAGATCTGCTTTGCTGGGAAGGAGGAGCAGTGTGCTCACCAGCAACTGCCTCACACACTGAAAAGTCAAGGCTTTCCTTTACACCTGAGTAAAACCCAAGACCCTTCCAAGCTTTGCCTTGTAATTCCCGGGGGAGAGGAGTCCCATGACCCTCAGGCAGGGAAGATGGAACTTGAAGACAAAACCCAGAGGAGAAGGGGGAGGACCTTGGGGTCAGGAGTCAAACTCTGCACAGGATTTTTGGAAGGGTTACCAATGGCATGCATCTGTAAGGGGCCGCCACCTTTATTCCACAAAATATTTAGGATCACAGCAGGTCACAGTATTTATTCAGGGGAGCAAAATGAACAAAGTCTACCTAGGAGTCGCAGTATCTGTCCAGGAGAATAAAATACTATGACATCCAGATTCTATTTGCTGGGCGAGATGCTTTTCATTTCCAGAATAGGTGACGTGAAGGTCTGAAGTTACAGAGGTACTGATTTCCTGGCCATATGAGCCTTCACTGTACAGGAGTCGAAGGTGACGTAAGTGTGGCCCTGTCTTCTGGGTTTTCCTCGGCTGGTGGGACAGAACCCTGGAGACAGCCCAGACTTGACAGCAACAGTGTTTGTGTCCCTTAGCCTAGCTTACTTCCAGGAGGAAACGGGGAGAAATTTAAAAGTAAGCCCCGAAGAATTTCACTTCTCCAAGCACCCCAGTTGCACAAATCTCATTCTGAACACCCATCATGAGCTCACAACAAGATAGACAAGGAACCATGTGGGAGATGGGCTTGGAAGCCCAGCAGAGCCTCTCATGTGGGGTGGAGCCAGCCCTGACTCTATGACTGGATCTGCAGTGTTCCAGAATGCGAGTGTAGATTCCAGAGCCACGTTCAAACCCTCTCACCCCTTGGTTGCTGCTGGCTTGTGGGATTTCAGCGCTAACGTGAGCATGGTCAGGAATGCAGGACTGGTTACTGGTGGTCGCTGTGGGGTCTCGATTTCAGAGACTGGAGGGTCAAGTTCCAGCTCAGAGGTAGCCTGGGTGCTCAGGACGTGGTGGGGTGGGTGGGGGTGGGGCTGTTGGGCAACGACACCAGGTTCTTGGCATCTCACTGGACTCAGCGGTCAGTGGCCACAGCAGAGGCTATTTTCACATCAGGCCAGAACTACGGCTCATATTCTGAGTTTTACTTCTGGCTGCTTAGCTTCCCATCTGTTTCATCTCTTTGTGAGCTAACTGATCTCCTTTAATAATTCCCATTTATTCTCAAACTAGCCAAAGTGGACTCTGTTGACAACTAAAAACCAGGACTGGGCCACTGTGTGTTTAAGGGACCTTGTGCTAAAAGTATGTCCAAAAGGGTGAATGGAAGGGAGGGAGGGAGGGCAGAGAGAAAGGTTGACCAACGGATTGAGAATCTGGAGGCTCTGGTTTTAGAACTGAGCAGTGACTCTGGGCAAACTGTTTCTCATTTCTTATCTCTAGAGAATTCATAATATTATGAGTCAGGTGTTTAAAAATTATTATTATTATTATTATTATATTTTTATGAGTAGGTTTTAAAGGTCGCTTCTGGTTTAAACATCCTTTGAAACAGTGTGATAGTTCAGTGTTTTATATGATATTTACTTTTTGAGTCTTTATTTTTTGCCATCAAATGAGTAGAATAAAGTAAGATTGAGATGGGACCAGAGTCACTGATTTGGATGAATCTAAGAAAAAAACAAAACCATTAATGCTCTCTTCTTGCTTCAGGAAACTGGAGGCAGCAGCCTCCTACCTTCCCTCACCACAGAGCTGGGACTCAGGGAAGAAGGCAGAGTTCCCCATACCTGGAGAAGGCTTCTCCTGGGCTGGCAAGCTTTGCATCATGAAGCAGCACATTCCTGTCTTTCATTGTGTGATATAAAAATCCATGAAATGAAAATATAGAGGAGACATTTATCAAAACCCTCAGTGTGGTTAAATCGGTGAACTGTGCACCAACACATTTATTCTTATTAAAGCATTAAAATGGCGGAAAACCAGGGATTGTCACTGTATCCCCCCTGGTAGGCCCACTTCTGTCAAGGTGGGAAGACAACCTAGCAAAACTTCCCTCAAGAAGACCACATGGTCTGGCCCCCTTGGTGATGTGGGTGTGTATCAAGATGGTGGGCTCTAAGCTTTGTTTCTCTCTCTCTGGAGGAAGGCGGTGTCTTCCAGGCTGTGGATTCATACCCTATTTCAGGGACAGAGGAGGCCAGAGTGGGTGGAGCCTTGTCTCTCAGGAGAAATGTCCCAACGTTTCCAAATTCTCCTCCCAACCAGAAAGAGATGCCGTGGCAAGGCTACAGCTGGGATTCCAGCTGTCAGGGTTGGTTTTCTGTGTCAGCTTGGCTAATGCTTCCCGTTGTTTGGTCAGACACTAGTCTGATGTTGCTGTGAGGGTATTTTTAAGATGTGAGTGACATTCAAATCAGTAGACTTTGAATAAGGCAGATTACCCTTCCTAAACTGGAGAGGCCTCATCTAATCACTTGAAGGCTGGAAGAGCAAAGACTGAAGTTTCCCGAATAGGAAGGAACTCGCAAAACTGCAGCATAGAAACCTGGCCTGAGTTTCCAGCCCATCGCCCTGTGGAGTTTGGACCCAAGACCACAAGATCAACTCTTACCTGAATTTCCAGCCTGCCCTACAGATTTCAGACCTGCCAGCCCCCACAGTCTTCTGAGCCGGTTCCTTAAAACCATTTTCTCTCTCTATATCCAATCTATGCCTATCTATATCTGATCTATATTTATCTAGCTCCTCTTGGTTCTGTTTCTTCGGAGAACCCTTCTGATTAATCTGTCAGTCCTGTTTTTTCCCCATTCATGGTGTTTCCTCCGTTTTGTCAGTTTCTTCACCTGTAAAATGGAGATAAAACAACATCCCTATTAAGTCCACTAAGAGTTTTTGAAAATATGCTCCCATAATTGTCTGTGTTAAGATCTCTTCTCGGGCTGCAGTCTTTCAGTAATATGAATGCCTGGGCCCCTTCTGAGAGTCTGGGTCAGCAGACTCAGGGTGGGCATTGGGCATTCAGTCTTTAAAATGTGCTCCAGATGGGACACCTGTGTGGCGCAGTTGGTTAAGTGTCTGACTCTTGGTTTTAGATCAGGTCAGGATCTCAGAGTTGTGGGATTGAACCCTGAGTTGGGCTCTGTGCTCAGCATTGAGCCCACTTGGGATTTTCTCTCCCTCCTTTCATTCATGATTTTATTGACTTGGCTCCTTTGCCTTTGCTTTTGAATAAGTCTGGCCAGAGGTTTGTCGATCTTACTAAATCTTTCGTAGGATGAGCTTCTGTTTTTGTTGACCTGCTCTACTATTTTTCTGGTTTCTATTTCCCTCTTCCTCTGTCCCTCCCTGCCCCTCAACACGTGCTCATGCTCTCATAAATAAATAAATAAGGAAGTAAATAAAAATGTGCCCCAGATAAGTTTGATGTGAGGGAAGTTGAAGGCCATCGGCTTGGTAATAACACTGGACTTTCTTCCCATTGCAGCAGTGTGATGATCTGTTCACTTTTCACCACATCACACACCAGTGTAGACGCATGGAAACTGCACACCTTCCTCTCTGATTGTTCTTGCACACACTTTTATCCGACTGAAGTCTACCCCACCAAACACATGCTCCCCCACTCGGCAAACTCCTATTAATCTTTTAAGGCCCTGCAGAGAGGTGATGCTTTGCCGGGTCTCCAGGACCCTTGCCTATACGTCTGAAGCCTCTGTTATGACGTTGATGGCATCTCACATTACCATATTACTATATTACCGTCTAACTGCTCTTCTCTGTTGGGCTGCAAGCTCTTCAAAGTTGAACATCATATCGTTGTGTCCTCATGACCCAGCGTGATGCCTGACATATAAAGTTCAATAAATTTTTGCTGAATTTAAATTGCAAAGCAAGATTCTGTGTACGGATACTACGGTCACCAAGCAACCTTTTGATAATTCGACTTCCCCGGTAGCTGCCACGGATGGAGCAAATGCATGTTCCGACAGATGTGAATGTCTGGGCCACATGACAGGGCATTCATTTTTGGCAGGGAACTAATAAATTGGAGTCTTGGTTTACACATACCAAGTTTGCTAAATAAATGGCTTGCTTGTGGTCATAGCTCAATTACCCAAATACAGATGATCCTCCCAGCCTATTATTTGCAGACTGATTTTTATTTATTTTTTTGAATTGGCTCTTGTTTTCAGCCCTGACTTGTTTCCTCTCCTTCTTTCTGTGGATAATTGAGAGCTGGCAGTGAATGTGGCCCCTTTCAGAAAGGTAATTTTATAAAGCACTGATGTCGTGTCATTACTAATGTCCCTGATAGTCTGGGCTCAAATCTAGGGCAGAATCCACCAGAAGTGGGTATGGTGAGTCCGAACCCCAACCCTGATCTGCCTAGGTTGCTGTGGCAAAATCTAGCTCAGGGCAGTGTCTGGGTGCATCTTGGTTGGAAGGTGGGTGATGAAGACTGAGTCAAGCTGGCTGGTGTTATGTAGACACTGATCTTCCTCTCCTTTAGGTTTGAGACACATGGTCCATCTCACGTATTTTGCCTTTTGGGGCTGCTCTGACTGCAGACATTGGCATTCTAGCTTGGTTGCATAAAGCAGGCTCTCTTTGGAAGCTGTTGAAGGCCACAGGCTCCTGGGCAGAGGACTTTTCCCCAGAAGAACCCTGGAGTCAGTGTGGGACAGCCGGGGTCCCCCAGCTAGGGATCAGTGGGTGTGGGTCCCAGCTCTGCCGCCACTACTGTGTGCCCAGGGCAACAGGCAATCCATGCCTCATGTTGCCTTTGCTCTGGAGCTGGGACTCACCTCATGGTCTCTGTGTGCTGAAATTTAAGGATGGGGCGTCTGTTGAAGGGAAGTGGGACTGGACTGGCTCAACAGGGTGATGTTGGGCTCCAAACCTACCTTCCTCCAGACCATCCCCTCATTTAGAAACCTCTCTCCTTGTCCTTGATTCCATCCTCCATGCAGTCCTGCAACACTCGTGGGATTCTGTAGAAGACTGGAGGCCCCTCCTGGCCCCTCCTGCTCCAGATCTTCATGGAATGCTAGAGAGACTTCTCCTGGTTCCAGGCTATGGTCCTTCCATGGCCGTCAGTGTGGGTCCCTGCCATGCCTGCTTTGGTCCCTGTGCCTCCCTCCTGCCGTGGCCCTACCACCTGCAGACACACCGTGGGGCTGCCACAGGAATGAGACCACCTCCCAGCCTACCACCCTGTGCCTCTGGTTTTCATGTGGCCCCCACTCTGAGGAGTTATTGATCTTATGCTGAAGAGGGGAGGGTAACAGGGGCTGGAGCAACCAGCTTCCATGTCTTGTGATGAATTGATAATACAGCTGCCCTGCAGACTGAGCGACCCCTCCAGTCCTCTGCGTTTTCTCCCTGAAAGTCTGATTTGGGGAGGCAGAGTGGGGGTCCTGATGCCTGGAGCAGCCTGGGGTGGGTCCTTCAGCTGCTAACAGAGGTGCTCTGTGTCCTGTGGGAGTCAGAGAAGGCAGTGGGGCCAAGAAGAATCAGGGAGAGCAGGTACAAAGCGGAGCCCAGAGGTGGGAGCTGGGGTGTGGATGTGGGCAGATGCCAGGCTGGAGCATGGACAGGCCCCGAGCTGGGTGGTCGCAGGACTGGTTCCAGGACACAGGAGGGCGAGTGGCATGGAGGACAGCCTGCTGGGAAGCCGTCTGTACACTGCGCTGGGCAGTGACTGTACCTGTCCATGATGAAGACTACAAGTGTCTCTCCCAGGCCCTCATCCCTCTGACATAAGCCAGGGTCCCTCATCCAAGAAGCTCTCCATTTCTTCCTGGCCCAATCGCAATGGAAGAGAAATAACCATGAGAAACACTAGATCACCGATTCTCCCTCAGATTGCTTCATAATATACCTGGGCCCCATCCACAATTCTTGAATTATGCTTTTCAGGGGAGGAGCCCAGGGAATGCTCATCTATCTCTCCAAAGGGGCTTACCTATGATTCGTCCTAGTACTTTTATAGCTTACCCAAAAGTCCACAGACATGCTTTCACTTTTTCTGGGATCACTTTGGTTTGTGCAGACAACCAGGCTCAGTCCCTTGTTTACTTTTTATTGCTCGTAGTACTGTTTCACAAACAGCACCAGGGAAAGGACAAGAACTCTGGAGATGTTTAATAATACATGCAAGGCTGGGGAATTAAAGGCCACAGTAAGCACACACACCCAAGCACACAGACGTTCACAGATGTTCGCCCGTGATTCATTATACGGGAGAGAAGCTTATACTGAAGGAAAATGACAAAGGGCCAAAGAGAATGAAAAAGAAACTGGAAACCACCTACATTCACTCTGCATTCTCAAAGACGGCTGATTCCAGGTGCCTGCACGTGTCTGTGGCTTTAGAGCGACACGGGGTCATGCTATGTATGCTCTCTTATAATAAATGTGTTTTGAAATTTGACAACAGGTCGTAAGAAGATTATGTTCTCTTAAAAATACTAATGTAGCATTAGATCCTAAGCAGGGATTTCATTAGGAAATCACTATCAAAAATATCTCAAGGATAGGATACGGGAATCCAAAATTAGAAATTTGAGGTTCCCCTAACCCAAGTATGTAGCTGGCACATATGTACATCAACACATCCTCAAAATATAACATTACAAATTAAATGTTTAATTTGAACACAGAGATGATACGAGCCTTACTATTTTCACTGTATCACTTTTCTGCTCTTTCTGATAATTTGGTGATTTGTTAATAATCATAAACCTCCCTCAAAGGTGGTGCCTTAAAATGACATTTCATCGTTTCTCATGGTTCTTTGGATCAGCAATTGGGGTTGGAATCAAAAGACGCTCCTCCTGCTGAAGTCACCTGTAGGATTCTCAGATTTAGCAAGCAAGGGTATCCAGTTAAATGTGGACCTCAGATGAACAATAACTAATTTTTAGGGTAAGCATGTCCATGTGATATTTGGGAGAGAATAAGGCCAAAAATTACTCCTTCCACCGGTGTTTTGTGTTTCAGCTGGTCACCCCCCTCACCTGGGATCACTCATTCTGTGGTTGGAGGGCCTTGGTTCCCCTCCAGGTGGCCACTCACCCTGCTCTAAGCTGGATGGGACTTCTTCACAAGGTGGGCTCAGGGCAGCGATTCAAAAGGGCAAAGGTGGGAGCACTGGACATTATACAGGGTCACTTTGTCTTCATCTAGTGGTCCAACAAGTCACAGGCCAGTCCACATTCAACAAATGGGAACAAGGCTCTAACTTTTGATGGGAGGAACAGCAAGGTGACGCTGCGAAGGGCCCTGGATCTGGGGTGGAAGGAATTCTTGCAGCCCTCAGTGCAAGCAGAGAGTCAACATCCCTCTCTCACATTGAAAACAAGGCCTTTTACTCTACTGTGCCATGGTTGTTTCCCGCGGTCCCTATTTGATATTTAGATTTGTTGCCAAGAACAGGAATTTTTGTGTATTTGTCTGATTTTCTTGCATACTTTTTTTTCCTTTAAGAGTTAAAAATCACTGCCTTGGTTCAGAGCCCAGCTTCAGCACTTACTAGCTGTGTGTCCAGGGGGAAAAATTCACTTGACATCTTTGAGACTCAGTTTTCTCATTTGCAAAATGGACACAGCACTGTGGCTCACCTTGTCTCTTACTGGGATGATTAAACATACTGAATCTAAGATGACCAATAACTATTGGTCATTATTAAGGTAAATTCCTAGAAGTGGAATTTTTATGTTAAGAGATGTAGAGATAATTAAGACATTTGCTATCTATAAATAAATTAAAGGAACCACGTTTTCGATTAAGGAGAACAAGTTCAAACTCTATAGCCTAGTGGTTAAAAATAAGACGTTAGAGCAGGAGTCAGTCAAATGTTACTATGACTATTTATTTATTTAGGCTCTATGCTCAGTGTGGAGCCCAGTGTGGGGCTCAAACTTATAACCCTGAGATCAAGACCTGAGCTGAAACTAAAAGTAGGATGCTTAACTGACTGAGCCACCCAGGACCCCTTGGGTTGTTTTTGTTTTGTTTTGTTTTAATATGGTTTTACTGGAATACAGCTATGCTCTTCTACTAATGCACCATCTGGCAGTGCTTTTGCCCTATAAAGGCAGAGTTCAGTGGTTGCTGCAGAGACCTATTGGCCCACAAAACTGAAAATATTTACCATATGACCCTTTCCAGAAAGTTCTTCCACCTCTAGTTTGGAGCAGGAGAAGCCTGCACTCTGCCAGGCACCCTCTGTGTGGTGGCAGATGGGCGTGTGTGTGTGTGTGTGTGTGTGTGTGTGTGTGTGTGTGTGCAGTGTGTATGTAGCCAGAGTATGGGGCACAGCCATCCAACCTTGAGCAGTTTAGAAAATTTTCTGTCCTCTTAATAGTACTATTGACAGGACGTGCTGAGCAATACTAGAAGGTGCCAGAGGAAGCCACGTGGAAGCCTGGCTGTAGGAAATATGTAAAGAGGTTTGCCAGTGTGCCTGCTCACCCAACAACCAGTGACACTGGCCTTGCCTGCATGGCCTGACCTCTCCCAGGAGACAGCTCTGGCCCCACCCACTTCCAATTCTGTAACCTTGGGGGCTCCTCATGCTACATCTGTGAAACTGGGTTTCTGTCCTGCCTTCTGTTGACCAGAGTGCCATCATGTGCCCTTCAGTCCATGGACCAAGGCCAGGGTACCTGTTAGGTCCTGAGCACTACACTCTAAGCTGGACATTGGTTACCTTGGAAGCTCTGCTTCCATCCTTACACCAATGCTCTGAGGTGGATCTTATTCTCTTGACTTTATAGACTCAGAAACTGAGGTTCAGAAAGGTCATATAACTTTTTCAAAGTCACACAGCCATGTAAGGATTGGAGCTGGGGTTTGATCTACATGACTCCAAAAACTTGTTCTTACTACCGCTAGAACCAGATAGAACCAGAGAACCAGATAGAACCAGAGAACTGATAGTCTAGCAGAAAAGAGGCCATGGTACACACATTGTAATGGAAGTCCAAGGACATCTTTTCCATATGAAATGTAGATAACTGGTAGGAGAGTCCAGAAGAATAAAGGGTAATCTTATTAGATAGAAACATTTGATCTTGATTGGAATTCCAGATGGCTAGGATAAGAAAATTTTTTTTTCCAAATCTGAGGTCTGCAGTAAAATTAGGGGGGCAAAAAATGATGGAACCAGATATGTTGGGTCAAAAGTTGGGAGGTAAATGATCATCTTTACTGAAGAAAGAGGTTGACTGTGGGCGATGTCATGGGGAGGCCCTCCTGTGTGAGACCTGCAGGTTGCCTGCAGGTAACTCTAGGGAGAGGTCCATTATGGGTCCCAATGTTTAAGGCAGACACATCATCACTCATTCTGGGCTCTGTCTCTTGGCTTGCGAAGTCACCTGGTTTCCACTGCATTTGCTGCTGATATAGTCAATTGAGGTACTAAGGTTAGGCTCTGGGCACCCCTCTCTGCCCACTCCACTTCTGGAAGGGAATAATTGTCACCCTGCATTCTCTTCACACGTCTTGAGAAGCAGGAAATAATCAGTCAACAGTGCTGATAGGTGTTAACTATGTGTCTGTGGACAGCAGTTCCCAACCTCTGCACCTGCTAGCCAAGCCTGCAAGAACCACATCTCCGGTCTAGGTGAGAACCAGTGATACATGTCCTGCAGAGGCACTGTGAAGGGGCAATGAGACACACATGTTCACACTCCCAGCCAGGATGTGTTAGGTAGAGGAGCTTAGGAAGAGCCCATGGAGGGAAGGAAAGATGCAACAGCACCTGAATGTCTCTTTAATTGCTGAGCCCACTGCTGTGCAGACTTGATGCATTTCATTTTCAAAATATGATCCCCAGCTTGTTTGCAAGCAGACCCTCTGGATATTTAAGCTGAAACTAGATGAGATCAAAGACCACTGATTTCAACTTCAGATTGTCGGATTTCATTGGCCTGGGAAGAAACCTGGGATGATGTTCTTAAAATGCTCTCCTGGTGATTCTGACATGCCATCTGGACTGAGAAGCACTGGGATGTAATCCAACCTGAGTTCCTCACTCTGCAGGGAAAGAAACTGAGGCCTGGAGAAAGGCTATTGCTGGGAAGCCACCTGCCATGAAACAAAATGCAGGAAATCTGCTAGGCTACCTCTGGAGGCTTCTTTCATTTTGTGTTCCTTGTTCCTCCTTCCTCTTCATGTGCAGGGAGAGAGAAGCTGAACTTGGACCTGTGGTCAACATCAAACACCGGCCCCTTCCCCGGACCCTCTGTGACCCTGTGACTCCCTCCTGCCCACTTTCTGTTTCCCAAGTGACTTGGGTTCCACTTTTGTTTTAATTGATAAAATGTCCCTTCTGGAATGTCATGTCTGTTTTTCCTGTTCATTCTCCTGGAAGCAAACGGGAAAGATTTATTGCTCCTTGTAAAACCCCAGCCTTGTTTAGAAATTGCTTGTGATTGATTAAGTAATAAAAATGCTTTTAAGACAGGGAGGTAAATCTCCCTGCTAATTGCCCTGTGCTTTACATTAGAACCTTGTTACACTGCCTGACGCTCTCCCAGGCTGGACAACTTTGTAATTTCCATCACCCTGAAAAGTCACATTGGAATCATTGTCTGCAGCTTTTTTCCAGGACTGAGACTGTTAAAAGACACAGACAGATAATTAATGGGCCAATAAACACAACCAGCAAAGCATTTGAAACAAGAGAGCAAATCCCTTCTTCTCTCTGAGTGTGAGTTCCGGCGTTCATCTGGGTGTGTGAATGGGAGCCAAGCCCCCATGGAAGGGTGGTCCAGATGGGAGATGGAAGGAGTTTCTCAGCCTCCATCTGCCCTTCCCCTCCTTCTAGTACAATGGTCTGTGTACCCCAAAAGATGGATGGATGATGAGTCAGGCTCACTGGCTTCCAGCCAGAAGGGGATGAAACTTGCATCCCAGTGGGGAGAACACATTCCCGGACAGGGGGAGAGGGCACAGGGAGCATGTGGTATGGGGTCTAGTGAGCCTGGATTAGATGGTTGGCTCTCTGAGCCCTGATGGGATACAGTGATGCAGCCATCACCAAGTTCACTCTTAATCTCCATCAGCAGAGTCATTGTACTCTTATATAACCCTCTGCAGTTTTCAAAACTTTTGAAGTCCACAAGAATGGCATGAGATACTGAAACAGCTCTTTGCGCCCCTCTTCTGACAGCTGTCTCTGAACATAGGCAGTTTCTAATCAGTCTAGAAAACCAGGGAAATATTTCCACTATGGAAAAAAGAAACAGGTCCCCAGGGAAGATGTGGTATAATAAGAATGATATTTGGTCTTTGTTCCCAGTTCCTGGCATCGAGCTCCTAAGTCCTTGGAAGGTTTTGAGTGATAAGGGTGACAGGAATCCTTTTTGTTCTGAAGAGCTTCAGGATGGGGGCTGGTAGTCAGAAATATTAAGCTTTGATTAGAAGCTTGGAACTTTCAGCCCTACCTCCTAACCTCCTAGAAGGAGAAAGGGGCTGGAGATTAAAGTAATCAATAATAGCCAATAATTTATTTAATCATGCGTATATAATGAAACCTTAATAAGACCCCCTAAACAATAGGTTCAGAGAGCTTCTGAGTTGGAGAACAAATCCATGTGCTGGGAGGGCAACACAGCCTAACTCGAGGAAGGCAGAAGCTCCCATGCTCAGGACCCTTCCAGACCTCATCCAAGGTACCTCTTCATCTGGCTGTTAATTCATATGCTTTATAATAAACAGGCCATAGTAAGTAAATGTTTCCCAGAGTTTTGTGCACTATTCAAGGAAACTTGAAAGGGGGGTTTTGGGAACCCCAGATTTTGTAGCAAAGTCAGAAAGGTGTGTGGGTAATCCACGGATCTTGTACTTGTGGCTGGCATGTGATGGAGGTGCAGGCTGATGGGACTGAGCCCTCAGACCTGTGAAGTCCGGACTAACTCCAGGCAATTAGGTTGGAATTGAATGGAATTGTAGGATACCAACCAATTCTGGTTTGGTGAGGGAAAAAGAACCTCTACACATTTGGTGTCAGAAGTGTGAGTATAAACACCTGACGAGGGTTTCTGAGTGTGCAGGTAGAACTACTTAAGTGGCATCTGGCCCAGGAGACATTTCTTGTCTCACCACGGCCAGCTGTCTGATAACCTCTACTTACGGTAGTAGCAGCTTTGGCAGGCATATTTCCCTTGGGGGAGATCCAATTATCCAGCATATTCTGCCTGGCACAGGTGTTAGTGATAGCAAGTAACTGGAAACATAAGGCAAATTTATAATTGGTCTGCCAATGAACTCAGGAGATCCCCGAGTGTTCTAAAACTACTTAGAGAATGATTTATGATTTTGAGCATTTTTATAGGGAGGGTCCACTTCCTTTTTCTAAGTTTTAAGGGGGTCACAAATCAAAGACAATTTAAGAAAATCCTAAAGTTGTATGACTATCAGAAAGGTGGCAGGCAACAGACACATGAGAAAGTGCTCAACATCACTCGGCATCAGAGAAATACAAATTAAAACCACAGCGAGATACCACCTTACACCAGTCAGAATGGCTAAAATCAACAAGTCAGGAAATGACAGATGTTGGCGAGGTTGCGGAGAAAGGGGAACCCTCCTACACTGTTGGTGGGAATGCAAACTGGTGCAGCCACTCTGGAAAACAGTATGGAGATTCCTCAAAAAGTTGAAAATGGAGCTACCCTACGACCCAGCAATCGCACTACTGGGTATTTATCCTAAAGACACAAAGGTAGTGTTCCTCAGGGGCACGTGCACCCGAATGTTTATAGCAGCAATGTCCACAATAGCCAAACTATGGAAAGAACCTAGATGTCCATCAACAGATGAATGGATAAAGAAGATGTGGTATATATATACAATGGAATA
>LNAC01000405.1:734281-881802 GCA_002007465.1 Ailurus styani
ACAAACCATAAGAGACTCCTAATCTCACAAAACAAACTGAGGGTTACTGGGGGGTGGGAGGGTAGGGATAGGGTGGATGGGTTATGGACATTGGGGAGGGTTTGTGCTTTGGTGAATGCTGTGAAAGATGTAAGCCTGATGATTCACAGACCTGTACCCCTTGGGCAAATAATAAAAATAAAATTTGAAAAAAAAAAAAAAAAGAAAGGTGGCAGGAACATTAATTCTGTCTCAGAGGGTCAGGGTGGGTTTTACTGAGGAAATGACATTTGGACTAGGCCTTGGAGGGAGAATGGGCTGTCCAGGAGCCGAAGAAGGGGATTGTAGCAAAGGATGTGCAAAGGATCGGAGTCCTGGAAAATCATGTCTTAACTGCAGAACAGAGAGAAAGGAGGTTGGAACAGAGGGCACCAAGGAGAATGCACCTGGGAAAGCAACACTGGGGGATGGAGTTTAAGCTTGACCCTTAAGTCCCCAGACACTAGCTCTTCCTTGTGTCTACTGCATGATTGTTCTGTTTGAAACAAGGTCATGACCAGCTCAGAGAAGGGAAGTGAGACATCAGTTGAGTCCAGTTGTCAGGGGGCAAAGCAACTTAGGGGACAGTGACATCCAGAGGACTGAGTGGGATCAAAGGAATACCCTACCTCAAATATTTGGCTTGGCCAGCTGTTCTCAAGCTTACTTAGGACTTCCCTAGGACTTGTCATTCTGAGTCCCAGATTTTCTAGACTGGCTTCCATGGAAAGTCACTCTGCTCAAACAAGTTACTGTGGAAAGACTGTTTCCCCAGGAGAGAGTTTCAGGTTTTGACCATGGCCAGCTGGGAACTTTTCATCTGTCTTAAGGATAATATGTAGGTCAAATGACAGAGACAGACCATGGGTGTAAATATGTCATTATGCTTTTGTCACAGTATTATTTAGCTATTCCTTTCTTGCTATGCATTGGAGACACCCAAACTTCAAGTTACCAAAGAGAAATGTTAGCTTTGGAGAGAGGACTTCACTCAACTCCTGGAATCCTCAGCATCCCTGAGAAGAGGAGATCAGAAAAGCCATAGCTCCCGGAACCCTCCATGTAGGAACAGGATAATGAAGAGAATCCACAGTGAAGGTAGGGTCTTAGTTTTAAAACTGCTGCTCCTCAAGTTATGCCTCTGGTCCTGCCATGAAGAAACTCTGCTCAGATTTGGTCTCAGGATGAGTGAGAACCTTCAAGTACATGTGATAGTAGCAAATAGGTGATGGGAAGCTCCCTAGCACCTCTTCCCACTCCTTCAGACCATCCTGCTGGTCTGGCTCTCCTGAAGTCTTAGGCAGGGCTTGGAGTTCTCTCCTGGCAGTGGGCCAACTTGTCACCGCTATGTCCCCTGTGGAAGGTAGAAACTGTGGAGACTCAGACAGACAGAAGCTCCCTGACCTCCAAGGCCTGGCTGTCTATATTACTAAGTCCAACAGAGTGACAAATTCTGGTCCAATAAAAGGAGTAGTGAACCATTACTGAGTACATACCAGGAGTTACTGTGCCAAGTGTCTGATTATTAGTGGGTTTATCTCATTGAATCCTCCCAACTGCCCTGTGCACTAAGCACTATAGATATCTCCACTTTACTGATGAGAAAATCAAAGATTGGAGAAGAGGAGAGTGAACTTTCCCAAAGTCCCATAACCAGGTAATAGTGGACTCATGATCCAGACCCAAGCCACCTGGCTTCAGAGGCACACACTTAACCACTATGCAGTCCTGCTGCTGAGGTCCACAGTCAGCTGGCCTCAGTCACCTAGGCATCTTGTACACAGGGCAGGGTGGAGGAAAAGGCTTCCAGGTGGCTCTTATCCTAGAAATAAAGTGGATAAAGAATAGTATATCTGAGAGATCTGAGCTGATGCAAGTGTACTGGAAGCATATCACAACTCATGGAAGGATGGTCTGGACGGCAACCAGGTGAGGTGCCAGGCTCCTGTCGAGGGGGCTTGAGGCATAGAGGCTGCCCAGCAGGTTATTTCCAGATCTTTCTCCTGGGTGGAGAGAGTGCAGTCAATTGGTTGACCCTTCTGGGGTGGACGGTACTATAGATTGCTGAGTGAGGCTGGGAGCAACAGAGCCTGGCTTTGCTGAGGTGGTTCTCACGTGGAGGGCAGTGACTTCCTCTCTTTGTCCGTCTTTCCAGAATACCAAGTAGAGGCAAGGGCAACTATGTGCCTCTCCAGACACATCTAACGGTAACAACAGCCATCACCATATTGAGGAACTTAGAGAAGTCTCCTTTGTTGGCCTGAGTGGGCTTGGGGCAGCTCCTCCTTCCTCTAGATGTGGTCTGACAGCAGAACTGTGGCACTGAGTCAAGGTGGCTCAATGGGGTGTAAACTAATAGAAGAACCTTTGGAGGTCAGCATCCCTCTGAAGAGCCACTGACTCAAACCACCTTTGGGGATGGCCCGAACATGAGCCTTTCCCACTGCCACTGAGTTCTTCCTGGGAAAACTTCATGCCTCTTCCTTCCAAGCTATATTTTATGGTGTCCAGTTGCTTATCAGCAGGAAAATACATTTCTCAAACATGTTGGCTTATCAGAGTTGAAAAGAAACATCATTCCTAATGGAAAGTGAAATAGGTCAACCCCCTTCTACTCCTATTACAATGTGCAAAAGCTTAGTCTTGGGAAGTGTGTATGCAGGTTAAATATTTGCAGCAAATATTTTAACCATGGTGATCTCTTGAAGGTGTTTAAGCAGTGAAATAATACAATCAGATTTGTGAGTTCTCGTTCAACACTGAGGGTTATAATTAACATTCTGCTTGGTTGTGATGCTCTTGAGGATAAGGAATGAAGCCCTCTTTCTGCCTCCCTAGCACCTGGCAAACAAGTGCCCCGTACTAACTCACTACTCAGCAAGTCTTGAATGCATGAAAGAATGTGCAGTAAAGTCTGCAAGTGTAGGTGAGAATGAGGCTGGAGTTGGAGGTTGTGAATTGGAAGCTGGGAGGGACTAGAGCCAGAGGAAGAGGCCAGAGGAACTCAGACATAAGGCCAGGGGGAGGGGTGTGAATTATAGAAATGGGTTCTGGAAAGGGAGAAAAATGGGTGGATGCAGGACATGTCATGCAAGCAAGATGGGCACTTATTTCTATGATGGAGAGCAGCACTATCCAATAGAATGTTCTATAATGATGGAAATGCTTTATATTTACACTGTCCAATATGGTTGCCATTAGCCATATGTGGCTATTCGGCACTTGAAATGTGGTTAGCATGACTGAGGAACTGAATTTTTAATTTAGAAAATTTGTGATTAAATTTAAATAGCCACATGAGGCTAGTNCACATCTTTCACAGCCCTCACCAAAGCACAAACCCTCCCCAGGAACTGAATTTTTAATTTAGAAAATTTGTGATTAAATTTAAATAGCCACATGAGGCTAGTAGCTACCATATTGGGTAGTATACTCTATTTAATCTGCAAATCACAGATATGGTTTTGTGAGTCTGGGAAAAAGATGGTGGAGAAATTGAAGACAAGTGTAGCAGCAGGAAATTCTACAGTGAAATCTCAGGCTTGGGCTGTTCATTGTAAGTGCAAAGTTGGTGGGAAATAAATAAAATTACAGTATCCCAAAGATTGTCAATCTCATATCCTTGACATATTAGCTGACTTGCAGCTGGAGTCATTTAGCCATTAGTTTTATGGTCAAAAATGAAATAAAGTGTCTCTCTGCTTCTTTGGCATCTGTCCTGGTCCAGGTGAGGATGTTATCTCTTTCGCCTTTCTATCCTTCTTGCAGAGGTGTGTGGATGAGGTTTCACTGGGAGGGATAATCCAATCCAGCCAAATCTAGCTGGGCTTTTCATGAGCACTTATAGCAAATTAACCCAAATTTGCTCTGGCGGGAGTGGGGGGAAGGTTTTTATTTCGCTGGCATCATGTGCACGTAATAAAAGTGCCCTTTTTAATAAAAATCAACAACTCTAAATACACAGTAAATGTTGCAACATTAATAAAACATACTATGCATTAAATTCAACTTTACTATGCAACATGCACTATTTACAGCTTTCATTTTAGGCCCGATCATGCTTCCAGTGGTGAGTGAAATGGCCTCAAACAGCTGTCAGATGGTGTGAAATGAACACAGACGCAAGGTAAATAAAACTCACATGAACCCTGGATGTTCTTTCTCAGCAGTGAGAACAGCCCTCCGTGACTAAGGATGGGTGTGTAGTCTGTAGCCAATTGCACCATGGCGTACAGCCTTCCTCCCTCTGTCTCTTTCTTCTTCTCTTCCTCCCCAACTCTCTCTTTTCCTTCTTTTTTTTTCTTGAGCAATACAAAAGAGATTAAAGGCATCTCCTGTTATCCAGGGGCTTAACTGATGAATATGGAGATTAAACATGAACGATATACATGACACAGTTCTTCATGGATTCCCTGATGTTTAAAGGATATAGGTTTCTGATTCATCGTATGTGCTATTTCCTCCCACTGAATTCCCCCGCCTCGAGCTTCTCCACCTAGAAAACTCTTACTCGTCCTTCAAAACCCAAATCAAATGTTACCTCCTCTGTGAAGACTTCCTTGAGCCCCCAGGCAGAGTCCATGACTACCTTGTTTGTTTGTGCTTTCATCATACTACTTTTTCTAGTTCCCAATGATAGGAATTATCACACACACATTCTGTAGTGAAATTCCTTGTCTTCATTTTTTGTGATTCCTGCTGTGAGACCTCCAAAGGCAGGAACTTTGATATGTAGTTTTCTGCATCTTCAGGGCCTCTTGCTTTGCCTAACACATGGAAAGTTGCATAAGCAACACTTCTTTCAAGTGAATTTGGTGGCATATATAAAGCTGTGTTAATGTAGCTACACTAAGTTCTGCAGAATTTGAAGGAAGTGTGTGGGTCAATTCTGTCTGTTCACCTAATTAAAGTCTTTTAAATGTCTTCATCATTCAGACTGGTAGGCCTCTGTCAGCCACGCTCCTTCTGTCTTGTGGCTCCATCATCTTTAACACCTAGCTCCCAAGGTCCCTGGGCTTGACTTCCTGTAGCTGGCAAAAGGGAAAGGACCTGAAAGGTGCTGGGTGGTGATGGGAGCAGGCAGATGGAAGGGAGACACGCATACCACACTGTCTACAGCTCAGGCCGTGGCCACACTGAACTGCAAGACAGGCCGGGGAACAGTTCAGCGAGGTGCCCAGAAGAATAAGTCTGGTGCTCACATAGCCAGTTTGAAGAGGTAGGCAGTGCCCCAAACAACTCCCCCTTATTCGTGATGCTGAGACAGTTTGGCTTTCCTGATTTTCATTGTGCCAAGCACATTTCCCCTTTAGGTGTGCTGTTTCCTCTGCCCCGAATCTCTTTTTCCTGGAGTCCTTGATCAATCTCAAGCAGTTTACACTCTTCTCCCTCCCAGTTCCCCTCTTGGATGTTTTATAGCACTCAGTACTCACTGCACTCAAATTGTCACTCACCTCCACTAGGTTACAAGTTCTATGAGAGCACAGCTCCTTCTAGCAATAGACCAATGGCTGCTCCTGGTTGCATTCCAAGGGCCAACCCCTGGGCCAGAAGCTCAGGTTCCTCTGGTGGCCAATCTGACAATCCCATTCTCCTTCATGTTGATGAATCCCAAAGAAGATTCTTCCATATCTTCTACTGGTTTCTAAAAAAGCAATTGGTATGGAGGATGCCTGGGTGGCTCAGTTGGTTGAGCGTCTGACTCTTGATTTCGGCTCAGGTCATGATCTCAGGTAGTGGGGTCGAGCCCCATGTTGGGCTCTGTGCTTAGCAAGGAATCTGCTTGAGGATTCTCTCTCTCTCTCCCTCTCTGAGTGCCCCTCCCCCTGCTCATACTCTCTCTTTCTCTCTCTAAAAAAACCCCACAAACCAACCAAAAATACCCAATTGGCACAGGGTGTGGGATATGGCAGTTGAGATGTCTTAGGATCAGCTGCATCTTATAGACAAACTCAAGACATGGTAAGTTCTATAAAAATGATGTTTAGTAGGCTCTGTTCCTGACTGATCAAATTGAGAATTAAAAAGATGACTTGAGTTCAACTACTTTCTGTTTTACGTGACCTTGGGAAACAACTTAACTTCCATGCAGTCAGTTTTCTGTAAAATGGGCCTGACAGTATAGAGCAGAGCACAAGTGGAAAGCAGTGGGGCCATGCCTGATGTCTAGTAGGAACTCAGTATGTACCTCTCCCATTTCTCTTTGATTTTATCCTTTCTTTTCCTCCCCCGCTCCACCGTTTTTCTTCCTCTTTCATGTTTTTTTCTCTCTTTAAATAGTGTGGGTCTTATATGAAGATCTAACAGTGTGTCTTCATTTGCCTCTCTCCCCATCCATCAGAGCTTGCAGCCCCTTTCCTGCCTACAGGACTCTTCCCAGGGCCTTATTGACCTCCCTTGTCCCCCCAACTTCCAGCACAGACTGACTTTTCTGCGAGACCATGTGACGGTAAATTTCTAGTACATGTAGTTAATAGGTTAATCGGTTTCAGGAGACCCAACTTGGCCCATATTCAGACTATAATAATGACTTGTGCTTTAATTGGTTTTCCCTCATTTGGGGGCCATGGGAACACAATTTCCTCAAATTCTCAGTAGGATTGATGGTTGGAGTAACCACTGAAGTCTGCTTCAGTCAGACCAAATGTGAAAAGGTCCTTCTAGGACAAAACTCAGATCCCTGTTCTTTCTTACAAATGGGGGCACCAAGGAAGGTGCCCACATGCCTGCTGAAGGACCTAATCCAGTCCCTGAAGAGGCTCTCTCAACCAAGTCATTCACGACTGCATCTGCTCCATTCGCTAGGCGGCCATGACGGTGTGGCTCTGATGGAAATGGAAGTACTGTATGAACAGGGGGCCCCCAAAAATACTCTAAAAACTTTTAATTGTCTTGCTTTCGATGAAGAGTAAAAAAGGTGATCCTATACAGCATTCTGGGGGAGGACATGAAGGTTTTAACACTCCCTGGGTTCTATCAGGTGACTGAAAGGGACAGAACTGTGAATCCTGGTTCTTGGGTGAGCACCTTGAGGGGACACCTTTGTTTGCCTTTGTGTCCCAGGCCCTCTCTTATTAGAGATACCTCACAGACAGTCGCTGAAATAAAATGAAAAATTCCCAGGACTTTTAACTAAGGTTGGAAAGGGCTGCTCCATACAAGAATACAGTTGACTAGCATATTAACTACATGCTCTTTTTTCCACCCTATAGCTTGGTTTGTGTTGAAATCTCTCCTGTCCTTGTCTGGGTTGATTGAACCTAGGTTTTTATTATCTGAGTGAGACAGAGAGGGAGAAGGGGAGAGGGTGGAGAGGACACATGCTTCCTTTTGGTTTGGTTTTGCTTTTGAGTGGTACTAGAAGAGATCCCCTGTTACCAGGAGCTTTCACAAACACTGCTCTTGTTATTCTCATGTGAAAATCAGATGTGAAAATCTCAGCCCAGAGAGGTTGAGGAATATGTCAAGTCCACACAGCTGAGCCAGCATCAAAACCATGGCTACGCACTCTAAAACTGATCCTTTTCTCCCCCACAAAGTCCATCCTAGGTCCAGGTCAGGTCAGCACGAAAAGAGGGAGGAAATGGAGTACCCACAGCACAGATACTGCATGTCTGTTGGCCCGAGGAGTTACAGAAACCCTTCTGGGGTATGTTATCTCTCTATTCTCTGCCTTCCTTTGGCAGCCTCAGTGACTCACATTGTAGGTTATGTGATAGAAGGTACAGGTGATCTTGAAATCCCCAAGGAGAGCTATGATCATATAGTAAGGGATAGACCTGGTGGTTGTTTCCCTCACACTTAGAGACCCGGGTCTTGGGAGGCCTGCATTTTTCTTAATCCCAGGGAGAATGTAAGTCTATTTGTAATTCTATGATGAAGGAGGTAAGTGGTATAGACTCCTCTCTTTGTCAGCGGTTGCTCAGAGGTGGTGGTGGTGATACATGAAAGACAAATTGTCGACTTTTGCAGCCTCTGGCTTTAGTTTCTGGGGACAGCTGGAGAAGAGAGCGCCCCCTTCTGTTCTTGTGAGTTCCTCCAAACCTTGGCCACCACCCCTCAGGCCACCTTCATGATCTTTTCTGCTACTCCCTCAACCCTCTTGGGGCCATGAGAGCAACATCAGACTTGCACTATATGTAGCTTTCTGGGTCTGAAAGGTGATCTTTTTGGAACAACAAATCTTGTAGAAGAGCCATGGGACAGCACGTGGTAGCCTGGAGTCAGATGAACCTGGGTTGGAATCCAACCTGGACCATATTTCATGACGACCTGAGATATCTGAGCCTCGGTCTTCTCATCTGGGAAACAGGAAGCATGAGTCCCACCCATTGGAGTAGGGCCATCAGAAATCTCCCATGTAAAACTGGGTAGGAACTTGCTAGGCCCTTGAGCAATAAGACTGCTGCTGATAGATGACAAGTCCAGGCTCTGGAGTCTGACGGTGCTGTGTCAGATTCTGAATCTGTTCCTGACTAGTGTGCATGCTTGAGTGAGTGTTTCAACCTCTCTGATTCGGTAATTTGGTACTGACTAGTGGTCCATCCAGTATAACTACCTTCTAGGGTCAGTGTGAAGATGAAAAAATGTATGAGAGGGATTAACATAGAACTTGGTACAAAGAGGGCAGTTAATAAATGTTAATTTATTATATTGTTAAATATCGATATTAATACTCTCGCAAGTATTAAGTACTACAGTAATGATGCTGCACTGTGCTGCCCAGACTCTTCATTCAGGATCCAGGTTCTCATTCCCAGCTGCCAGGGCTATTGGCTACTGATGGCTCATAGCCAAGTCCTGGGCCCTTTGCTGAGGGGAGCTCCCTCACCCAGTGATTGGCCCCCTTGCTCCATTGGAAAGACTCTGCAGGATCCTCCCAGCTCCAGACTCCATGAGGCAAAGTCCCCTGTTGTAACTGCAGTGTGACCAATCCTGCTTTCCTTCACGGGGACTGACAAAAACTCTAGGCAGGCTTTTTAAATCCCTTTCCCAACCAGGCCTTGACTTCTGGGCTGCCATGTTTGTTTCTACATTGTCTAGTTTTGGCCAGGATCCTGGGAAGTCAGGTTAGCCAGAATTCTCTATCCCTGATATCTGATCATCTGATCACCTGATCACCCTGGATATCTGAGCAGGCTCCTCATCCCCCGCTCCCTTAGTGATGTCTGGTCACCCTGACCTGCCTTCGGTAGGAATCCTGTCAGGTTGGTTTAGCCAGAATGCCCCTTACCCCTCATACCCCTCATGTTTCTTTTGACAAATTTCTCCCAATCTGCTCCTTGGCTATAAATTCCCACTTTGCCCCATTGACTAAGGAGCTGAGCCTACTCTCTCTCCCTTGCTACAAAACCCCAATGGAGCAGCCCCTCGCCCCATACATAAATCTGTTTTGTGGTTTGTTAACAAGTGTCATTAATAATTTTTTTTTTAAGCAGGACCGTTCTCTAAAGCACTTGCAATAGGCCTCCTACATGAAAATCTCAGCATCTCAAAGTCTCTGTATTTCCAGGACTTAATCCATTCAATATCTGAATCTTCTTTACAACAGAGTAAACTAGCAACCCCCCTCCCCCAGCCCTCGTGAGACAGGGAGCTCTCCCAAGCTACTCTGCAGACAGTTCTAATAATTAGAAAATTTCTAAAAATAATATCCAACCATTATGTAGCTCTTTACTCTTACAAACTATTCCTATATATCTTACTTCTCTTGAGTCCCACAAAATCTTGGTAAGGCAAATCTTATTAATGTCTCCATTTTATAGAAGAACAATTCCAGAAAAATCAACAAAATTAACTACTTGCCCAAGATTATTTAAGGGATGACAATTACAGACATATATAATCAAATTGGTTCCAGGATTTTTTTTAATTAAAAAAATTATTTTATTATAGTTTTATTATTTTTTAGCTAATGTAGGTCTGAAAAACCTGGGTTGGAAGGACTCTAGTCTTCTTTCCACTGCTGCCACCACTCTCCTTATTGTTTTAGTGGATCACTTTCCACATTTAAGTCACCAATCTGGCCTCAGGAGAGAATGTGAATTCAGGAAATCTTACTTACAAATGGAAGAAACTGGATTCAACCTCTGGCCTCTTAACTTTAGAGCTGTTGGGCACTTACACCATGCCCTCTGTTTTTTTTTAATTTCCATACATGTCCTCTACTGGGGGTCCTAACACAAGCAGAAAATCCACCTGGCATGTGACGATCCTTTAGTGAATTCGAGACCCCCTGTGCCTTCTTTCCCCCCACATTTAGCTCCTCAGGTCCCTCCGCTCTTTTTCATGAGCCACCTGTGATATTGTGATTTATAACCAAAATATATATATTTGATCTTCATCTCTGTTTCTGGCACAGAGCTCCTAAAATTCTTGGAATTTCCTAAGTGATGAGAGTCATAAAGGTGTCTTCTGTTTTGTTAATGAGGGGACTTTTGGACCACACAGGAGGTTGGGGGCGAGTTGCCAGAAGAACCAAGCATGTGATTGAGGGTTGGAAATTTCAGTCCCATCCCATGAATTCCAGGGAGGGGAGGGAGGTTGGAGATCGAATCAATAGCCAATGGCCAATGATTTAATCAGCTGTGCCTATGAAATGCAGCCTCTACAAAAACTCAAAAGGACAGGGTTTGGAAAACTTCTGGGTTGGTGGACTTGTGGGGATTCAGGAAGAGGGGCGTGTTCAGAGACCACGGAAGCACTGTTCTCGTTCCCTGTACTTTGGCCTGTACATCTCTTCATCTGGCTGTTTCTGTGTTATATCCTCTCCTAATAAACTGGTCATCTAGTATGTACAATGTTTCTCTGAGTCTTGTGGGCCACTCTAGCAAATAAGTCAAATCCAACCAGGTAGTCTTTGGAACCTCTGATTTATAAGCAGTTGGTCAGATGTACACGTAACAACAAGGACTTACAGTTGGCATCTGATGGGGGTTCAATCTGTGGGATTGAGTCCCTCCCTAATCTGTGGGATCTGACACTCTCTCTGGGTAGATAGTGTCAGAATTGAGTTGACACACAGCAGGTGTTGGAGACTTCCCTGATGGTGTCGGGACCCCACCACACCCCGTATTGGAATTAAAATCAGAGTCATACTATGGTTATGTGTTCACATGTTATACCAAGTCTATTTAGCTGGATCAGCTCCAGTTTGGTAATAGTGCTCTTAAAAATGGCCCTAGAACTTAAGATGGTCCAGATGTGACCTGACCAGGCATTCCAGTTTAACTGAAGCTCAGTGACCTCCAAATCACCACAATCCTGGTTTAATGGCTGGTCACATAACTTCATAGATCTCTTAAGTGTTTAAGTATTCCCCTCAAACAGGAGAAACAAGGCTCACGCAAGAGTGTGTCTCTTCTTTATTATCTCTCTTAAAGTTTATGCGTTCAAATATGGTCTGGTTATGAGTTAACAACACAAGAACAATCAATACCAGACTCTGAAAAGGAGAACTCACAACATGTCTATAAAAGTGAAATTAGCGTCATAAAACAATTATGGATTCAAGTTTTATTTATTTATTTATTTTTGCCTCGACAAGGGGTATGATTATTTCTGTGCTCCTAAATTAAAATTGCAATGCTTTCAAAATCCATGTTACCTTTTTGGAGGGGCGTGCACAGAATTCTACCATTATTTGGACCTGGCTGCACGGCTTTTTAGCTGGTTCCATTTGTGAGAAAATGATAATGAGAGTGAACATGAATTCAGAACTTACTTTGTGCCAACAATTGTGCAAAGCAGGTCACAGATATTTTCTTATTTTATCCTCACAACAACCCAGAGGAGGAAGGTACCTTTACTGAGTAGCTTGCCTCAGATCACACAGTTGTTAGGAGGGGCTGCAAGGATGTGAGACTTTCTCAATGATGAGGTGGATGCTTGCGCTCCCTCTGCCTATTGGCTGAGCCTATGACCCATGACCTAGTTGGTTGTGAACTTGAGCAGGGAGCAAAGATATCCTTTTTAGTTCCCTGAATACTCACAGTCCCAGCAGAAAAGCCTGGAGGAGATCCCTGGCCCAGGGATCTAATTCTGTCACCCCTTTCCACCCCTGCACCCTTTTCTGCTTCCTGTCTGAGATATGTTCTAAACTCCAAACAATTGTGACCCCTCCTCCACTAATATCCCAGAATAAACATTATTAGAGGTTTTAAAAATTATAGGAAAAGAAGAAGGAAGCAAACTGAGGAAATGCCGTCTAATTTTACAAGAACTATTTGGCACTTCACTTAAAAATTCCCTTTCAAGGCATAAGTTCAAGAAACCTAGTTGGAGGTTCAATCTTTTATAAAGGAAAATGGCAGGGCCATTGGTTTTTAATATCCTATATATTACCCAAAAAAGGTAATGACCAATTTTGTAAGCTGCCTTTGGGGATGTGGCCAGGCAGGCTGTGAGCGAGACATGAAGTGATTCTTTGTGAAGTACATTTCCAAACACCTTTTATAAACGCCTGTCGTGGCTTCAATGGGCTTGTCAATTGTTAAGTGTTTCCAATGTCATCCTTGTGGGAGATGCCTTTTTACTATCCTGTGGCACTAATGGAGAGCCGTTTTGAGGGTGTCTTTCGCACACATTGACAACTTGGCTTGAGGAGGAAAGGCCAGAAACTATTTAAAGTTGTTGACATAGCTCTTTTTATGGAAGCAATAATACTTGTTCTTGAAATGTCATTGCATATAGTGTCCTATACACAATAATTATACATTTAGTACCCGCATAGTTGATGTGATCTAGTGCGAAAGTCTCTAGTACTTCCTTCTCTTGGCCACAATTATGTTTTCAGAATGTCAGATGTCTGTCTTCCTCCTCATCGGTTACTTTTCTGTGAAGGGCGAGTAGGTGGGTGAGAATTTGCCTTTTAAAGACAGAAAAGCATGCTTTCCCTTTGGGTTATTGATGTCCCTTGTTCCCTTTGATCTTTGGTGACTCCTTGTAAGAAAGCAGAATATGTCCTTGTTTTCCAAGGAGATTTGGGATGAGAGGTGAAGGCAGAGGACCCAGAAAAAAGTTTGGGTGGTGGAGAGAAATGGAAACTTGTTCCTAAAATTTTGATGGATCTCGGTCTGAGTGCAGGAAAATTGTGATATGACCAAGAGGCTGATGTCTCCCACTCCATCTGCTTATTTCTATGATGACAATGACTGGGAACATATGGCCCTCTGGTCCCCTCTATAATATATTATATATGTATGTGTGTGTGTGTGTGTGTGTGTGTGTGTGTGTGTGTGTGTGTGTGTGTGTATAATGGTTGTTTTAGTTAAAAAAAAATTTTTTTTAATCTAAGAGCATGTTGGTGGAGTGCAATTTGACCCCAGGTAATCACTGTAAGACTCTGGGAACTCAGGGGAGGCACCAAATACGGGAGCTACTGCAGGTCACTGGGGAGAGCAGCAAAAGCCCTGGGAGCAGGAAGCGGACAGGCAATCGGCAGGGAGAAGAGCAGTCAGTATCTGCTGGCGGGTACAGCCTGTCTGCAACTAGGCTGCGTTTGTGTGCGCCTCAGGCAGGCTTCTGAGAACCCTAGGCATCGCCCACCTCCCCGCGCCCCCATGGTTCCACTCTGACACTGGCCCTGTGGATCCCGAGGGCTCAGGTCCCACTGGCTCCCTGTACGGGCTTGAGGCCTGAGTCAACACCGATTTTGAGACAACAGGATGTAAAGAAAGGCAGCTTGAGCTTCCATCTGAGGGCTGCTGTTGGCGCTGAAGAGCCTTACTAGGGTCTAGGGAGAGAGACAGAGAGAGAGAATAAGAGAGAAAGAGAGAGAGAGAGAGAGAGAGAGAGAGAGAGAGCTGGGGGTGGGGGAGACATTGCCTTGTCTCACGTTCATAATATGGCACTATCTTTCCAGGAGGAATGGATTAATAATTTACATAAGGCATTTAATTAAAAATGTGTCATCACCTCATTAATGTCTTCTCCGAGGATGCATCATTATTCTCTTTTGTTAATAGATTTGAGTGTGTGTGTGTGCCCCTGCTGCTGGCCTGCACGCCCGACGGGGCAGGTGCCGAAAGAGGGGTGAGTGTTGAGGGTCTGCCTTCGTGGTGGCCTTACAGGTTCTCCTCCAAGGTGTCAAGGAGGACAACCTTTCCCTCTGCTATGCTTCTTGTGTTTCTTTCCCGAGCACCGCCCTCTGGGGGTCTGCCCCAGCCCGGTGGGTGGTGGGGAGCCGGGGTCTAGCCGCCTCCGAAGGCTGCCTGTCTTCTGGGGCAGCTCCTCTCTCCAAGGAGATCAAGGGAGAATGTGGAGCCCCACAGCGCGACAGTCCCCAGCCCTACGTTTCCTTTCAAATGTAAGTACAAGGAAGCAGAAAGGAACACAGAGGGGCCCCAGAAGAAGGACAATGAATTATTCATCTCCTCATCGGGGCTCCGGGGCTCACAGCGCCTCCTCTTCCCGTCCTGAAAGGCAGCCAATGAGAAAGGCACCTTATTCACTGGTTGAATTACCGCATATGAATGGCTGGAGGATCCATTTCAGAGCCACACTTAGAATTGGCCTATTAAAAAGGCAGCCCGGATTTGTTTCAGAAGCTACACTGGCAATGAATGAGGGCGCTTCCATCTCTGCTGCCTATTAAAAAAGCTTCACTTCTCACAGAGCAACTCTTTTAATTAAATCAATAATTATGTTTTATTGAATTCAATGCTCTTCAGCAAAAACCAGCACAGAGCCTCTCTGCCTTTTGAAAACTTAATTTAGGCCAACAGCAGGTTGGGGGAGGGAAGGAAGGCTGGGGAGGGAGAGAAGAAGGGTGGGGGCAGAGAATAGCGGAGAGAATTGGGTATTTAGTGGCACCTGTTAGAATGTCCCCCCCACCCCCAGCATTGAGAGAGGCACTGGTGGGAGTCCAGCTTCATTTTGAAACAGGTAGATTTTTCTTTTGGGTGGGGGTGAAGGAGAGAGATGCTATTTTTTTTTAATTTTTTAAAAATTTAATTTAATTAAAAAATTTAATTTTTTAAAAAAATTATTATTTAAACCCAAGCTTTCCAATGTCCATTTTTATTCTGGTTCCATGATACCTTCATTGCCCCCAAGCAACTGGAGGGGGTATCCTGTTGGCTCTTGCTGGCTGCTCCACAGATATGATCACGTAGAGAGACTTGGGTCCTTCTTTTCTTTCTTTCTTTCTTTCTTTCTTTCTTTCTTTCTTTCTTTCTTTCTTTCTTTCTTTCTTTCGAGCCACAAGTTTAGGCTAGATTACCAATGAGTACAGTGACTTCCTAACTCGTCTTCCTGGCTCTGTTCTGGGGTCTCCCTCAACTTCAGAGTCTCAGATTGAACCTATCTGGTCTAGTCACTTTCCTCCTTTGGAAAGGGGGCTACCTCTTGCTCATGTGCACAAATCTGGGCCAGGCAGACAACCTGAGTGAGTGAGGGAGCAGGAGGTGGTAGGGACTGGCTCCAACTGGTGAGGGGCATTCCTTGGTCTCAAAGCCATGGCTAGAGCTCAGCTCCAGCCAGTTGCTGGCACAGAGAAACATAGCCTCCCCCCCCCATCACCAGGTATTTTGATTTTTTTCTCAATAAAACCTGGCAGTCCTGCCTTTTCTGTGCCATCCGTCAAGTTTTAAATATTGGCTACAGTGGTAACTAAAATAATTTATTCAAAATACTCATTATGCCCTTTTACTAGGTCAGCTTGCAGGAGAAATTATATTAACCAGCCTATGGGGAGAGAGGGCTTTGTTTACATGGCAGGTTTTGGCCAGTGAAATACAGGTGGGATTGATGTGTAGGACCGCGGAGCAGAAGCTTTAAGAACTGTCATGTGGCTTGTGCAAGGAATTGTGCAAGACTGATGATTCACAGACCTGTACCCTTGAAGCAAATAATACATTTTATGTTAATAAACAAACAAACAGACAAACAAACAGAAAACCATCGCATGGCTCTGCTAGCATTCTTTTCCCTCTGCTCCAAGAATGCTGCCCCCTCTGCCTCTGTGTCAGCATACACAGACTGTGGGGCAGGGCTGCAGTCACTCCTCAGCTGGCCTGAAAGTGTCCAAGAAAGAAAGTGCAATTTATTGAAAGCCACTAAGATTATGAGTTATTTGTTACTGTATCAAAGCTGACTGATACACTTACCAATTAAAATATTCTTTTGGAAACATGATGGAAACCATACATCTATGGGTTGTCACTTTCAAACCTGTGTTCTACAGAATAGAGTCTAACTTTCTTTTCCTAGCTGTGCAGGTTCCCTTGCCTTGACCCTGACTCTGCACGAGTCATATGATGCTCCTTGTAAGTCACAATGCACAAGGGACATTTTGCATATGCCTGAACATATTCTAGCCTCTGTCTGGAATATTTGCTTTCTTTTCTTCGGCTAAATTCTTGCCCTCAAGATGCAGCTTGAGGTCTATCCTCTTCAAATCAGCATCCTTGCCCTTATATCTCCCTACTCTCTTGCAGTATTAGGTTTGCCTTCCACATATGTTCAGAACACACTGTTCACATTTTGCTCTTCCATAATCCTTATGACTCTTTATTGTAATTATTGGTTTAGTTGTCTGTCTCTCCCTACTGGAACTATGAGCTCTTGATGGCAGGATCTGTGCTGGTCTCATTTACTGCTGTCACACAACAAATGTTAAGTGAATGAATGAAAGTTTTCTCATGAAGTCTAAAATGGACAAATGTGCCTCTCAGGGCTCTAACCTTAATTGTATAATTTCTGAATACTAGGGTACAGAATCCTCAAAAGAAATTTGAGCTGTTCGTAAGCATTTCAAGAATAAAACTTTATGTCAACTTCAGACACACTTAAGGAGGGTGGACAAAGTTTAACTGAAATTGGGTGCAGAAATATACTAAGAGTTTGCAATACACAGATCAAGATAACATGACCCTATGCCCTTTCAGAAGTTCACATAAAGAATTGTGATGAACAGAGGTGCCTGGGTGGCTCAGTGAGTTAAGCATCTGTCTTCAGCTCAGGTCATGATCTCAGGGTCCTGGGATCAAGCCCTGCATTAGGCTCCCTGCTCAGCCGGAAGCCTGCTTTTCCCTCTCCCACTCCCCCTGCTTGTATTCTCTCTCTCTCTCTCTTTCTGTCAAATAAATAAATAAAATTTTTTAAAAAATAAAAATAAAAATCTGTGAATTGATAAAGCTGTAATCTTGGATATACAAGTCTGGGACTATTACGAGAGTCCCTGGAAGGACACAAGGACATCATTGCAACAGTGGGTAAGAGCACATGTTCCTGGAAGGAACTAGTTTTCAAAAGTGGCACTGTTCAGAAACCATAGAAAAAATGGCCACCCAAAGTGGACACCTCCTAGTGGATTGACCATTGACTACCTACTTCCCTCCACCTGGCATTTGCAGTGAGGACTGAGTAAACTCTCTGTACTGACAAAACTACCTAGCATAGTCAGTGGCATGGGTGTATCTTAAGAGACTGGTTTTCTTCTTAATATTATTTGCTAGATATGATTCCAGATAATTTAAATGTAATCCTTATCGCAGTTCTTTAAGGGAGGTGCCATCATCACTCCTATTTAACAGATGAGGAACTGGAGGCACAGAGAGGGTAAGTGACTTGCCCAAAGTCACATAGCTGCTAAGTTTTTGCACTAGTCTTCAAATCTGTGCAGACTGGAATCAGACAGGAAAGCATTAACTGAGAAAATAGAAGCCGCCAGGTCTGTCTCTGAAGCTGATGAAAAGGGTGATATGGGTTACGTTAGGTGTGAAATGCAATTTAATAATTCATCTCGATTCAATGCAATTCAACAAACTAACTTCTACTGAGCAACATCTCTTTTTCAGTTGTTCTATTAATTCGAGGGATTCAAAGAACAAACTACACCTTTTCCCAAGGAGCTTTTGGCCAAAGACCATTCTGTGCTCTATCTCTGTTGAGACAGCAGCCTAAAACTGGGAGGGAAACTGTGCTATTTAAAGGAAAATTGCATCAAAAACAAAAACAAAAACAAAAAACAAAACAAACAAAAAAACAAAAACCCAACCAACCAAACAAAAAAACCCCAAACACAAAAACAAACCGAAAAACCAGAAACAAAACCACAAAAGGCCCCAGCCCTTATAGTGTGTAGGAAGACAAAAAGACAAATCACAAGTCTGCTGCTCCGGGGCACCTGCAGGAGAGGAAGGAAGCATGTGACAGGGCAGCACCAGCGCCCTTCCCGCCCCCCCGCCCCAAGCAAGGAAGCACTCCACAGGGACGCCTTTAAAAGCTCCTTTCATTAAGGTGTTTTCAAACTGTGACCACTGCTGAGAGCTCTTCTATGGCTCAGAAACCTTCCTTGATGCTGAGTGGGTGCTCGGGAAAATCAAAGTGATTTGCTGTCTTTATAGAGTACTGTGCATGTGGGTGTCACCGTCCCTTCCGGCTGCTAGAAGAGAACACCAGGCTGAATGGCTTATAAATGACAGAAATGTATTTCTCCCAGTTCTGCAGGCTGGGAAGCCCAAGATTGGGGCAGCAGCTGATTCAGTGTCTTGGGAAGACCCTTCCTGGTTCATAGATGAATGTCTTCTTGTTGTGTCCCCACATGATTGGGGGAGGCATGGGGGCACTAATTCCAGTTACGAAGGTGTTATCCTCATGACCTATTCACCTCCCAAAGATCCCACCTCCTAGTACTATCACACTGGGAGTTAGGTCTCAACATATGAATTCTGTGGGGGACACAAACATTCAGTCTATAGCAATGTGTGTTGATGTATAAGAGAAACTGAGACATATCTTCCTCAGGTGGCACTCTCTCATGGGTGGCCAGAGGAAACCATCGAGCTTAGCTTCCTAGAGTAGCGCCTGTTTGGGGAGGGAGAGTTCAATTTAATAGAGCCGAGGTTTGCAAATTTTTTCTTTAAAGGACAAGATAGCAAGTATTTTAAGCTTTACAGGCCTTGTAGTCTCTGTGACGACTCAGCTCTGCCTTCACAGTATGAAAGCAGCCATAGACAATATGTAAATGAGCGACCATGGCTGTGTTCCAATAAAACTTTATTAACAAACACAGGCTATGGGCGGGATTTTTGCCCTTAGGCCAAAGTTTGGTGATCCCTACTTTAGATCCTTCAGCTCCAACCCCATCAGGACTGTGGGAAGGGGAAGAAGGGCCTAACACTTCATGCAGTGGTGAGTCCCAGAGAGTAATATGGCAAGGTCTGTGTGATATAGAGGTTGAGATAGATTTCTTGAATGCCTGGAATTTGCCAGATTCAGGAAAGTGAAGGTATAATTTGCTTTGGGGCATGGACTTTGGACAGAGTTAGTGTAGATATGGTTATATGAACAGCTTTTTATTTTAGAATAATTTTAGGTTTACAGAGACATTGCAAAGATAATAGAGTTCCCACATACCTCTCATCCACTTTCCCTTAATGTTAATATCTTTTTTCATTATATTTTTTTATTTGACAAATTTGACATGTTACATTTTATAAATTTAAGGTATACAGGGTATTACTTTGATATATTTACATACTATAATATGATTGCATTGAACCACTATCACATCACATCATTATAGTATAATATTATAGTCTACGTTTATTATGGTGTGCTTTAGATCTCTGAAGCTGATTTAGTACTCATTTGTACCCCTAAACATCATCCTGCATCCCCTAGGAACCACTGCTTTAATGTTTTGTTTTGTTTTGTTTTGCTTCCTTACGGGTTTGACTTTTGTATATTTCACATGAAAGTGATGTACTACTTGTCTTTCTCTGACTTACTTCAATTAGCATAATGGGTTCAAGGTCCATTCATGTTGCAAATGGCAGGATATTCTACATTCTCAGGGGTGAATAATGTTCTATTGTGTGTATGTATCACATCTCAAAATTTTTTTTAATTTTATTAATGTATAATGTATTATTTGCTTCATGGGTACAAGTCTGTGAATCAAGAGTCTAACACAATTCACAGCACTCACCATAGCACATACCCTCCCCAATGTCCATAACCCAGCCACCCCATCCCTCTACGCCCCCATCCCCCAGCAACCCTCAGTTTGTTTCCTGAGATTAAGAGTCTCTTATGGTTTGTCTCCCTCCCTGGTCCCATCTTGTTTCTTTTTTCCCCTCCCCCCAACCCCCCAATCCTTAAATTCCTGATATCAGAGAGATCATATGATAATTGTCTTTCTCTGATTGACTTATTTCATTTAGCATAATANCAACCCCCCAATCCTTAAATTCCTGATATCAGAGAGATAATATGATAATTGTCTTTCTCTGATTGACTTATTTCATTTAGCATAATACCCTCTAGTTCCATCCACATTGTTGCAAATGGCAAGAATTCAGTTTTTTGATGGATGCATAGTATTCCATTGTATATATATACCACATCTTCTTTATCCATTCATCTGTTGATGGACATCTAGGTTCTTTCCATAGTTTGGCTATCGTGGACATTGCTGCTATAAACATTAGGGTGCACTGCCCCTTCGGATTACACTTGTATCTTTAGGGTAGATACCCAGTAGTACAATTGCTGGGTTGGAGGGTAGCTCTATTTTCAACTTTTTGAGGAACCTCCATACTGTTTTCCAGAGTGGCTGCACCAGCTTGCATTCCCACCAACAGTGTAGGAAGGTTTCCCTTTCTCTGCATCCTCACCAACATCTGTTGTTTCCTGACTTCTTAATTTTAGCCATTCTGACTGGTGTGAGGTGGTATCTCGCTGTGGTTTTGATTTGTATTTCCCTGATGCCGAGTGATGTTGGGCACTTTTACATGTGTCTGTTGGCCATTTGGGTGTCTTCTTTGGAGAAATGTCTGTTCATGTCTTCTGCCCATTTCTGGATTGGATTATTTGTTCTTTGGGTGTTGAATTTGATAAGTTCTTTCTTGATTTTGGATACTAGCCCTTTATCTGATATGTCATTTGCAAATACCTTCTCCCATTCTGTTGGTTGTCTTTTGGTTTTGTTAATGGTTTCCTTTGTTGTGCAAAAGCTTTTAATCTTGATGAAGTCCCAATAGTTCATTTTTGCCCTTGCTTCCCTTGCCTTTGGTGATGTTTCTAGGAAGAAGTTGCTGTGGCTGAGGTTGAAGAGGTTGCTGCCTATGTTCTCCTCAAGGATTTTAATGGATTCCTATCTCACATTGAGGTCTTTCATCCATGTTGAGTCTATTTTTGTGTGTGGTATAAGGAAATGGTCCAGTTTCATTCTTCTGCATGTGGTTGTCCAATTTTCCCAACACCATTCATTGAAGAGATGGTCTTTTTTCCATTGGACATTCTTTCCTGCTTTGTCGAAGATTAGTTGACCATAGAGTTGAGGGCCCATTTCTGGGCTCTCTATTCTGTTCCATTGATCTATGTGTCTGTTTTTGTGCCAGTACCATGCTGTCTTGATGATTACAGCTTTGTAATAGAGCTTGAAGTATGGAATTGTGATGCCACCAACTTTGGTTTCCTTTTTCAACATTCCTCTGGCTATTTGGGGTCTTTTCTGGTTCCATATAAATTTTAGGATTATTTGTTTTATTTCTTTGAAAAAAATGATGCTATTTTGATAGGGATTGCATTAAATGTGTAGACTGCTCTAGGCAGCATAGAGATTTTCACAATATTTATTATTCCAATCCATGAGCATGGAACGTTTTTCCATTTCTTTGTGTCTTCCTCAATTTCTTTCATGAGTACTATATAGTTTTCTGAGTACAGATTCCTTGCCTCTTTGGTTAGGTTTATTCCTAGGTATCTTATGGTTTTGGGTGCAGTGGGAAATGGGATAGACTCCTTAATTTCTCTTTCTTTGGTCTTGCTGTTGGTGTAGAGAAATGCAACTGATTTCTGTGCATTGATTTTATATCCTGACACTTTAATGAATTCCTGTGTGAGTTCTAACAGTTTTGGAGTGGAGTCCTTTGGGTTTTCCACATAAAGTATCATATCATCTGCAAAGAGTGAGAGTTTGACTTCTTCTTTGCCAATTCTGATGACTTTTATTTCTTTTTGTTGTCTGATTGCTGAGGCTAGGACTTCTAGTACTATGTTGAATAGCAGTGGTGATAGTGGACATCCCTGCCATGTTCCTGACCTTAGGGGAAAAGCTCTAATTTTTTCCCCATTGAGAATGATATTTGCTGTGGGTTTTTCATAGATGGTTTTGATGATATTGAGGTATGTGCCCTCTATCCCTACANTGTGAAGAGTTTTGTTCAAGAAAGGATGTTGTACTTTGTCAAATGCTTTTTCAGCATCTATTGAGAGTATCATATGGTTCTTGTTATTTCTTTTATTGATGTATAATACAATACATTGTATGATTGACTTGTGGATTTTGAACCAAACTTGCATCCCAGGAATAAATCCCTCTTGGTNGATGTATAATACAATACGTTGTATGATTGACTTGTGGATTTTGAACCAAACTTGCATCCCAGGAATAAATCCCTCTTGGTCGTGGTGAATAATCCTTTTAATGTGCTGTTGGATTCTATTGGCTAGTATTTTGGTGAGAATTTTTGCATCTGTATTCCCCAAGGATATTGGTGAATATCCTTTGATGGGGTCTTTGTCTGGTTTTGGGATCAAGGTGATGCTGGCGTCATAAAATGAGTTTGGAAGTTTTCCTTCCATTTCTATTTTTTTTGGAACAGTTTCAGGAGAATAGGTATTAATTATTCTCTAAATGTTTGGTACAATTCCCCTGGGAAGCCGTCTGGCCCTGGGCTCTTGTTTGTTGGGAGATTTTTGATGACTGCTTCAATCTCCTTACTGGTTATGGGTCTGTTCAGGTTTTCCATTTCTTCCTGATTCAGTTTTAGTAGTTCGTACGTCTCTAGGAATGCATCCATTTCTTCCAGATTGTCAAATTTGCTGGTGTTATTTATAGTCGTTCATAATATGCTCTTAAAATTGCTTGTATTTCTTTGGTGTTGGTTGTGATCTCTCCTCTCCCATTCATGATTTTATTAATTTGGGTCCTTTCTCTTTTCTTTTTGATAAGTCTGGTCAAGGATTTATCAACCTTATTAATTCTTTCAAAGAACAAGCTCCTGGTTTCACTGATCTGTTCTACTGTTCTTTTGGTTTCTATTTCATTGATTTCTGCTCTGATATTTATTATTTCTCTTCTCCTGCTGGGTTCAGGCTTTATTTGCTGTTTTTTCTCCACTACTTTAGGTGTAGGGTTAGACTGTGTACTTGAGACCTTTCTTGTTTCTTGAGAAAGGCTTGTATTGCTATATACTTTCCTCTCAGGACCACCTTTGCTGAGTCCTAGTGATTTTGAACAGTTGTGTTTTCATTTTCATTTGTTTCCATGAATTTTTGAAATTCTTCTTTAATTTCCTGGCTGGCCCATTCTTTCTTTACTAGGATGCTCTTTAATCTCCATGTATTTGAGTTTTTTTCAACTTTCCTCTTGTGGTTGAGTTCTAGTTTCAAAGCACTGTGGTCTGGAAATATGCAGGAAATGATCCCAATCGTTTGGTACCAGTTGAGACCTGATTTTTGACCCATTATGTGATCTATTTTGGAGAATGTTCCATGTGCACTAGAGAAGAACTTGTCTTCTGTTGCTTTGGTTTGGAATGTTCTGAATATATCTGTGATGTCCATATGGTCCAGCATGTCATTTAAAGCCTTTATTTGATCTTTTGCTTAGATGACCTGTCCATTTCAGTGAGGGGGTGTTAACATCCCCTACTATCATTGTATTGTTGTCAATGTGTTTCTCTGATGTTGATATTAACTGGTTTATGTAATGGGTGGCTCCCATGTTAGGGACATAGATATTTTAAATGGTTAGATCTACTTTTTGGACCGATCCTTTAAGTATGATATGGTGTCTTTCCTCATCTCTTATTATAGTCTTTGGCTTAAAATCTAATTTGTCTGGTATGTGGATTGCCACCCCAACTTTCTTTTGATGTCCATTAGGGTGGTCAATTGTTTTCCACCTCCTCACTTTATTTTTAAAATTTTATTTATTTATTTATTTATTTATTTATTTATTTATAAAGATTTTATTTATTTGTCAGAGAGAGAACACAAGCAGGGGAGTGGCAGGCAGAGGGAGAGGAAAATGCAGGCTTCTTGTTGAGCAAGGAGCCTGATGTGTGACTCGATCCCAGGACCATGGGATCATGACCTGAGCTGAAGGCCAACACCCAACTGACTTAGCCACCCAGGCATCATGCACCCACTCACTTTAAATCTGCAGGTGTCTTTGGGTCTCAAATGAGTTTCTTGCAGAGAGGATATTGATGGGTCTTGTTTTTTTTATCCATTCTGATACACTGTGTCATTTAATTGGGGCATTTAGCCCATTGACATTCAGGGTAACTATGGAAAGACATGAATTTAATGCCATTGTATTGTCTGTAATATGACTGTTACTGTATATTGTCTCTGTTCCTTTCTGGTCTGTTACTTTTCGGCTCGCTCTTTGCTTAGAGGACCTCTTTCAATATTTCCTGTAGGGTGGTTTGGTGTTTGCAAATTCTTTTAGTTTTTGTTTGTCCTAGAAGATTTTTAGCTCTCCTTCTATTTTCAATGATACCTAGTTGTATATAGTATTCTTGGCTGCATATTTTTCTTGTTTAGTGCTCTGAATATATCATGCCCATCCTTTCTGGCCTGCCAGGTCTCTGTGGATAGGTCTGCTGACAATCTAATATTTTCACCATTGTGTGTTACAGACCCCTTGTCCTGAGCTCCTTTCAGGATTTTTTCTATTCACCACTGACACTTATAAATCTTTCTATTTGATGTCAGGGTATTGACCCATTTTTGTTGATTTGAGGGGGGTTTTCTGTGCCTCCTGGATTTTGATGCTCGTTCCCTTCCCCAAATTAGGGAAGGTCTCTTGTATAATTTGCTCCAGGATACCTTCTGTTCTCCCTCTCTCTTTCTATTCTGGGATCCCAATTATTCTAATATTGTTTCATCTTATGATATCACTTATTTCTCGAATTCTCCCCCACGTGGTCCATTAGTTGTTTATCTCTCTTTTTCTTGGCTTATTTATTCTCCATCATTTGGTCTTCTATACCACTAATTCTCTCTTCTACTTCACTCACCCTAGCAGTAAGAGCCTCCATTTTTTATTGCTCCTCATTAATAGTTTTTTTTATTTCAATTTGGTTAGGTTTTAGTTCTTTTATTTCTCCAGAAAGGGATGTTATTTCTCCAGGAAAGGATTCTCTAGTATCCTCCATGCTTTTTTCAAGCCCAGCTAGCACCTTGGTAATCATCATTCTGAACTCTAGTTCTGACATCTTACTAATGTCCATATTGATTATTTCCCTAGCCATTGGTACTGGTCTTGTTTTTGTTTTGTTTTGGTTTGGTTTGGTTTNAGGCGAGTTTTGCCCCCTTATTTATTTATATATATATAAATATATATTAGACTGGTGAATAGAACAGAGACACACACTTGATTTTGGGTGTATTTTGGTCTGTTAGAAGAAACTCCTTCCCCAAATTTTACAGAAAGAAAAACATATATATATATATATATATATATATATATATATATGGGTAAACATGATGAAGGGATGGAATATGACTGTTAGGATCAAAATTAAAAAAGATTCTAAAAAAGGAATTGATAAGGTAAGAAGTTGGTTGAAAAAAAGAAAAAAAAAGAGGAAAGAATGTGATCAGCCTGGAGGCTAGGACAAAGCCATGCGCTAGATTTAGGGTATATTTCGATCTGTTAGATGAGCCTGTATCCCAAAATCTTAAAGAAAGAATAATCTATATGAATACAAAAAATAGGGTCAAATATAATGAAGGGTAGAATATGACTATGACAATGAAAATTTAAAAAGGTTTTTTAAAAAGATATTGAAAGATAAAATTGTCTAAAAAGTTAAAATAGGATAGAGGAAAAATTTTAAAAAATAGAATAAGAAAAAAATGAAATTTAAAGAATTTAATTTGACAGACTAAAGAATCATGGGGAAAAAACCATGAATTCTATGTGCTGCATTCCTCTAGCTCTGGAGTTCTGCAGTTCTCATTGATTGGTCTTGGCTGGATGTTCTTGCTGATCTTCTGGGGGAGGGGCCTTTGCTTTGATTCACAAATGTCTTTGCCTTAGGCGGAACTGCACCGCCCTTGCCAGGGGCCAGGCTAAGTAATTAGCTCAGGTTCGCTCTTGGGAGCTTTTGTTCCCTGAACACTTTCTGTACAGCTTTGGAGGGCGGGACTGAAAATGGCAGCCTCATAAACACTGACCAGGAGGAGCCGAGAGCTCGGGACCTCACTCCTCAGTTGCGACCTCAGAGAAAAGCAGTCAGTCCCTCCTGTCTCCCTGGTCTCTGGCCGCAATCCGAACTCACCCAGCCTGTGACCGAGCATTTCTATCTCTGGTGCACGGCCCTGTTTGGAATCTCCAAACCCAGCAGATTCCCACAGCACACACCCACGCTGCTCCTTCTGGAGGAGGAACGTGAGTCTCCCCGGATCTGCCACTTGTGGGGTCCCTGCTCGAAGAGTAGTGGACTGACTGTGCCTCGGATCATGGTTTAAGGTAACCCCGAGCTGAGAGCTCCCCCCTTGCCTCCATCTGTGCAGCTGGCTTCCCCGCCCCAAAACCTGGGAGCTCTGCCACACTCAGGCACCCCCAGTCTTTCTGTGACCCCATGGGTCCTGAGACCACACCGTCCCAGCAAGGGTTCCATCCCCCCCGCTTAGCCTCTGAAGTGATGTCCCTCGATGGAGCAGACTTCTAAAAGCTCCTATTTTGTTCTCCGCAGCTCTACTGCTTGCCGAGATCCAGCCCCTTCCCCGCAGTCTCTCTTCCTGTATATTGCCTCAGATTCACATGTCCACATGTCCTACCTTCCAGAGAGTGGTCACTTCTCAGTTCCTAGAATTGCTGCTCTTCTTTTCTTCAATCTCCTGTTGAGTTTGTAGGTGTTCAGAATGCTTTGATGACTATCTAGCTGAATTCCTGGGACCCCATGATATTTTGGTCTTCTACTCCTCTGCCATCTTTCTCCTCCCCCTCAAAAAAAACTTTTTTTCTTTTTTTTTAGTATATTAGACACACAATGTTATATTGGTTTCAGATATACAACCCCAGTGATTTGATTTCTCTGCATGTTATGTTGTGCTCATCACAAGCTACCATACATCCCCACACACCATTATTACAGTAGCATTGACTCTACTATATTCCCTTTGCTCTGTCTTTTATCTCCATGACTTATTTATATGCAGAAATTGCATTGCTGTACCATATGTTAATTCTATTTTTTATCTTTAGAAACCTCCATATTGTTTTCCATGGTGGTTGGACGAATTTACATTCTCACCAGCAGTGTAAATAGATCCCCTTTATAGCACATCCTTGCCAACACCTGTTGTCTCTTGTCTTGTTGATGATAGCCATTCTAATAGGTATGTGGTGATATCTCATTGTGGTTTTGATTTACATTTCCTTGATGATGAGTGCTGTTCAGAATCTTTTCATGTCTATTAGACATTTTGATGTCCTCTTAGGGAAAAGGTTTATTTAGTTCTTTTGCCTATTTTTTAAATCAGAAGTTTTTGTTGGTATTATTAAGTTGTGTTAGTTCTTTATATATTTTGGATATTAACCCCTTATCTTGTAATGACTTTCAAAACTTCCATTCTGTAGGCTGCTCTTTCATTTTGTTAACTGTTTCTTTTGTTGTGCAGAAGTTTTTGAGTCTGATGTTGTCAATTAGTTGATTTTTGCTTTTGTTGATAGTGCTTTTGGTGTCATATTTTTAAAAAAAATATTTGCCAAGACATTTTTTGTTTTGTTTTGTTTTCTTTTGTTTGAGAGATATAGCTACAGCAGGAGTGCCGGGGGGTGCAGAGGGAGAGAGAGAATCTTCAATAGGCTCCAGCACAGAGCCTGATGTGAGGCTTGATCCCACAATGCTGAGATCATGTCCTGAGTGGAAAACAAGAGTCAGATGCTCAATTGACTGAACCACCCAGGCACCCCACACTGCCAAGACAAATACTGATGAGCTTCTTCCCTATGTTTTCTTCTAGGAGTTTTATGGTTTCTGGGATTATGGTTAAGTCTTTGATCCATGTTGAATTAATTTTTGTGTGTGCTGTGAGATAGGGGTTCAATTTCACTGTTTTGTCTGTGTTTCTTCAGTTTTCTCTTCCTGTTAGTTTTTTCCATTACCATGGTGCATTTGTTAAATCTAAGAAACCTATATTTGTGCTTTACTATGATATAATACAAGATATATGTTTGGTTTTTGTCTCTAGTTTCTGGCACAGATCCCTTAAACCCTTAGAATTTCTTGTGTGATAGGAACATGTTTGTAGTTCATAACAAGCCCCCTTATGACCACACCGGAGTTAATGCTAATAAGATGGTTCTTGGTGGTGGTGATGGGGCTTGATAGCTTCAGGATGGGAGCTGGTTGCCAGAGGAACCAAGGATGAGATTCGAAGTTTGGTGGTTTCAGCCCCCCTCAGCCTCTGGGGAAGGAAGGACTAGGAAGGATTACGTTCAATTGCCAATGGCCAGTGACTTAATCAATCATGCCTATGTTACACAGTTTTGATAAAAACTCCTGAACAACAAGATTTGGAGAGCCTCTGGATTGGCAAAAACCATCAGCGTGCTGGGAGAGTGGATCACTTGGAGAGCATGGAAGCTCTAGGCCATGCTCCCCCCTCCCCAATACCTTGCCCTGCTCCTCTCTTCCATTGGTTGTTCCTGAGTTGTATCCTTTATGATAAACTGATTATTGTAAGTGAAGTGCTTTCCTACATTCTCTGAGTCATTCTAGTGAATTATGAAACCTGAAGTGGGGGTTGTGGAAACCTCACATTTGTAGCTAGTCATCAGAATCTTATGAGGCTGCCAGAACAGGTAGGCTGGGCACCTCATATGCAGCTGGCATCTGAAGTAGGAGCAGTCTTGTAGGGCTGAGTCTTGAACCTGTGAGCCCTGTCCTAACTCTGGGTAGTTAGTGTCAGAATTGAATTGATTTGCAAGACACCCAGTTGATATTGGGGAATTGGCTGTCATTTAGAAAAAGCACACACAATTACTATGAACAAAATCCCAGACTTTATTTAGATTTCACTTGGGACTGCATTTTCCAGAATGACTTGCAGCCAGGGCTAGTCACTTCAGAACCAATGGTGAGGGGCAGATATGATTTGTGCATGTCTTCCTTTGGGAAGATCTCTTGTCTTTTCTCATCTGCAGATGGGCTGCAGAAAACTCTAAAGCCCTAGGGGCTGGTACCACTTGGGTTTCTGAATCATACATCAAGGAAAGACACCTGTCAATGGGAACTACTGCACTGGATTATTATTTGAGCAAGATATAAACTTCTACTGTGTTAAGCCCATCTCATTTGTAGCAGCTGCTAGCCATCCTTTAATGAATAATTCCTCCAGCAGAGATTGGGGAAATCTTGACAACCAAAAGGGTGGTGCTCCTGTAGCAGGGTACTGGGAAGAAATCAGTGGTGCTGAAACATATCCTCATTACAATTCATTGATCACCTACTATGCCTAGAGCATTGCACTCCATATTAAAAAGCAAAACAAAGCATAACAAGATAACAAGCAACTCCTTATATGGCTACTTGTGTAGACTTCTCTTGTTTACAGAATGCTTTCTTATTCATCATTCTCACCTGACCTTGAAAAAAAATCTTGCGAGGCTGCCAGAGTCAGAAAGAACTCATCTCTAATGATGCAGCATTTGGAAGACCAACTGGATGGGCTGATAATAAAATAACACATAACTTGGCCCTTTTATTTTAACTCAAAGCATATAAATATGCATCTTTTCACCAACATTTTTTAAAATTTTTTTAAAGATTTTATTTCTTTATTTGACAGAGAGAGAGAGATTACAAGTAGGCAAAGAGGCAGGCAGAGAGAGGAGGAAACAGGCTCCCCGCTGAGCAGGGAGCCTGATGTGGGGCTCGATCCCAGGACCCTGAGATCATAACCTGAGCTGAAGGCAGAGGCTTTAACCCACTGAGCCACCCAGGGACCCCCTTTCACCAACATTTTGATGTGTTCTTTTATGTGAGTATGGATCTACTTATTGGACATATACATTGTTTTTCATACACAAGCCTCATGCATAATGCATCAGCTACAATCTCTAGGGTTAGTTTCTTTAAAGTGAAATCAAAATGTAAAATAATTTCAAGGCATTAGGACCTTAGAATTCTTCTAGATGTTATAAACTACTCCAATCATTTATGATTGTTTCACTCATACCTAATTAGATGACAATAAAAATACCCCACCTCATTGAGGTATGATTGACATTGGGAAAGCAATGCATATTGAATGTATACGGCTAGGTAAGTTTGGGAGTAAGTGTCTACCTGTGAAACCATCACCATAATCGAGGCCATACACATCTATCATCGTCCCAAGTTTCTGTCAACATCATTGTTATTATTACTTATTTTTTTATGGCAAGAACACTTAATATAAGATCCACCTTCTCAGCAAATTTTAACTAAACAGTGCAGTATTATTAGCTATAGGCACTATGCAATAAAGTAGGTCTCCAGATCTTATTTACCTTGCATCACTGAAATTTTATACCCATAACCAAAACCTCCCTGTTTCCCCTGTCTCCGGACTTTGGCAACCACTGTTTGTTCTCTACTTTCGTAAATTTGACTATTTTAGATTCCACATGTAAGTGAGATTATCAAGTATATTTCTTTATGTGTCTGGCTTATTTCACTTAGCATAATGTCTTCGAGATTCATTCCATGTTGTTGCAAATGGCAGGATTTCCTTCTTTCTAAAGGTTGAGTAATAGTCTACTGCATATACTACATTTTCTTTAAGCATTCATCCATTGATGGACATTTAGGTTGTTTCTATATTTTGGTTATTGTAAATAATGCTGCAATGATCATGGGAGCACAGGTTTTTTTGGTTTTTGTTTTTAAGATCCTGATTTCTATTCCTTTGGATAAATACTCAGAAGCAGGATTGCTGGATCACATGATATTTCTGTTTTTAATCTTTGAGAAAACTCTATTGTTTTCCATAATGGCTATACTGTTTTACATTCTGGACACAATTTTTAAGGTTTATTGCCTTTGTTGTGATTTTCCTAAGTATTCAGCTTAGTTTCCATAGAAATAAAATGTTTTGCACTCATATTTCATTGGTTTGTATAATATTTAATAAAATTACACAGTTGCAATAATTAGCAAACCAGGTTTGTGAACAAATGTGGCTACCATTTGGTGAAAACAACAGTGTGAGGACATACTGTCTATGTGAGTCAGTGGACTGTGGGCTCAGTCTGGGTGTTGAGCAGAAGAAATAGAGAACATCAATTAGTTCAGTAAGTGATTATTAGACCTCCCACCCATAAGATACCTTTTTCTGGGCTGAACAGCACCCTACCATTTGCAAGTCTTGAAGAGTGAGTCCCAGGCAGGATTTCAGTCTCCACACCCTCCATTAGTAAAAAAAATCATTTCATAGAGCACAATCTGAATGTCCTTATGTGGTGGTCCAGTCTATTACATCAGTAAAATTTAGACATTGCTCTGGATGACAACAAATTAAGTGACTATCCCAAATTACCAAGTTATCAAATGGGGGAACTGAGACCTAGTTCTAAGCCTTCAACATCTAATCCAGAGTGGACTGAACCAGCTGGTCCAGATATCTGGATAAGACATCTTGTCTTGTTTTGGTCATAACCTTTCCAGTCTTACCCAGCACTTAATACACCGATCCAGCCATGCACCTTGTTCCCAGGACTCTGCCCACATGTTTTCTCACCAAATAGGACCTCAACCTCTGTACTTATTCTTCAAATGCCTGTTCTATCCCTCCTGCCCATTAAACTCCCTGACTTGTCAGGTGTCCTAATGCTGCAGTGGTTTTTGATTGTATTCTTGTGTTGAAATTTTAAAAATTCCCATGCAGGTCACCCGGCTGGCTCAGTTAAGTGGCTGACTCTGGATTTTGGCTCAGGTCATGGTCTCAGGGTCCTGGGACCAAGCCCCAAGTAGGGCTCCCTGCTCATCAGGGAGTTTGCTTGTCCAACTGCCTCTGCCCCGCAACCCACTTCTGCTCCCTTAAGTCAATCAATCAATTAATCAATAAATAAAATCTTAAAAAAGAATTCCCATGCTGGGGTCCCATGCACAACTAACTCAATCAGAATTTCTGTGTATGGGACCCAGCCATCATCCAGGTGATTCAAGTATGCAGCCAAGTTTGAAGACCACTAAATTAGAAGGGTCTGAATTATACAGTCCACCTCCTGATTGTGTCCTCTTATGAATAGGTAATTAATTATTCCATCTTTGTATACTTTATCATGCCAACGACACAACTCAGAGACTGGAGACAGGAGTTTATTTTTCCTGCACATGAGGGATTCTTAATTTCTATTTGTTGGATGATGTTTAATTGGATTTAGGGAGAAGCTCTGTTCCCAGGAGAAGCTCTGTTGCCTACTTTCTAATGACAGAGGCATTGGCACAGGCAAGAGATGGCATGGGTAAATCTGGGAAGTGGAGTACAGCTCTCTGGCTCCAAACAATATGAATGTACAACTTTGTAATATGGTTGTAGAAGTCTGTGAGTAGACAGCGTGTTTAGAGGAGAGTGACCAAACACTCTGCCATTATCCACTCCTTTGACCACAATGGCAACTTGAGGTCTACAGAATGAGGCTCAGACTTCTTCTTCTGGCCTTTGTCATCTGGCCTCAACCTACCCCTACTTGTTCCAGCCTTCCTTATCCACAGTATTACCCTACACCTAGGTTAGAGCTATAAAGACATAATGGGTCTCTTTCTCCAGACCCCTCTCTCTGCACTTTCTAGAATTCTCCAGTTTCTTCAGAATTCTGTTAATCTCTTCTATTGAGTTCTTTGCCAAGTTCTTTATGTGTTGGTTTTGTGCCAGGGAGACTTCCCATTTTCTCCTTAGCACATCCTCTACCCAAAGAATCTGCACATAGTATGATTTTGTTCCCAATAAAGCGGGTTACCTGCACCAAAAATGAACATTGAGGTTAATACAATTTGCTCCTTTGAGAGAGACAAAGTTGGGGAGCAAGAGCAAGTGTACAGACAGAGAGATAGAACAATTGTCTTGGTTCCTGATAGCTTTCAGATTTTCAGTTCTAGCATCCACTCACCCATCTATCCATCTATCCCTTGAACAAACATGTACCAAGTGTTTACTCCAGGCCAGGCCCTGTTGAAGGCATTGGTCATAGAACAAATGCAAGTGATTATTTTTGTCTTCATGGATGATCTTACATTCTAATGGGGTAGGCAGTCCACAAATGAACTTGTCAGGTGTTGATAAGTGCTATGGAGAAGATTTAAGCTAAGTAAGGGTGATAAGGAGTCTTGGAACAGGTGCTGTTTTTTAGAGGGTGGTCAGGGGAGGCCTCTCTTGCTGGATATTTGAGCAGAGACCTAAATAAAACAAGGGAGCAAATGATGAGGCTATCTGGGCAGGGGATGCTGTTCCAGGCAGCTGGAGTGGCAAGTGCAAGAACCCCAAGATGGGATGGTTGGTGGTATTTTCACAGAATGTCAGGAGGCCCTTTGGGGCTAGAGTAGAGAGGGTAGCTGGGAAGTTGATGGAACTGACGATGGATAGGGGGAGTAGCAGGCAGCTGGGAGGTGATTGCAGAGGATTCCGATTTTACTTGGAGTAAAATGGGGAGCCACAGAAAGACAGCATCATCTGATTTTGGCTTAAAAGGATCATTTGAAGAAATAAGTCCATCAGAGGAAGACAATTATATGATCTCACTCCTATGTGGAATAAGAAATAAAACAGGATCATTAGGGGAAGGGAGGGAAAAATAAAACAAGATGAAATCAGAGAGGGAGACAAGCCATAGGAGACTCTTAATCATAGGAAACAAACTGAGGGTTGCTGGAGGGGAGGGGGGCATGGCGAGATGGGGTAACTGGGGGATGGACATTGGGGAGGGTATGTGTTGTAATGAGTACTGGGTATTCTAGAAGACTGATGAATCACAGACCTGTACCCCTGGAACCAATAATACATGATCTGTTAATTAATTTAAATTTTGAATTTAAATTTTAAAAAATTAAATTAAAAAACCCCCCAAAATGCTTTATGGAAGATCCCAATAAAGGAAAGGACCGAATTTAAAAAAAAAAAAAAGGATTGCTTGAACTGTTGTGTGGAGGCTGAACCATAAGGTGGAAGAGCAGGAGAGGGGAGGCCCAGGAAGCCACTGTGGTTGGGCCAAGGTCGTAGCAGGAGATGGGGAGAGAGGGAGTTAGATTCTGTATCTTTCCAGATGGAGAAGACAGATTTGCTGGTGGGTCTCACTGAAATGTGTACTTGAGGGAAAGGACCAAGTCTTTGGAAATGACCGTGGAGAGCTGAAGCTTTGGGTGAGAATCGGGAGTCTTGCTTCATCTGCGTAAGTGGGTGCTGCCTGTTTGAGATCTAGGGAGGGGTAGGAGATGCAAAGGGAGTCCGATCAGCTGGATATGTGGGTCTGGAGCCCCCTTAGCGCTTCCCTTTCTCTCACATGCATGTCTAATTCACAGGAAACTTGTGTTCACCCTTCCAGTGGGGTTTCCCTTCCCCAGAGTAAAAACCAAAGTCCTTGGAGGCCCCCGTGCTCTGGCCTCCGGGCCTCGGGCCTCGGGCCTCGTCCCTGGGACTCTCCCCCAGCTCACTGCTCTGGGCCACGCCAGTCTGGCCCTGACGCTCACCTCTGCTCCCACTGGCCCTCGGCCTGGAATGCTCCTTGCTCCTGGATCAGTAAGGCTTACTCTCATCTCCTTCAAGACCTTGTTGAAATAGGGCCTGCTGGGTGGGGCAGGTGTAACACCATCACGCTGCCATCCTCCTTCCTCTCACTCTTCCTTCTCCGCTGCTGGGTCTCCTCCTCTCCTTCTGTGCATTTCGCTCACTGTCTGTTCACTCCCACCAGAATATCAGCTCCAAGAGGGCGGGCATTTTGTCCCGATGGCTTCCCAGCTCTATCCCCAGTACCAGGCACACCGTAGATTCTGAGTAGAGGTTTGTTGAGTGAATAAATACACGTAACACTCTTCTCATCTTTGCTTGCAACCTACTTCATTATTTTCATGACAAATTCCTCTTTACTTAGAGTAAGTGGGTTTTTGTTTCTTGCAACAGAATGATGCTTGTCTTATAAAAAGTCCTCCTTCCTCCTTGGGTGCCATCCAAAGCACTTCGTAGCTCTGCTAGAACACCTGGTATATTCCTCATCAGAGAAGGCTTGTCCTTTGCCTGCCTCCCCACAAGACTGCCGATGCGCCAAGCTTGAGGACTCCATGTAAGCCCAAGCACAGTGCCTAAGCCATACCAGGAGCAATAATCATTTGTAGAAAGAAATAATTTGTAAAAAAATTTTTTTTTAAGATTTTACTTATTTTTTTGAGCAAGCAAGAGAGAGAATGTGTATGTGTATGAGCATGGGGCAGGAGCAGAGGCAGAGGGACAAGTAGGCTCCCCACAGAATGTGGAGCCTGTCATGGGGCTCCATCCCAGGATCCCGAGATCATCACCTGAGCCAAAGGCAGATGCTTAACTGACTGAGCCTCCCAGGTGCCCCTAAAATAATTTCAAGCAAAATATATCTCCCTCTCAGGCTCAAAGGTAAGACAAATTATAAGAGAGTAAACCATCCAATGAATATTCCATGAGGGCTGGAGTCTCACAACTGGTAGAATGGAGAAAGGAAGGAAACAACCTTGATCCGTCACGGCATGGGGCATGGCTCTCCCTCATATAGAAGCAGCCTCTGACCCCCCTAACCCCCAGGAAGAACTTGCTGCCTGTATTGGGCGGGGATGGCCCAGCAGTGGACCATGTTTGCAGAGTTAACTATTGAACCAGTTTTCAACTGTGTGACACAGACCTGGAGGTGCCTTTAGCAGCCTGGCTTCTAACTCCCCTTTCCTGCCGCTCCATGAACCTTCCCTGCCCTTCTGCCTCCCTTCCTGGGTGTCAGCTGGCCTGGCCTCTGAGTCCCTTCTGTCTTCATGCCAGGCGTAGCACTCACCTCCAGGACACCTGGATACATGCTTTCCTTGTGGGGTCTAGCCTGGTTTCTTTTCTAAACATTCTGGGAGGGCTAACTGGATTTTTTTTTCCCTTCTGCATGCCTTGTTCTTCTGTCCTGCCAGGTGGTGGTGGGGGATGTACCATTGAGGCAAGACCATTCTGGAAGCAACCAATTAATCTACAGATGTCTTCTGAGCGCCTCATGCTTCTTCATCATTATGTGAAATGCTACACAGAAGAAGTCAGAAATATTAGCCTCAGGTCTCCCTCGAAGCAGTCACACCTTTCTTAGGAAGATGAGACAGTATGGAAAGCGATTATGGGATAAGGGGACTCCGTGTAATGAATTACTAGATTGCACAACGATGCTATAAAGGGCTGGGGGTCAGAGAGTGGACACATCCGAGGGGCTTGGTGTAAATCACAGAATGTCACAGTTGAAGGAGGGCCTGAAGAGCAACCTCGTTGTCCCAAGGGAAAAAGAGAAGGGCAGAGAACCCAGGCCACTCTCTGAAGCTAAGACAGCAAAGGGCGGGCAGAGCTGGTGTGGGGTGCTGGCTCTTCTAAACCTGGGTCGAGAGCTCTTCTCACTCACCTGAGCTCCTCTCTCAGGACCATGGGCAAGCAAGGACGCTGGAGACGGCTGCTGGTTACAAGGAGTTGATAGGCAGGGGATGTGTGCTTCGGAGAGTACACAGCTGAGGAAGGAGGAGCAAGGATAAAGGTGAGGAGGAGACAAAAGGAAAATCCATCCAGGAGAAAAGTAGAAACCGGGCAACCTTCTCTCGGTTAAAGCCCAGTAACTTGAACGCTGGGACAGTGGGTCCTGCCTGGCCATTAAAGTCTTGTCGCTAACTAAGGAAGCATCTTAATGTCTCAGAGTGTCCTTATGGGCAGTAAAGCTACTGAGGTGTGAAGACATGCACGTCAGAGCCATTGGATGAATAATTTCACAAGGAAGGCAATGAAAGTCCCGTCATGGGCATCATTTAGTCCCTCCATCTGGAGAGCAGGTTTTGACAGGCTTCGTAGAAGCTCTCCCAAAGGTCCTGCTCCTGCAGGGGATGTGAGGGCATCTGGGGGTCCACAGAGCTGGTTGCCTCCTCCTTCTTGAACGTGTTTATACACTTGCAGCTGCTCTCTGGAAGTGTGCTGACCTTGTTTCCTGAATATTTTGCTCTATTTCTACTGACTTGATTTGATAGGATAATATCACACATTGTTATGGCTCTTCTGAGAGGCTGGGGGAGATGCTAAAGCATTGGAATGGGAGTTAGGAGAAATGGGTTTTTGGCTCTACTACAGACTGGCTGGGTGACCTGTGGCCATTGACTTAACCTCTCTGGACCTCAGTCATTTAGACCAGTTTATCTATAAGGTCCATTTTGATTCTACTATTTTATGAGCCTGAGAAGACAGTATTATAAAAGGAAAAGAGGGCACACACCATAGTCGGATGGGCTGGATTCAGAATCAGAGCTCTGAGCTTAAATTGTTGTGTGCCTTTGAAAATGTTGCTTAACTGCTCTGAGCCTTAGTTTTCCACATATAAAACATAGTGAGGGGGAAATAAAGTATTTAGAATAAAGCCAGATTCACATAAGCATGTAATAAAGGGTAGTCTCTTCTATCTCTAGCAACATAAAGAAGCCAGCTAACCTTCATATCAAAGTAAGTCTTCCTGGCTCCCTCTATATCTACCTCTCTTCTATACACATTTCCCGAGCATCTCTCTTCTATTTCCTGAGTTAGGGGCTGGAGATGTACAGGTGAGTGTGGTACGGTTCAGGATGCTAAGTGAGATGCAGTCTGGTATGGGAGAGTGTGATACATTGCAGCCATACCTCAAAGATACCATGGGTTCAGTTCCATACCACAAAAAAAGTGAGCCAAATGGAATTTTGGTTTCTCAGTGCATCTAAAATTTACGGTTGCCCTATATTGTAGTTTATTAAGTATGCAATAGCCTTATGTCAGAAAAAAAACAATGGACATACCTTCATTAAAAAACACGTTATTGCTAAAAAATGCTAATGGTCATCTGAGCTTTCAGTGAGTTGTCCTCACTGGTCACAGATCACTGTAACAAAACAATAATAAAGAAAAAGTTTGAAATATTGCAAGAAGAACCAAAATGTGACCTAGAGACCCAGAGTGAACACATGCTGTTGAAAAAAATGGTGTTGACAGACTTGCTTAATGCAGGGTTGCCACAAACCTTCCATTTGTATTAAAAAGTATAATATCTGTGAAGCATGATAAAGCGAAACAAAATAAAACAACGTCCTCTTATTCCCAGGAGGCCTCTGGGAAGCCTTTATGCAGGAGTCAGTTTTGTGACTGGTTGCTGGATGGAACTTTGTGGAAGCAGGAGAAAAGGAGTGTGCACAAGTGGGCGTGGGGGCACTTGTGATGTGGTTTGGGGCAAGGGATGGGGGATGAGCACAGGCATGCTTTACTGGGGCCAGAGTCTGCAGGAAGAGCAGGCTGCGGTTAGGCCCGTTACCTTCCTAAGGTTCAATTAAACAGTGCATCTTTCCCCAAGGGGACAATGGGGCTGCACGAGCACAGATTAATCGATCAGCCAGCCCAGGAGGGGCTACGTGGGTCCCTGGGATGCTGAATGGGACCTTGGCGGTGGGGCCATATCTGGTTTGGGAAATGCCTGCCATTCCCCCGCAGGACGTTTCAGGGCCTTGCAGAACACACCTCTAGACTTCCTGGCGTTGTGTCTGTCTGGCCCTGGCCTCCCGGCATCGCCTTGAACTCTTGGAGAGGCGAGCAAATGGGTGTGTGTCCTGACCGAAGGTCAGTGGGCATCGCAGCAAACTTGTAACCCTACCCAGGTCAAAGTGACAGAACCTGAGCCGCAGGCTGAGCCAGCCCTTTCCCTTTGGGGTGACATCTGAGCCCCTGGCTCACCGCTAAGTAGTAGTAACCTAAGAAACCACAGGGCCTCCTGGTCCAAGCTCCAGAGTGTTTACTTTCTTCTGGTGGCAGCCTGGGCCTGTGCTGACAGCCTGCCCGGCCTCGGGGTTCGGTCCTGGGAGATGCTCTCTTCCTCCGGGTTAACTCCTTCCTCAGTGACTTGCACTGTGTTCTCGGGGGAGGCATGAAGTGGGAGGGTTAATGGATTGGGGTGTTCCCCTTACATATATGCTTCGGCACCTACTTGGATAGAAAACGGAAGGTGAAAGGGAGGTGACGTCATTGCCTTAAAGAAGACCCCACTCTGCCCATTTGCCGCTCAGTGCTCGCCATTTTATTTTTTTATTTATTTATTTTTTTTTTTTAAAGATTTTATTTATTTATTTGACACAGAGAGAGAGATTACAAGTAGGCAGAGAGGCAAGCAGAGAGAGAGGAGAGAGGAGGAAGCAGGCTCCCTGCTGAGCAGAGAGCCCGACGTGGGCCTCGATCCCAGGACCCTGGGGTCATGACCTGAGCCGAAGGCAGCGGCTTTAACCCACTGAGCCACCCAGGCGCCCAGTGCTCGCCATTTTAAACGAGGAAAATAGTTTTATTTCATCTATGGGAAGCATTCCTCCTCTTCTTCCTCCCTCCCCGCCCCCCATCGTGATAACAGGAGGCTTTCCCCCAGGATGGAATGCGTTCGCTTCATCTGTCCTTAGGGGCGGCAGCTCTCAGGTCCCCATGTTCCAGAGCAGAAGGTCAGCGGGAGGGGTGGGGAGGCGTCCCCGGAGCTGGCAGCGACGCCGACTCCAAGGTCCCCATCTTGGCGGCAGGGATTTGCGCTCTGAAAGGGGACGGCCCATCTCTCCCAGGACAGCGGTTCTTACTTTCCTCTGAAAATTCACGCAGCGGGAATGGATCATTTCTCACAGCTTTCCTGACAGGTACAATTGTCGCCAGAAAGAGAATAAAGAGACAATGCAGAATAGCTCCTCTAAGTTGCCTTTAATTGGCTCTTAAAGTCATTTTCCTGAGATGGATTAATCACAGCAAGACACAGTGTGCTAGCACAGCTCATAAAACCTGTTTTTCCTCCCGATCATCTTCCAAGGTGGGGGGATATTCTGTGCCCCTGTTGGTCATCACCTAAAGTCCTGTTACTAGATTTTATAAGGGCCAGCTGATGGGACACGCCTGCACAGGTTTTCCCACTCAAGGTCCAGTGGACAAGTATGGCCCCCAAATCTCAGGGGTGGGTTTTCTTTCTGTCTTAAGGTGCATATTAAATTCTTTCTGCCTGTGGAAAATAACAGACTCCCAAGCCACCATCCTGCCAACCCTGGCAGGGGGTTAGAGGTATTATGCAAAGTCTTATTCTGGGCTTGGCAGAGCTAACCATTAAAATTCTGTTTCTTATTCAAAGAAGCGTCTATGCCGGTATTGATCTCTGTGCTGGCTTCCATTTTACTGTTGAGGGAGCATCCCAAGTGTAACCGATCCCCCCCCTTCCCCAAAGTTAGTGAATTTGAAGAAATCCATTGGACGTGGCAGGTCTTTTAATTTTTGTTTTAAAGCTCTGTTACTTGGGAGAGAAAACCATGGAGGCTCAGCTTCCATGAAGAATTTAAGGCTGAAATCAAATAAAAACTTGCACAAGTTAATCTTAAACACTTAATGGTATGCAAATTTGAGTTCCTATTCATGTAAATCACTGTAATGAGAATTGGTTTCAACCAGCCAGATCAGATTTTGCAGTTTTTCTCTTCTCATTTCTTTATTTTTCGGTGTGAGTGATATGCAGGCATGCAAGCAGATTCCCTGGGATTTCTGGTTGGAGGGAGCAGATTGCTGGGGTGTTGGGGGTCGGGGGAGGGTACAGAGAGAGGGAAAGGAAGCAAGAAGGGCAGATGGAAGGCCAGCTGGGCTAGGTGGTCTGTTCATGGCCTTGGCTTCGTCCACCAGCCTTCAGTTTAATCCTCTTTAGGCGGTCAACATAATGGCAAAGGGTGCCAGGGTTGCAGTCAGAGTCACATGGCTCTGGCTTCTTGCTGGTTGTCTGATGGACACTGTCCACCGTTCCTTGCCACGGGCTTTTCCAGCTTGTCTACTTACTTTATCACCCCAGTACAGGGTACCTCTATAACTAGTCTGCTAGCAAAGTGGAGTCATATAGTGTAACGTAATCGTGAGAGTGACATCTTATTACTTTTGCCATTTTTTTTATTGATTAGAAGCAGGTCCTAGGTCCTGCCCACACTCAAGGGGAGGGGATTCAACAAAGGTGTGAACACCAGGAGGTAGGGATTATTGGTGGTCGGCGGTGGGGCGGGGGGACACACCTTCGAGATTGTCCATCAGGTCATTTCTGGTAAACTCCATTACCAAGTGTCCTAAAAGGGTTAAATAATGTCACCTTTCAAGTTGCCTTGGAAGGATATCCAGAGTAATTCCTAGGTTACAAGGGGGTCGTCCTCCTTACCTTTCAAGTATTCCTATCTATTTCAGATGTTTAATATTTCTCTAAAATGAGCTGATGTTTTTTGTTGCTATAAATTGGTAGAAGAGAGAAGTCTTAAATTTCAAATGCTTCTCTGAGGTTAGTCATGATTGAATTTAGTTACCCCAAGTTGGTCACCACAATTTATGGCAAACGTCAAACCATTAATTATTTGCATGGGAAAGAAGTTTGGTTAAGAAAAAGAAAAGGTCCCCCTGGATGAAGGATGGGGTAAATACTAAGAAGGGAGACAAAGGGCTTTGTCATTTCCATGGATCTTGCTCCTTAGAGAGTTGCAGCTCTAAACTATTGCCCGTACAGATGGCTCAGCAAAAGCACTGGTCATAATATCCCAGAAGGGAAATCCAGAGTCTCCCGTATGTTCACAAAGTCCTGGGTATTCCAAAACAGTTCCATCAGAAGTCATTAATCTGAATTATGTACTGTACAATGGCTAGTTGAACATAGAAAAAAAAAGAAGTTGTTAATCAATTGTTTAACGGATAAAGAGAGCCTCCTATTGTGATGAACTTATTAGACCCTGACCTGGAAAGATGAGAGAAGGGAATAGGGAGAGGTCCCCAGAATCACAAAAGACTTCCTTCAATCCCTGGATGATGTCTCAGATTTCAGTTGTCCCTTAGTAAACTGTAAATTCTCCTGGTGAAGCAGTCTATCATGCTTTGTCAGTCATTCACAGTTTAGTATGAATGAGGGAAAAGAGAAATGAATTTGCCATATCCTTCACTGTCTGTGGAGTGAGACATTTCTCCATTCCATGGAGAAGACATTTAAACATGAAAATGAACTCTATCTATGTCCCTTCTCTGCTTAAAAATTTCAATGGGCTTCCATTCCACATTATGGAAAATAAAACAATTTTATTGGGCCTGAGTTAACTCAATAGTTTTATTGTAAATGCCCCATCACTTGTACATTAACCTCTTGTCATATAAAATACCCCCAAATCCCTTACACAGGTTTGCTTTTCACTCTTAGTTTCTCCTAGAATGCCTCTCTGTTGTCTACAGCGTGGATGCCCACTGAGGTCCAGTGCCAGGATCATATTGTTGGGGAAAGTTTCCCCAACTTCTCCAAGCAAGAGAAGTTGCTTTTGTCTGAGGGCTCCCTCCTGCCGCTGCCCTGGTCAGATCATATTAGAAAAGGTTAATATACAGGTTGATTTCTCCCACTACCCTAAGAGCTATTTGAGGGCAGGAACTGTATTTTTTTTCACCTTAATCTCTGTGATACCATCCCAGAGACTGACAATAATAATTACTAATATCTATTAAACCTTTATTATATACCAGACACTGGGCTACACATTATGAATGCAAGTGAAAATAACCTTTTGTGTTATTATCTCTGTTTTAGTGAAGGGGAGACTGTGGTACAGAGAATTTATAACTTGTTAAAAGTCATGCAACTATAATTGGCAGAACCTAGATAGAAATCGAAGTTGTCCAATTCCAGAGATTTTACTCTTGGTTATCTATGGTATTATGCATTTACACAGCGTAGAGCTCTGACGAATACATATTTGTGACATGAATGACTGAATGAATATGTCACAAGTTGGAGTGTGGCCTTGTCCTCATAGCCCCTCCCCAGTGAAGCCATACCCCTGTCCAGTTTGGCATTTGGTTCCTGTAGTCCTGGCTTGCAGTCTCCCTCGCCTTCATTGAAGCAGAAGGAAGCATCTGGACTGGTGGCCTTGATGGCTGATATCTCTATTTCTCCCCTGCCCCACTCTAGGCAGCCTGACCTTAGGAGCCCTTGGTTCCAGCTTGTTTGTGACCTGATACCTCAGCTTTGGGTCCCAGGAGCCATGAGCCTCTGGGCTGGCCCAGCCGCAAGGGTCTGATGTACATTCCACACCTGTCAGCACTCCAGGTCTGGCCACTGATGGGACCAGGCTGGGCAGGAAGGTGCAGATTATCTTGGCTCTTCCTGAAGAACTTTATCAGGTGTCCATGGCAACAAAGCCCCAAGTAGATGCTGAGCAGAGAGTTGGCCTTCTGCCTCATGGGGCCAAGGATGCAGTGACCTTTGTGCTGCCACTTGCTGACAAGGCTGGGAATACTGGCATGTAGCTAGCCCAAAGATGAGCTTTCCCCTTTCACTGGAGGCTACTGGAACTCAGTATTCTCTGCCAAATACCATATGCCTGACATTGTTTTGGGTGCTATAAACATAGAGGGCTCCCTTGGCCCTTGAAAGACTTTGAAACCAATGGCAATGGTGTCCACATAAATGAATTACTGTAACATAATATTATCAGGGCTACATTATACATACATGCTCTTTGGTGAGATTGAAAAGGGAGTTCTTAATTCTGCCAGCCAACAGAGTGGTGTTAGGGTAAGCTGCCAAAAGAAGACATGGTTTAGTGTAAAATAAAGTGAGTACAACTCCAGCAGAGTAGCAGGCACACAATAGTGTAAGCACAAACAGTGTCAGTGATATCAGATAGTATTATCAGTAGCAACAGCAGTAGAACTCCTACATCTAGAAGAATGGGTGAGTGATCTTAGGCACGGAAATCAGGAAAGGGCTTAAGAGAAAATGTTATTCCTAAGGAATCCATTTAGAAAAAGTATTTTATTTTTTATTTTATTTTTAAAGATTTTATTTATTTATTTCACAGAGGGAGAGAGATCACAAGGAGGCAGAGAGGCAGGCAGAGAGAGAGGGGGGAAGCAGGCTCCCCGCTGAGCAGGGAGCCCGATGCGGGCCTCGATCCCAGGGCCCTGAGATCATGACCTGAGCCGAAAGCAGAGGCTTTAACCCACTGAGCCACCCAGGTGCCCAGAAAAAGTAGTTTAAAAAACAGTTAAGTTTTCAAGTTGGGAAATTGGGAAGACACCCAACCTTTGTTCAGGATTATAGTTTCAGTTGGATATAACTATCTGTGTGCGTTGGGCTGTACTTTCTCCCCATTTTTATAACTAGCAAATGCAGAAAAATGGACTACATGTTATTCAAGTGTCCTTCAAGTAGCAGAATCTACAGTCTTCGCAATGTCTCAATCAAATGTCTTGCAATCAATAAGATATTACTAGACATCTATGTCTAGTAATAAAAGAGGAAGAAATGTATTTCATAGTCAAGAGAAAAAAACAATAGAGAATAACTCTGAAATATTGGAATGAGCAGGTTAGGACTTTAAACCATCTATTTTAAATGTGCTTGAGAACTTAAAGAAAAATATGGTCACAATGAATAAATAGATGGGTAATGTTAACAGAGACATGTAAAGTACAAAACAGAATCCAGTGGGTATTGTATAATTAAATATTAAAATGAAATTACTCAAAGTTAAAAAATAATGGTAGGGAAGTGAACTTGGAAAATTAATAAGAACTCTCCATTGTGAAGGACAGAGGGGAAAAAAAAGCCTGAGAGAAAAGCCAGATGAGCCTAAGGAACCAGTGTTACCATATCAAGTCATCTAACATATATTTAGTTATAGTCCAAGAAGGAGAGAGTAGAAAGAATGGGGAAGAAAGAATATGTGAAAATTTGGAAATGCTAAAAATGTCCAAAATTTTTAAATTTAAAAAAAACCCCACAAACTTAACAGATCCAAGGAACTCACTGAACTCAAGAAAGATACATCCAAAATAGGCCATATTTAGGTATTACATAGTAAATCTGCTAAAAGTCAAAGAAAGAGAAAAAAACCTTGTAAGCAGCCAAAGAAAAATGACATAATACATACGGAGAACATTTATATGTGTGATCACTAACTTTTCTGTAAAAGGAGTGGTGGCAAGAAGACAGTAGGAATTACTTTTTAAAAAAACTGTCAACCCAGGATCCTGGAATTCTATATCCTTCAAAAACGATGACAAAATGAATAATTTTCCAATAATTACATATTGAGGAAATTTGTTGTCAGGAGGTCACAACTTGAAAAATGCTGAAGAATTTTTTTTTTCTTCAAGCTGAAGGATAGTGATTCCCATAGACTATCATATCTATAAGAAGAAATGACCAGTACTGGGAATGATAAATGAGTAAATATAAAAGACTATATATTTTTTCTTCTCATAATTTCTTTAATAGACATATGACTGTGTTAAGCAAAATTAATATTGTATGAGGTTTATAACAAACATTGATATACTATATATTACAATAATAAAAAATATTCAGAGAAAGGTAAATGGAGCTATTTATTCTGTTGTGTGGTTATTGTTTCTTACAAGAGGTGGTGCTATGTAAACTCTAACTAGACTATGATAAGTCAACGATATATAACATAATCTTTGGAGCAAATACTAAAATATAGTGCATAGAAGTAGAGCTGGAGAGCCAATAGCAGACTTAAAATGGAATAATAAAAAATAATTGATTAACCCTAAAGAAGGCAGAAAGGGAGGAAGGGAGGAACTAAAAACAAATGAGACAAATAGATTATCAGGCTGGATAAAAATGCAAGACCCCACTATATTCTTTGTATAAGAAATGATTTTAATGTAAAATACAGATGGTTTGAAAGTAAAAGATGAAAAAAGATATACCATTCTTTATCAGGTAGATTACTTCTCTCCATTTTATTGAAGTCTTTTTCTGAGGTTTTGCCTTGTTCTTTCGTTTGGAACATATCTCTCTGCTTCCTCATTTTGCCTGACTCTCTGTGTTTGTTTCTGTGTATGAGGCAAAACAGCTGTCTGTCTCAGTCTCGAAGAAGTAGCCTTGTGTAGGTGGCGAACTTCATTGTTCAACCTTGCCTTAGCTCTTCATTGTCTATTGAATCTTTGTGATTGTCTAAGCAGCCTGATTTATTCTTGATAGGTCCCTGTGCCAAGACCTCTGTCAGTGTTCCAAGGGACGAATATCAGTTAGCACCTAGTTTCAGGTTGATTAGAAGCCAGACCCTCATGCAGCAGCTTTTAAAGTATGCAAATATATGTAATCCCATGGGGTTGCAATTGTGAATCCTGCCAGCCTCCAGACCTGGAGATTTGATGGTATCCCCTGAGTAACAGTTGCAAATATTGGGGTGTCTAAGCTTTTTCCGGGGGGGGGAGGTCCCAGCAAGTTGTAGGCAGGCCAGGGGAGAGTGTAAAGAGGGAGTCTTCCTGCCCATGTTTCCTGAGAGCTCTTCTGTAAACTCTAGATTTGTGGCCAACCTGACTCCTGTCCCTCAGGCTGGGGATTCAGTAAATAGGTCTTTTTCACAGGAAGACTGAAGACGTGTTTCAATCTATTGTCTGTGCACTGCTTTGAGGAGGGAAACTTGCCAAGAATTGTCTTTCCTTTTGTTATAGTCCCATGGAGTCCAGGAATGCCAGCTCCCTGGCCATCAGGGGCTGTTCAGCCCCTCTGGCCCCAGCAAGGCAGCGGGAGTGTGTGGTTGAACTGCACATGCCCACCTGTTTCAGCAAAGCAGTGGGCACGTGCCATGTCCATACCTGCCTGCCCATGCTAGCAGGGTAAAGAGAATGCAGAAAGGGTGCTCGCCAGGGTTTCTATCTCTGGAGACAGTCCCAGTTGTCCCCTGCCCTCTGGAAGATGCTTTAATATTAGCAAATGAAGCGCCATCACTGGCATTCTAGGTGCTTTCCAAGCTGCTGCCTTGGTACTGGGTTCTGGGGGTGAGTGAGACCATATGTGAGTCCTTTAAAAGGAGTATCTCAGTTCCCTATGGCCCTTTGGGTCCCCTGAACCTCAGTCCTGTTGGTTTTGTAAGGCAGACATTTTGGGGACTTGTCTCTCCAAGGCAGGTCCCCAAGGCTGGGGTGCCTGGTGGAGGGCACAAACTCCTTGCTCCTCCAGGAGAGAGTGCGGACGTGTGAGATCCCTCCCTATGGTGTCACCACACCCGCGGGGGTGTTTTGGTAAGACCGTGTCTCTTCCTCTCCAACGCACCTCGATGTGATCCTTTTATCCTTTGTTGTGGTGGAGCAGTTCAGTTCATTGCTAATTTTTTATCAGAGGGAACTGTCCCACGTGTAACTGCAGATCTGGTGTGTCTGTGGGAGGAGATGAGCTCAGGATCTTCCTGTGACTGACCCAAGGACAGTCTTGATTTTGGTGTGGCCTGAAGCTGCTCTCTCTGCCCCACTCTCTTGTGTTCTGTGTTGTTCTTGTCACCAAATCTGGTGGTAGCCGAGATGGTTATGCTGCTTCAGATCCCTTGCCTTGTTTTTTTTTTTCAATATTTTATTTGTTTATTTGAGAGAGAGAGAGAGAGCATGAGCAGGGGGAATGGCGGAGGGAGAGGGAGAAGCAGACTCCCTGCTGAGTAGGGAGCAGGACGTGGGGCTCGATCCCAGAACCCTGGGATCATGACCTGAGCCAAAGTCAGACACTTAACTGACTGAGCCACCAAGGCGCCCCCAGACCCCTCATCTTTAAGTGCCAAGTTAACCCTTGCTCAAAGGGCAAAGCAGCCAGGGTGGCATGGCCACATCTCCTGCAGGTTTGGCTGACCGTGGGCCCCGTCCATGGCAGGTGGTGCTGTGGCTCCTTGTCCCTCCCACCAGGATGAGGCTACTCTTTCTTTGTCTGGTGTCTCAGCTCAGGCAGCTGGGCAGCAGTTGCACAGGTGCCTGTGGTTAGGGGAGTTCATTTCAGAGACACTTTGGATGGACGAGAACTCACAATTTCCTCACGGGGCTGAAATATGGCCATCAAGTCCCTTCCTCTAGCCAGGGCCCTTTAATTTGCAGGGGGCCAGGACAGCACTGCTCAGTAATTTCCCATCCATTCCTCACCTTACGTTCGTTGCTTCCACATGTAATTGTTCGTTTCATCCTCCCACCAAGTATCTGAGGTAGGTATTACTGAATCTGTAACAACAGTGATATTAATGACAAGAACGTCCAAAACAATGGCGTATATTGCCTGCGCCTGGGTGGGTCATGGTGCTGGGAACATTGTGTTACTCAGTCAGTTCTCCCAGCTGCCCTGGAAAGTGGTATTCTCACAGCGCCATTTAACAGAGGAGAAACCTGAGGCACAGAGAGTTTAGGTAACCTTCCTGAAGTCACATAGCTAAGAAGTAAGGGGTCAGAAGTTTGATCTCAGGTGGTCAGTGTTGAAAGTGGAAAGAGGCTTGTCAGAAGGGCTGGTCTCAGGTCGCGTGGGAAAGAAGTCTCTGTTGTCGTGCTTCTGCTGGAGACACCTGCCTTCCTGAGCATCTAAGTAACTGCGTCACTTGCAGACCAGCTAAAGGTTCTAGAGGCTGCTCTCCTGTTCTCACTGTGGGACCTGCACTCCTGCTCCCTGCACTCCCTCTGTTCCCAGGGAAGAGTCTGCATTTCTCTTTAGTGAATGTAAATCCATCGAAAATCCTTCCAGGGCTTTTGTACCTTCAGCCTTTCCTCTCTTTGGAGAGAACAGGCCACAGGGGCTGATTGATCCAGGAGTAAATCCCTGGGCAACTTCCCAATGTAATGAAACCCTAGTTTTCTCATCTGGGAATAGAAATGTTGTCTGCTACAGAGGGCTAGCACAAAGATTAAATTTGGATAATGTACCCCAAACAGCAGCTCCTGTCCCCAGATTTCTTTTTCTTCTACTGCTCTGCTCCCCTCCTCCGCTCCCCTCCTCCCTCTGAATTTCATGCATTCAGAGAAGTGAAGGAAATCTTTGGAGAGACCAGGGGGTTAGGCTATGGACTCTGATATCCTGTTATCAAGGAAGACTTCTTCTGATTGGCAGAAGGCTATGGCGCATGTGTGTATCTGTGTGTGTGTGCTAGTGTGTGCACATGTGTGTTCTGAAGCTGGGGTGGGGGGAAGAAAACCCCAGGAAGGTAAAAATGAGGGAAACCAGAATAGGAAATGGGAAATTTGAAGACCATAACATTATATGAAAGTCACTATTGTAGACTGGGCATATGCGAGTACTTGGGAAAATCTTTATACTAATCAGCTTAAAATGCATCTGAGGAGAGGGGGAGTTAGCTATTATTTGAGTGAGATTTGGTTTCACTATCAGATTAGGGAGAAGCTTATCTGAGCTAAGTATTAAGAAGCATGCAGAAACGTGATCCTTCTAATACTTTGAGCTATTAACCTCCATCCCTCCAGATTTTTGTCATGTCCGGCGTCACACATACAATTCAACATTGACTCGTTTTATTTATTTATTTATTTATTTATTTATTTATTTATTTATTTATTATTTATTTATTTTTAAGATTTATTTATTTATTTGACAAAGAGAGAGATCACAAGTAGGCAGAGAGGCAGACAAAGGGAGAGGGGGAAGCAGGCTCCCTGCTGAGCAGAGAGCCCAATGCAGGGCTCGATCCCAGGACCCTGAGATCATGACCTGAACCGAAGGCAGGGGCTTTAACCCACTGAGCCACCCAGGCGCCCCCATTGACTCATTTTTAAACTTTAAACTTCATCATGAACATTAATACCTGAGAAAACATAGTTTTATTATGCTAATTAGGTTTTTTTGCAATATAGTTTGAAATATAACCTATATAATTGTCTTTTATAAACTGCCACCAAAATCATTCCATGTGCCACCGGGGAGAGTGGGACACATTGCAGAGAGCCTGTGACCTGGGGCCAGTGAGCCTCTATCTTTCTCTTAATCTCAGCAACGTTGCTGAATGTACAGTCTGTCCAAGACACCCCAGTCCTGGAATTCCCCTCTGCAACCTTTAGACCAAATGTTCTTTCAGTCCCTGCTGGGCACTCCCAGGGTTGGGGAATAGCTCGGAGGGGCAGCCCTACCTGCTCAGGGCAGTTCTGTGCCTGTCCCAGATGGAACCGCTTGAAGCTCCTCCCTTTGCTCCTGGTCCTCCTTTTTGGAACTCATTCCTCCTCCACATCCTTGCCAGCCTTGGGGACAGCTGTCATGTGCCTCGAAGAGGCTGAGCAGCAATGAGCAGGATGGGCTCAGGAAGTGGTTATGACACTTCTATCAGTGATGTTTGTAAAAAGAATACAGGGCTCTCATTGATGGACACTTCTCTGTGCAAGGCGCTGTGATGAGCCCTGCACGGGGGGAACCTCTGCTCAGCCTCACTGTCATCCTGGCTACGGATGCAATGTTTGTCCCCACTTTGAGGGCAATGACGTTAGATTGAAAAGATACTTTAGGATATGGGCCATGCTGAAAACTCGTATTGGTCTTACCTCTGTCTAAACCTCTGAGCCTTTCCTCTATCAACACTGTTTAGCCAAGTCTCCGTACCTTATTTTTGCATGGTTGGTGTTGGGAATCCTGGGGAAGGAACTTCTGCTTTGCTCTGTTGTGTTTCATTCTGTAGGATCTGCTCCAGTACGCAGGACTGCTGGTCTTTTTGGATCCCAGCTATGTCAAATGACATATATCTATCTTTCTCAACTGAGTGTCATCAGGAAATTTGATGAGTATGCAGACTTTATTTTCATCCAGTCATTGATAAAAACGTTGACTAGGAAAGAGCCAGGAGACTGAATTCTCTGGGTGATGTTACACACCAGTGTCAATTTATTATCATTCTTTTCGTACTAGCATTATAATAGCTATTAAGTCATCCTAATTGTCCAGGCCTGCACTTATTTCTCCATCTTATCCACGAGATACTATGAGAACCTTGGCTCTGGGATTATGGGGATGAGAGGGAAGGTGTGTGGTAAAGAGTTAGCCTTGCCCAAAGAAAGGTTTGGCTCTTACTCAGCTTCTGAAAGGTAATCTCAAAGCCCTTGGAATGTCCCAGCTTAATAAGAATGTTTTTGTTTGCCTGGAGGCCTGGGGCCATGGGAGATAGTCTTTACCAACACTATGATTTAGGGGGAACCTCAGGCCACATGGTATCTTGGCCTCTGGGGGAGCTAAGGTCACCTGTGTCTACATGACCAACCCGCAGTTAAAACGCTGGACAGCAAGGCTTGGGTGAGCTTCCCTGGTTGACAGTGTAGTTGCTGGGACAAGTAGGCAAGCATCTATCTGCTTGACTCCTCTGAGAGAGGACAACTGGAAGCTCATGCCTGGTTCCTCTTGAACCTGCTGTACGTGCCTCTTCCCTTTGCTGATTTTAATCTGCACCCTTCCATGATAATAAACAGTAACGGAGTGTAACGGCTTTTCTGAGTTCTGTAAGTCCTTCTAGGGAATCACTGAACCTGAGGGTGGTCTTGGGGACCCCTGAATTGCAACAGGAATCTCTGGACCATATTAAATGTGTTATTCTTTGAAGCTAGAGGACTGAGTTCTAGCTAAACTTCTGCTTGGGTCTGCCTGTGGCTTCCCTAAATGGCTCCTTTGTAATATACAAAGAGAAACAAGTAGGAAGGCCTTTTTCTGGGTCTGCCCCAGGGTCTGATCTTCCCCTCTTGGCTGCCCTGTGTGGTTTAATGGGCACTCATTTCAATCTACTGTGGGTGAGATATTGTACTATCCAAGCTTGGGTCTCAGCTTCTGGCTTTTAGAAAATCCCCTGCTAAAATTCAAATAATGGGAAAGCACACACTAAGCTTCAATCACCCATTCATATTTAGATGAAATTAATCAGTCCACAAACAGAACTAGACTCTCATTAAGATGGATTCCAGAAAAGGGAGGTTTGGATGCAGGCACTGCAGGTACTGCTTGGGTTTTCCCATTCGGTTTGTGAGTGAGGAAGCTTCTGCTATTGGGAAGGTGGCAGGAGTAGGGTTATTCGAGTCCTCACAGGGCAATGTTGAGTTGTGAGTGTTGGGGGACCAAAGGAGGAATGTGTTGAAGCAGACTGATGAAAAGCTGAAAACAAGCTAGAGGCAAGTCCTAATTGTGTTTGAAAATCAGAGGACATAAACCAGAACTTTATTCCTAGTTTGGCATCTGTTGTGTCTCTGTGTGGCCAAGTGGGTGATGATTCTCTAGAGTGTGGAGCTTTGTCAGGGGTGATGGGGAAGTGGACCCAAGCTGGGTATGTGGCACAGGTGTGTCAGCCAGAGAAAGAGGGAGTACATTCCTTGCCTTATTTCTCAGGAGTCTTACTGAAAACAAGGTTCATGGTGCTACAGGGGAAAGGTGTCATTAAGAGGGAGATTCATTTTTGTATAGGGTTTTTACCTCACTCTGTGCTATACAATTCCAGTGAGGTGAACCAAGAAACCCTTTCATATGGGGACGGTTTTACTTGAGTGCCAACAGAAGGAAGTATGACTACAATCCTTTTAGCTATGTCATCAGAGGTCATTTTAATGAATTCTCACTATGAGGGTGGTTTTTATTAAACTGTTCTTTAGGTATATATTGGGAGGTTTTATTCTCTCCACCCATCCCTTTTCTTTATTCTGTAGTCAAGGAGCATGGAGTAATCTGCCCTTAAGATAATCACATGGGACCTGTGCCCTGAAAAATTCCACCCCTCACCAAAGAGGGAAACCCTCAGAAGTCTTTATTCTTTCCCTCCTGTTATTGAAGGTGGTAGGAAGGGTATGGAGACAAGAAGGGCTCAACTACCACCCCTCCCCAAGTAAACATGAGGTGTTATACTCAGTTCCTGGCATGAAAATTCTTCACATTTAAAGCCGTTAAGAGTGGAAGTTTCTGGAGGGCAAGAACCACATGAATTTGTCCTTGAATTTGAGGGCTGAGCCAGCTCTGGCACTGAGGAGGGAATGACTAAGATGTTGCCTGACTCTTGACTCAGGACTTTGGGACATTGAGGCCAAGGGGGATCAAGAAATGCAAACTCTCATTCCTCCGTCCCCACAGCATGCTTGGGCAGCTGCCAACTGGATACCTTGACACTCACAAATGCTCCCCCAAACTGCATGGGGGCATTGGCCATGAGCCAAGGCCTTTCTGTGTGGCTGTGCTCTGGGGCGGTCATGAACCTCAGTGAGCTCACTCTCCAATTTCACACACTGAAGTTGTGCTGTGAGTCTGCTGGGCCCCTGCTGTGGGATTAACAATGGTCAGGCATCACACACACAGGCTGCTCTTGGCAATGTAATCAATATGGTCAAAATAGGAGCTTCCCAAACTTCAATCCTCCAGTAATTTTGTTCACCAGCTGTGCATCCTCTGGGGGATCTTGTGAAAATGCAAGATTCTGATTCAGGAGCTGTGTGTATATGGGGGGTAATCCAACAAGCTCCCCAGTGATGCCCCCAGCCACAGTCTGAGAAGCTGGCCCCCCTAAAGGACACCTAGGTGCTGACATGGGGAGGAGGATTAGGTGACCAGTTAGCCACTGAAACCCTTCTCACATAGGCACGCGGAAGGCCCAGAGAGAGATCATGAATCCTGCCCTGGTCTCTCGGAGACTCCACCTGGGCCAGCTCATGGAGCGCCATTACCTGGGTCATGTGCTTGTAGCAGCAAGAGGTGAGGTGGTGTCACGGTGAGTGCCCAGCTTTGGTGCCAGCTTGCCTCTCTGTGAGTCGTTCTTATGGCTTAACGTCTCCATGCCTCGCTTTGGTCCTTTGTGAAATGAAGATGGGGCGCTAACAGTATGACCCCCATAGGGGTCGGTGAAAGTTAGCAGGTTACTCAAGGGACCCTGCTGGGAGAAGATGTCCAGTGCTTTCTTCCCTCTTGGCCAGAGCTGCAGTCCCTGAGCCTGGGACCTCATGGGGCCCTAGGCTTCTGTGCCCTGCCCGCACGGTTGTGCAAGCACTCTTGGGTCTCCTGTTACCCGGGAGCCGGCAACAGACCAAAATAAAGGGAGGGGACGAGCGGGGAGGGCCGAGCGAGCCTCTGCAGGGAGTCTGACCAGGTCAGCTGGGAATGCCTGTCAGCCATCCAGGGTGGCTCCTGCGTGGGCCTGGAGGTGGGTGAGTGACTCACGCTGGTGCCCTCTCCACCCCCACGCCCAAATGCTCAGCCCTCCCTCGCCTGGGGCTCATCTAATCCCCACAGTGGGAGTCGGGGGGCCTTTGCGCCTGAGCCGAGGTCTAGGGTTGCACCACGGTGACTTCACACGCAGCACCATGTGCAGCTGAGCGACCGTGCAGCCGTCTCCCGCGAGGTGTGCAGCGAGGTCAGCCTGGCAGCCACCACCTCCCTCTAGCCCTGATCTGGCCACAGGCAGCCGCTGCCCCGGACCCGGCAAGGGGATGGCCGAACAGGAAGCCAGTGGGCTGCAGGTCCTGCTGCGCACGCTTCAGGTAGGAAGAGGTGGGCGGGAGCGCGGCTGGGCAGGCTGGGGCTCTGCTGGCCAGCCTGCCCTGGGGCTGTGCTCCCGCCGTCCCCTCTGGCACCGGTGGCCGGTTTGCCAACCAGGGACAGCAAAGCCCAGGAGCCAGCAGCAGCTCTCACCTTGAGGCTGACCTAAGTGATGCTATAGTCTTTAAATATTAACGAAGACGGTGTTGATGAGTGTGCTCTGCTTAAATTATTGAACCTGGTGGGATTAGAGGCTTGGACTGAAAGATCTGGGTTTGCTAGAGATGGGAAAGATGGAGAAAATGTCTGTGTGGCAAATGAAGACCCAGCAGGGGACCTGCCAGCAGTGCCTACAACAGCCTGGAACGAAAGGGGGAGCAGGGGAGAGGACTGTGGGCTTCTCCTGTTCCATGGCTATTGCAGGGGCCCCAAAGAGGGGTCTACAGCAGGGCTGCTTAGGATGCATGCTAAGCCTGCGCCTTCCCAAGTGGGACGTGGCCAGAAGGGATCGGAATCATCAGGGACCAGGGCTGGGGAATCTGCCTCCATCTGGGGGACCCTGTTCATTTCTCATGTGGAGAATTCTTATCCTAGAATTGTAGTCCGCAATCTTGTCTGTGTACTAGAATCACCTGCAGGGTGTTAAATAAATGGTGACGTCTGGTACCCACTTGCCCCAATTTGTATTTGATTGATTTGGGGAGCAACCTGAGCACCAGAAGCTTGAAAACATCCTCAGGGGACTCCATGCACAGTTAAGGCCCAGAACCTCTGCTATAAGGCTCAGGTAGAGGCTTGCACTTAACCCAGTGTGGGAAATGCCCCACAGGGGCTGAAGAGATCTTTTGCTACAGCATTCTAGACCTCAAGTTCATGGACGGACCTCACAAGAGGACGGGCTTCAGGGACCCTGGGACCCCATTCCCTGATTCAGGAGGTAAATGTTTTGTACCTACGTTCACCTTACCCTCCCATGAAAAGCTGTCTTAGTTTTCTTCTGATCCTTAAGGAAATCTGTATCCTTAAAAATTTAAGTACCAATAAATCCAGCCTTCCAGGGGACAAAGAAACCAAGTCTGCAAAGTAAAATGTCTTCCCCAAAGGTCATGAAACTCCTTGATAGAGAAACTGGGACACGCACCAAAGAATTTCTATATCCTGTTGACTTGATGTCTCTTGACCCCTTCTGTCTGACGCATGAAAGGCAAGAATGCATCTGGGCTAGAAGGGTTGGGGGGTGGGAGTGGACCTCAAAATAAATTTGCATTTGGGCAGCTTCAATCTCCTGTATTGCCACCAGTGGGGGTTTGTAATTGATATTTAGAATGATTGCTCCAGGGCAACGCAAGATTCTCAATCATCAAAGAAAGATTTAATTATGTTCAATATACCCTACTTAGTTCCCAATTAACCAGAACATTAAAATAACCGGAACATGCTTCCCCTGTGCGCGTCACTGATCAGAATCTAGTTGTTGAATTGATTTGGGTTCCTGGCCCAGCCCTCTCCAGGCACCTCCATGAGCCCCATTCCTGTCTTGGCGGTGGATGTCAGAGCTCTGACATATTTTTAATAAAGAGAACCCAGAGCAGATGCTATAGGTTTGATGCTCTATCCTCAAGAGCCACCGGGTTTCTTAAAAATATTTTGCCAAAATTCTTTCCACTGGGGAATCCCAAAGTTCTTACTAACTCAAGCCAGTCTCTCCTTCCGTGTGCACAAAGGTGATAGAAGGCTTTTAAGTACTGCTTCTCAGGCCTCTGAGGAAGACAGTGGTTACACGTGAACAGAAAGTGAGCTGAGGATGAGTTCCTTGTGTCTTTCAGGAGCACCCCAGAGCGTTGCCAAGGGAAAGAAGAGAGAGAGAAGGCGAACAGACAAACAGACAAAGCAAGCAGAAGCCTGACAGATGTCCCCATGATAGGATAGTAGAAATCCTCATCCCAGAATATCACCACTTCTGCCTTTTTGGGGCACAATAACAAAATAAACCGGGTCATGAAGAAATAATCCATTTCCGCATTTTACCTTTTGTTGTGCAAATGGAAAAGGGGAAATGATTTTTCCCACCTCAGTTTAAATGCTGCTTACCTCTGTCCTGAAGGTATGAGCATCAGACTTTCACCCAGACATTTTTCAAGTCCCCGACTCACAGCTTGGGTTTGAGGCAGAAAATCAGATTGGGTCTCGGGGGCCCTGCGTGAGGGAGAGGCAGCCCACAGAGCAGGTGTGAGAGACAGAGAGAACTGGATCCCATCCCCATTTCTGGCACTTCCCAGCTGTGTGTTCTTTGGCAAGTCCCTCAACCTCTCTGAGCCTTCATTTCTATATCTGTAAAAGGGGGACAATAATAACCTTCCTCGGGGCTTTGTGTGAGGATTAAGGGAATCCATTTGACAAGGGTTTGTAAACTATAAATGGCTGTTTGAACAACTGTACTTTTTATGATTTCCCTGGTCAAGTGCCCCAGTGCATCTGGGGAAGCTGGGAACACTTGCCTCCCCTGTTCATCAACTTGCCCTGCTTTGTTTCCTGGGCAAACTCCAACATACTCGGAAAAAAAGGAAGGTGTCTCAGTCTGTCCTGCTCTTGTCTCTCCATGCAGTTTGAGCTAATGGGGAAGATGGGGAGCTGCCAGGGTAGCAGGATGTGGGCTCCACGCCAGCTCTGTTGCCGCGAGTCCTCACCCGCCGGCGTCCCACAACGTGCCAATTAAGTCTCTTATCAACACATGAAAAATGTATAATTATTCAGTCAGCTCTGGCGCACTCTGAGCCGCGATGGGGGCACAGTTTTGCTGTTTGCATTTGTACTTTATTATTTTATGTTCTAGCTGCTCACACTGAATCTGAGGTCTGCATCTTTGCCAAAATGTGCATCGTGAACTCCTTTTTCTCAACTTGGGCTCCAGGAACATTATCTATTATGGATTGAGAATCAGACTGTAGGATGTGAAGCTTCCTGCCTCAACTTAGCATTAAGCTTAGGTCATAGAAAACCCGGATGGGACAACTTCTCTTTCTCCCTTGGCCTTCTTCCTCCAAGGATTATTTCCAAGACAACAACAGGTGATTTCAGTTCCTGGGCTGTGAAGAGGGGATGAGTGAAAAAAATGGTGATTGATATGCTTCATTCATAATGCTTGGGAGTTTTGTTTCCAAAACATCTGCTTGAAAATTTCCTTTCTAGAATTCTCCATGGAGGATGTGGGAATATCCATCTATTGTACATCCATAGGGCCAGGTGGAGCGGAAACTGAGCTTTCTCTCTGGACATAAACAGAAAGGTTTGGACAAATCAAGAGGACTTTAGGTAGCAAGTGCTGTGTAGACTTTCTAGAGATCACAGCAATGCTCTCTTTTGGGGAGTCTGAGACGGAGGGATTTGCAGAGCCCTACCTCAACCACAAAGCAAACGTGAAAACAAACTGAAGTCTGTTTTAATTTCAAGCATCGGTAGAATCAAAGAAAAAGAAAAATCCCAGAAGGACAAGTGCCAAATGAGAAAGGGACAGAGTTGGCAAGAATTAGCACCTGTCAGTGTCTGAGGAGTGGCTTGGTGCCAATCAAACTGGAGAATGAAGGGGATGGAAGCATGTAGGCGGATGCTGAGCTAGAAGTGGGGAGAAGACTTTATTTGGTGTTTTGTTTTTCGAGGACCTGTTGCTTTCACCATTCCTTAAGTTCTTTGGAACTAGAGATTGGAACAAAATGAACATTTATTAAGGTTCCTCTCTATGCCAGGTTTTCACACTTGTTACTTCACATCACTCTCTCTGCCACTCGTGAGGAAGGTGTGGTTGCTCTGTCTTTTAGATGAGGACTTTGACCCCCAAGGGTTCATGACAGAAACCTAGAAAATTGCTAGAGGAAGGATGGGAAGTGGATCTTGTCAACTTGTCTTCCACTGGTCTGTGTTTCTTACATGACCTAGGGGATGCCCACTTATTCTTTATTTTGAGGGCACTAACTTGGCCTGGTAGAACCTGAAGGTTGAGGGTATATGGATTTTGAACGATATAGAGAAGATTATTTAGAACTAAAACCTTCCATATCTTGTTTGTTGTGTGGATAAATAACTCTTGATAAAGGAAGGTAACACTTTTGATTTGGGTCAATTGGATATTTTCAATATCCATCAATCTATCCATCTCCCCATCCATCCTTCCATATGTCCATCTCTCCATCCCTCCTTTCATCCATCCATCCATCCATCCATCCATCCATCCATCCATCCATCCATAGCTTCTATGTGCTCGAAGAGATCCAGAGAAGACTATTTGGTAGGATGATGTATCAAGAAGGTCTTTGCATCTTACAAAGATCTTGCATCAGCCATTCAAAATTTTGTGACCCAGAACAAACTACTGAACTTCTGTTTACTGAAATATTTTATCTGTGAAATGAGAATTATAGTACCGACTCATGGGCTTATTATATGTTTAGAGAAAAATGCATGTAAAATGTGAGCATAGTGGTATGTGTCCAATAAATAGAAATTACTGTAATTAAGAACAGTCCCCGCTCTCATGAAAATGCAGCATTCAACTGAAAAGGTAGGGGGATAAAAATATTTGTAGAGCAAGTCTGCATGTGATGAACACCGTGGTAAAGGTAAACATTAAAAGCAAATTCTATGGAAGTTGGAGAAGAAACTCCTCCTGGCTGGAGGTTCAGGGTAAGCCTCAGAAAGTGGGTCAGATTTCAGCAGGGAAGGAGGTGGTTCCCACTTTGGGGAGGGTACCCAGTGATCTTCCTCATGCCAGAAATGTGTGGAAAGGATTCAGGACTTGCCATGGCACTGGGTTTGAGTAAAACTGGAAGTTCATGAAGGGGAAGAAAGTAGGTAGAAATGGAAGTTTTCCCAAATGCTGGAAAATCTTGAGTGCAAACTTCAGCTGTAACCAGGTCCTTGGGAATGGCCCCCTGTCCCTAAATGCAGGTGGTGTGGTCCAAAGGACAGTTAGTCAAGGCAAGATTTCTAAAGCTATTTGGACAGGGGAGTCTTTTGACATGATCACATCCCTGCTTTTTCTTGTCAGGTAATGTGACACGTTCCCTGCAACCACCCCATCTCTGACCTGCCTTCTGTTCCTGGTCTTGTTCCTATCCGTGTCCCTACCCTCCAGCCCTGACCTGTAGACCTTTCCTGTCACTTTATTCAACCCTACAACTCACCCCAAACTGAGCCTCTCCCTGTTCTTAATCCCACCTCAGGGGGAAAGACTGGGATGAATGGAGACTCACGGATTGGGGGAGGAACACTGTTTTAAACATTTTCTCTTTTTCTTTCCTTTTTCTTTTATTTGGAAGAAACAAATTATTTGAGAAGCAGCATTCAAATGTTCCTGTGTCAAAGCAGCTCTAATAACATGGCTGTATTCAAAGACCAGTGTTGAGTTTGAAAAGCCCTAACCTCTACAAAAATACTGATTTGAAGGGGCATATGGACCCCGATGTTTATAGCAGCATTATCAACAATAGTCAAATTATGGGAAGAGCCTAAATGTACATCAACTGATGAATAAAGAAGATGTGGTATAAATATATACAATGGAATATTGTGTAGCCATCAAAAGAATGAAATGCTACCATTTGCAAGGACATGGATGGAGCTAGAGTATATTACGCCAAGTGAAAGAGGTCAGTCAGAGAAAGACAAATACCGTATGATTTCACTCTTATGTGGAATTTAAGAAACAAAACAGAGGAACATATAGGAAGGGAAAAAAAAGGGAATCAAACCATAAGAGACTCTTTTTTTTTTTTTAAATTTTATTTTTATTATTTGCCCAAGGGGTACAGGTCTGTGAATCATCAGGCTTACATCTTTCACAGCATTCACCNGGGAATCAAACCATAAGAGACTCTTAACTATAGAGAACAAACTGAGAGTTGATGGAGGGAGGTGGGTGAGGGGTGGACTAGACGGGTGACGGGCATGTAGGAGGGCACTTGGTGTAATGAGCACCGGGTGTTGTATGGAAGTGTTGAATTACTAAATTCTACTCCTGAAACCAATATTATACTATATGTTAACTAACTAGAATTTAAATAAAAACTCAAAACTAACAAATAAAACAAGTGGGGGTAGTTTAAAATTAAGTCACACAGAAATAAAATGTTTCCAATTAAAAACAAAAGAAAGAAAGAAAAGTCCTATCCTCACTTGGGAATTGAGAGCAGTGGGCATTTCCATCCCCTGAGCCCAGATTCCAGATCGGAGTGCCTCCTTGAACACCCACCTCCCTAAGGCAGGGGCGGAGGGACAGAAGGCCGGCCTTGCTCTGAGGTGTAATTGGAAATTTGGCATTACTGGTGACATGTTGAAGAAAATGGCCAACTTAGAGACCCATGCCCATGGTAATTCGTAACCTGGCCGCATTTACTCCACAATTTACTGTTACTAAAACTGGAACCACTTTTTTTTTATTGTGGTAAAATATATGTAATATGAAATTTACCATTTAATAATTTCTAAGTGTAGAGATCAGTGGCATTAAACACATTCACATTGTGTTTACACATCACCACCATCCATCTCCAGAACTTTTTCAAGTCCCCAAACTGATACTTGGTGCCTATTAAACACTGATTTCCTACTCCCCCTCCCCCAGCCTTTGGCCATCACCCTTCTACTTTCTGTCTCTGTGAATTTGACTATTCCGTGTTCTTCATTTGAATGGAATCCCACAGTACTTGTCCTGTTGTGTCTGGCTTGTTTCACCTAGCATGATGTTTCCACATGGAAACATTCTTACAAAACCTGAATGGTCTCAGTCCGAGCCCTGGGAATTGGGGAAGTATGGAACCAATGAGGGGAAGTTGGTCTGCATTACCAATTACTGAACCTGTGAGAGTGAAGTGGGCAGCTCAGAGTCAGGCAGGCTGGGGGGTCTCTTCAGAAATGGGCACAGAGAAATGCATTTTCTCAGGGGTGACCTCCAGATCCTTTTGCTAAACCTGAAATGAAGGAAGTTGAGGGTCTGTGGGATCTGTTCTTTCTCACTGAGTGAATATTACTTCAAAGTGATAGATCTCCAAACCAGGCTCTCATTAGAGAAAAGGGTGTGTAGGATGAGGCAGAGATTAATAGTAGAGATTCTGGGAATGAAAGAATAAGGGGAACAAAGGACATGGAAGCAAGCCGCATGGTGCAGAGTACGTGCTCAATACATATTTTTTCTTTCCTTCCCTGCCCCCCTCTCGCTTCCCCACTTCTTTCTTCTTTCCTCCTTTCTTACGTCCTCCCCATTTTCTTTCCTTTTTAAAATAAATTTTTGCAAACTGAATCCATCCTTGTCACTAGCACCCAGATGGAGTAACGGTGAACTCTCAGCATCCCAGAACACCACCTCCCTCCCTTGTCACTGTACCCGCCGTGTAGACACTAGCTAGCTGCTAGCCTTGTTTCTATACCACAGATTAGTCGTGCATGCTCTGTACTCATATAGATGGAACGCTGCCGCCAGTCCTCCTTTGTGTCTGGCTCCACAGACTCAGCCCTGTGAGCTTCCTTCATGCGGCTGCACATAGTTGCAGACCATTCCCATTCTCCTTGCTGCAGAACATTACATTATACTAATACACCACGATTTATTTGTCCTTTCTAGAGTTGATGGTATTTGTGGTAGTTTCCCTTCTTGGGTTCTAACAAACATTGCTGCTGGGAACATTCTAGCACATGTTTTTGTGAACGTCTTTATGCATGTTGGAGATGGCTTGAGATGGTTTGCATGGAGGGACTTTGTCAGCTTCATGTTCTATGGGTTCGGTTCCCCCTATGTGGTGCCTCTCATGATACTAGTTCAAATAATAACTAACGTTTATTGAATATTTGGGAGCTATACGAAGTCCTTCAAATGCATTGTCTCATTTAATCCTTGCAGCAACCCTAAGAGGCAGATAGTATCCTTATCCTCATTTCAAAGCTCTAAAAGATTGGAGAGGTTGACAAGTTTCCCACTGTCACAAAGTGAGTGAGTGGCATCGCTGGGATTTGAGTGGAGGGACTCCGACATCAGTGGTATTGCTTGCTGTCAGTCACCAGGTGTATTGACTGTCTGAGGGCAAGGAATGGCTTCGAGAAGATTCTGAGCAGGTTTTCCTAGGCGGTAAGCGTCTGCTGGGAAAATGAAGGACCTCCTCCCCCTGCCTGGCAGTGGGCGTTCCTGGGGAGGATAGCACCTGTCCCCACAAGGCTGGAAGGACTGGCCAAGAGGATGAAGAATGAGTGCCTAGAGCAGGGGTAAGCAAACTCGGTCAAGGGCCAGAGAGCAAGTTTTTGAGGCTTCGCGGCCATAGGGTCTCTGTCACAACTTCTTAATCCTGCCACTGCTGTAGCTGTAGACAGTATGCAAGTGAGTGGGCATGGCTGTGTTCCAGGAAACCTTTACATACAAAAACAGACAGGGGGCTGGGTTTGGCCAGTGGGCAGTGGTTTGCCGACCCCTGGGGTAGAGGCCTTCGGTCACAAGCCTGGTATGACGGGGAAGGTAGGATGGAGAGAGAGTAAGGTGCAGCAGGGGCCTGTGGGCCTGTTGCAGCCAAAATGCCACGGGGGAACTCGCCTCCTCTTCCATGGGTGTCCTGCTCGCCCCCCAGGCTGCCCTTCTTGCCAAGGCAGCAGATCGGACGATGCTCCGGACGTCAGGGTTCCTCTGGGGCTGAGTCCTACAGAACCTGATGTGTGCAGTCTAGAGGCTGTGTCCCAAGTCCTTTCTGCTGCGGTTGCCTTCCTTTCTCTAGGGATTGGTGGAGGCAGTGATTGTGTCCTTCAGCCCTCTAGGCGTGGGCTTCCAAGTTCATTTCAGCAGCATTCATCAGCCTCACAGGTGGCTGTTCTGTCCTTGTTGCTCGCATCCCACAGACGTACCGGCACAGGATGTGGTCAAGCCCGCACTTCTCAAACTAGGTTCTATTGAACACCAGTTTCCCTGGGATCCCAACAGGTGCTCCCCTCACAGAGGGTCTTAGTGACAGATGGATTTGAAATGTCATGATCAATATTAGGGGTCTTTTTTTTTATATAAAGATTTTATTTATTTGACAGAGAGAGATCACAAGTAGGCAGAGAGGCAGGCAGAGAGAGAGAGGGGGAAGCAGGCTCCCCACTGAGCAGGGAGCCCAATGACAGACTGTCCCAGGACCCTGGGACCACAACCCGAGCCGAAGGCAGAGGCTCAACCCACTGAGCCGCCCAGGTGCCCAATACTAGAGGTCTTAACTGAAAGACTGTTAATCTTAAAATGTTTTCAAGTCTTTATGTCTTTCAGCTTTCAGTTTAAATGTCTTTTTCTCAAAGAGCTACCAGGTCACAAGGTCCTTTCTCTGTAGTTTGACTCTTTACATGGAACTTATATTCCCTGGGATGCCTGGGTGGCTCAGTCAGTTAAGTGTCTGCCTTCGGCTTGGGTTATGGTCCCAGGGTGGTCTTGGGATCAAGTCCTGCATCGGGATCCTTGCTCAGAGAGGAGTCTGCTTCTCCCTCCGCCTGCCACTCCCCATGCTTGGGCGCTCTCTTGCTCTCTCTCTCTCTCTCTCTCTCTCTCTCTCTCTGAAAATTAAAATCTTTAGGGGGAAAAAAGAGCTTCTATTCCCTGATACTTATTTGTGTCCTCCCTTCCTTCTTCCATCAGGGTAGGAATCTCATGTGTGTTGTTCACTATTATCTCTACTACCTAAAGCTCTATCTAAATCATAATAGGTGCTCAATAAATATTTGTTAATCAAATAATAAAAGGTACATGGTATATTAAGTTGGCGATTTAATATATAGCATTTCCAAATCATCTTCGGGAGGGGATAATTTTTATGGCAAAACCCCATTAGTATCTCACAGGACATCAGGGAGACATGGAATATATTTGGGAAATGACAGTCATAAGCCATTGCTACCTTAAATCACTGCTGGTCCATGAAGGTTGAATTTCTCCTGGTCTGGAAACTGACCTCTGGCATGTTGAAACTGTTCTGATCTGAGTGGCTGCAAAGGTTATACTTTTGTAGACCTAGGGTTATTCCTCTGTTCAGTGAATTCCACTAGCTGATGACTCTGCTACCTGTCTACTGGTCTTGAGTAGAGATGAATTCTGGTCCTTGATAAGAGAAAGAATATAAGCAACAGATGTGGAGGTCTAGTAGAAGTTTCTTCCTACAGTTCAAGACAGCCATTCTGCTTCTGATCAGGATGCCAGGTGGTGATAAGGATGGCATTAGTCTCAGGTTTCAGATGAAAGGCAAGGTCAGATTTCACAGTTGGGGTATCTGATGAAACTTTCCCTCGGGGACTTGGGGAGAAGGCAGCATCTGCAATAAATTTCAGTAATGAATTCTTTCCCTATCCTGCCAGAAAAAAACCCCCAAACAAACCCAAGTGGTGTAACATCTCTAATCTCTGGATCCCACCAATCAGTACCATTCAATGCCCTGCATTTCTGAATCCTAATCATCCTTATCCCATGCCTCTAAAGACCTGAATTAATCCAAGTAGTTCCTATGACAATGAGGATTATCTTTCACTTTTCATAATAGAAAGAGGCTGTAAGCAAATCCCCGTTTCTCCTTGACTTTCATTATTAAATCATAAAATATATATTATACATCCTCATATATACTGGTATATATTATATATACATACATATTTATATGTGTATATAATATATAATTATATAATATATATAATAATATATAATGACATGTGTGTGTATATATATATAACGTTCTAATGCAAAAAGATTCCCCAAATGACAAGCTAAAATGTTGGACTGAGGAAGAAATAAAGATGATGATAATATTTGAAGAAAAATGGGTATGAAAATTGAAGGAGTATTTTGCTATGAACCACTCCCACATTTGCTGAGCTCTTACTATATGCCAGGAATTATTCTAAGCATTTGTCATATAGTTTTTCAAGCAACCTCACAAGACTCCTCCTATGTGGTAGGTACAATTATTATCCTCATTTTACAGATGAGTAACACAAGGCACTTGCTCCTTGTAAGTAGCAGAATCAGGATTTGAACCCAGGCAGAGCTGGGCTCTAGATTGCTCTTAATTCATCAGTGTTACTTTATCAGGTACAGCATCTCTTCTCCTTTGATCTGTCCTTGTTACCACTAAACATTTTTCTTTCCTGATTAAAGAAGTAATACAAGGAAGGCACTGGGGGAATGGGTGTTGTGGTTGAAGGGGATTAAGAAGTATAAGCTTGCAGTTATAAAATAAATAAGTCATGGAGGTGAAAAGTACAGCATAGGGAATCGGGTCAATGATAGTGTAATAATGTATGGTGACAGGTGGTCACGACACTGAATGTTGTGAGCATTGGGTAATGTATAGAATTGCCAAATCACTCTGTTTTAGACCTGAAACTCAGGTAACATTGTGTATCAACCGTACTTCAATAATAAAAAATGAAAAAAGTAATATAGGCTCACTATTATAAACATTTAATTAACACATAGATATAAATTATAGAGAGTAAAATCTCCCCCACCAAGTCCTCCTCCGGAAGATAACCACACAAGTGTCTGCCCTCTATTTTTTTAGATGGTTATATACATGGGGCAATATGTATATTTCTGTAACTATGTAACTACGTCTGGGTCATTTTAACACACTATTGTTCAGTTTGTTTTTCCAACACGTCAATATAACTGAGCATCTTTCAAGCCAACACATAATAGACTTAGCTCAATATTTTGTGGTAATTATATAGTAGTTTAGTATATGGATGTACCATAATTTAAATAAATAGAAATACATTTTCTTCTAGAGTTTCACTTGAATTTGACTTTATGTTTTTTCTTTTTTTGATGTTAGATATGTTATGTTTCAATAGTCAACTTTTTTTTTAAAGATTTTATTTATTTATTTGACAGAGAGAGAGAGAGATCACAAGTAGGCAGAGAGGCAAGCAGAGAGAGAGGAGGAAGCAGGCTCTCTGACAAGCAGAGAGCCCGATGTGGGCCTCGATCCCAGGACTCTGAGATCATGACCTGAGCCGAAGGCAGAGGCTTTAACCCACTGAGCCACCCAGGCGCCCTCAATAGTCAACTTTACCAGACTTTTTTTTCATGGGTGATAATTATTACCGCTTTTCCATGCGGTGTTATATTAGTTTCAGGTGTACAATATAGTGATTGAACACATCACAAGTGCTCTCCTTAANTCAGACTTTTTTTTCATGGGTGATAATTATTACCGCTTTTCCATGCAGTGTTATATTAGTTTCAGGTGTACAATATAGTGATTGAACACATCACAAGTGCTCTCCTTAATTTTCATGGATTATTTTTGTCCATGAGACATCTCTCCCCCATGATCTCACTCTTACACTCAATGATGTTTCAATTTAACCCTGTTGCCTTCTCTTTTTCTTAAGTGTTCCTACTTTCATAGAGCTTGCCTTCCATACCACACTTCACCAGTATGTGGCAAAACAGTTAAATTTATGTTCTTCACATTTCTTTCCAGGAAGATCCCAGTTCTGTAGCATCCAATAGAGCTCTGCTTGATAATACTTGGAAGCTTTACACTTGACATAAATGTTTCTTTAAAATGAACACAAAAAGGTTTCTTGGCTGGGTTTCAGGAGGCCAGAGTTGATTTTGGATGCTGCCACTGATTTTCTGTTTGACTTGAATCCCCTGGGCCAGCATCCTCTATGTTTTGATGGTTTTCAGACTTCAGTGCTAGGAGATTTTCCCAGCAATATCATCTGCTTCCTTGCTATATTATGACTCTCTTGTTATGGTTCATTCATTTATCGAACAACTCTCTTGTGCCAGAGCCTTGTACTAGGTAATGGGTGGCAAGATTCTCACAATATTACCAACCAGGCACTATCCTGTTGAAAGTCTTCCAAATGCTAATGACTAATGTCAGGAAGAATGAGATCCAGGATGCTGTGGTCACACCTGTCCCCCTCTGCTCCATGGACCATTCTATTCTGTGGTGCTTGGCTGAGAACACATTATTAGCATACTCCAAGTCTCTGGAGGGAGATCAGAAGGCTCAGCAGCTGTAACATGTTCAGCTATGCCTCTGTATCTTTGTTAATTCTTACTTAGTCTTTTTTTTTTAATTAAAGGGCAATGATTCTCAATCTTTCATTTTTTTTTAAATTCCAGGAACCAGGGTATCACAATTCACTTTTTGATGGCATTGAAATCTAAAGACACTTTCCCCAGATAAATGCACAAACTTTTCAAAAAAAAATTTCAGGTTTCACTTTCGCGAAGTCTTTATTTGGGTCTGTTTCATGGCATGGAGCTCTTCAAAGTGAGAATAGTGGAGCCAAGTTCTGATTGCACAAGGGAAACCCCACAATTCTGTCCAATTAAATAATTTCCCTCATGTCTCCAAACTGGACACAATATTCTTTTTTTTTTTAAGATTTTTATTCATTTATTTGGGAGAGAAAGAGAGCACCAAGTGGGGAGCCCAACATCGGGTTCGATTCCAGGACCCTGAGATCATGACCCGAGCCAAAGTCAGACACTCAACCAAAAGAGCCACCCAGGCGCCCCTGGGCACAATATTCTTATTTCCAAATTATGACTTCATCCTACATCTTTCATTCCTGATCTAAATTTTGAAAATCATCAGTATCTTTGCTCGATCAACTGAAATGTTACTTTCCCTTCAAAAACAAACAATCAAAAAACCTTTTCTGATAACCTGAGTAGATAATAACCCTCCCTCCCCCGAAGTAACCTCCAAGCAGCTGTACTTCTCAAATAATCTGTTCTTTGTTTTTTTATAAATATAGAAGTTCTTTTATCTATTCAATAAAATTTTATTAGTTCTTGGGAATCCCAAAATAAGTATGAGCTCATCCTTGTCCTCCCAGACATCACTGTATGAAGAGGAATCAAATACACATTTGAGAATCTCCTGAAAGTTGCAGACCCTCTCCCTAGACAAGCTTTACCAAGCACTTTATACACTTTAACCAAGCACTTAAATCTTAGAGGATTTGCCTACAGTTTGAATAAGAATCTGTGCCATGTGACCACTCGACATATGAACAAATGATTATAAGGCATTGTTATAAGTGGAGAGATAACAACATGATTCGTATATTTTTGGAAGAAGGGGAATCTCAAACAATCTCTAACCTTCCATGAACTTCTGCTCCTGAGTAAGAGATTCGATAATTCAGAACAACCCTTGCACTGGACCCAATTAAAAAGTGTGGATAAAATAGGAATACTTTTTCTAACCAGCATTAATATTCTAATAAGGTAATGAACGTTTAATGGATTGAGGTCAAGAGAGGTGGGCAACACAGAGAGATGAGCGAAACTCTGGCTCTTTTGGGAGTCATTTACTGTTTTGGAAGGTGTGTTTGGAAAGACTGAGTTGTATGTATATTCTGTGGCTTTGCACACCTAGAAGAACAAGAGTTAAGACCTAGGACTTGCCAAGAATGGGGACCCTGGCAAACTACTCCTTGCTTTTGAGCTAATACCCAAAGGGCTGCTTCCTAAAGGTAAAAGTGAGCTAGACATAATCTAATCTTCACATTGAGCCATTCTTCACCTTATCTTGGTGGCCCAGAAATATCTTCAGAATTGAGTAGGTGGTCTCAGATCTCTAGAGTCCCTGTGTGCCTGGAAGCACGAATTAAAATTTCATTAGTGGGAGAAAGTGTTATACAAAGTCTTACATCAGTTCTACCAATAATTTGAAAATGAGGCACAAGGGGGAATAAGTCAGTATAAGTAAATACCAGCAGAAATAACATGACAGAATTAGACCCACCAATGCTCCAGAAACTGAAATTACCAGACCCAGAATGTAAGGGAGCATTAGTTATTATGTCCAAAGAGAATAAGGGCAAGTGTGAAAAATTTGGCAGTGAACTATAATCCATCGAAAGTGATATGGAAGATTTGAAAAGGAACCAAATGGAAATTCTTGAACTGAAAAATAACATGATCAAAATGAGGAACTCAATGCATTGCTTTGACTGCAGATGAGACTTCGCTGAAGAGAGAAGTAAAAATCAGGTCATCAGAAATTATCCAGAACAAAGCACCAAAGGTCAAAAGAATTGAACATGCAGAAAGAAGGGCAGATAGGAGCCATAGACGACAGAGTGAGAAGGTCTCACTTACATTTAGTTGAAGTCTTGGTAAGGTAGGACAGAACGAGGCAGGGGTCTTTAAAGGGAGCATGATAGAGTCCCCAACCTTCAATATACTCTCCATTCCTTGAAAATAGACACAGTGCCTGACTCAAGTCTGTGTTCCCCAAAATACCTAGGAGTATTTGATTGTTTGTTGAGTGTGTCAGGTGAGGAAACTTCCTTATTATGTACTACTTCATTTTATATTTTCAGAATCACATCGGAAGTTCTTTTAAAATAGCATATCTTTAAAACAATACTAGGAAATTACTATCTGAGGTAGACGTTCAAATATCCAAATCTCTGTATTTGCAGTTGCCACTTCAAAATGTAGAGCTTAATCTATAGCTGACATTGTGGATGAAGTTGATGCTCTTGTTTGTGGTCCGATTATTTATTTCTGACCAAAAAATGCCCTCAAACTCATATACGTTATCTATTATACCCCACTTGGTTTCTTGCTTTTTAAGCTTTACAGCAGACTTTGGCATTGAGTTATAAAATTCTAATCTGGTCACAACTAATTCAAATATTCTATTTACTTGCTTTCACTCTGTTCCCTTTAATGATATGGTATTCTGATAAGTAACTTTATGTTTTCTTTTAAAATAGGAAACATGATGTTTTATAGGCTCCCCGGGAAATAGATTTGAAGACAGAGATTTGCTTGCAGGAAGTTTCCTAGAGAGTGCCTGGGGTCCACACATGCGGGAAACAAGGAAGCAGGATTGGACAGAGGGACGAGTTCAGCCCCCAATGTATTCACAGCAAAAGCTCCAGCTGATCTCGCAGGGAGTTCTGGAAGTTGGAAGGTTCTTTAAAAATTGTCCTGTTGTTTAGCAGGTGGGTGAGACTTTATGCCTCTGCCCCTGCACTGGGGACCCTTCATTGGACACAGGCTGTTTCTAGATATGGGACACGTCCTTAGCGACTACCTCACCGCAATTCCCAGAGGGGGATGCGGGTGAGAGATGCCAATGAGTAAGGTTCTCTCAGGCAGGGGGGAGGTGTGCCTCAGTCCTGAGGGGGAGACCCAGGAGGCCCACCAGCAGTATCCACGATACAAGATAACCCATAAGATGGGGCATCAGGAGACCTAAGTTTGAATCCTACCTTTGCTGCTAATCGACTGTGTGATCTGGACAGAGCATAGAACCCTCTAGGTCACAGTTCCTCATCTTTAAAATAAGGAGTAGAGGGCACCTGGGTGGCTCAGTGGGTTAATGCCTCTGCTTTCAGCTCAGGTCATGATCTCAGGGTCCTGGGATCGAGGCCCGCATCGGGCTCCCTGCTCAGCGGGGAGCCTGCTTCCCCCTCTCTCTCTCTGCCTGCCTCTCTGCCTCCTTGTGATCTCTCTCCCTCTGTGAAATAAATAAATAAAATCTAAAAAAATAAAATAAAATAAATAAAATAAAATAAGGAGTAGGAATGAGGGCAGTTTTTCCTCAACTCTAGTTATTTTTGTGTGTCTGTTCCATGCTTATTTTTTCATACATTTATATCAGCAATACCATTACTCGACATGTTTATGTAACGTGATTTCTTTCCAGTAAATGTATTCATTTTAACTTCACTGAAGGTGCCACTTTTCATGCAAACGTAAATATAGTGGTAGCTCTTGCCACAAATAGGAAGTGGCTACAAAAAACAAATTTAATATAAATAACACAATGACATTAAAGTCAGAGACACTGTCACATGTGGAGTCTCTCAGCCTGAGCCTTTTACTAAAAAGACCAGCAGCTATTGGAGAGGGATTAGTAATACATTAATAACTAAGATTTTAACAGAAGTTTCCCAAAATAAAGACTATATACTTTACCGAGAAGAAACATTTTTTCTCCGTGTGATTCATTGATATTTAATGCTACATTTCCTGTGGCACCAAATCCAGGTCATATATTCTCAGTAGGGGGTTTCTGAGAATCCTGGATTAGGTGGTCTTTGGGGTAAAAGAATCTTATCCCATGATTCTCTCCTTGCATGACAAGAGTGTTGGAGAGAAGACATATAGGAGTTATAATTTTTTTAAAAGATTTTATTTATTTATTTATTTATTTATTTGACAGAGAGAGAGAGAGAGAGAGATCACAAGTAGGCAGAGAGGCAGGCAGAGAGAGAGAGAGGAGGAAGCAGGCTCCCTGCTGAGCAGAGAGCCTGCTGTGGGGCTTGATCTCAGGACCCCGAGATCATGACCTGAGCGGAAGGCAGAGGATTTAACCCACTGAGCCACCCAGGCGCCCCTATAATTTTTTTTTGAGGTCATACATTTATTAGACTGAGTACCAGCCAGAGGATGGAGGAATTAAATTTATTGGTTAGAGTGCCTAATATTATGAGCACACCATATCTGAAATGTAGCCATGGTGATAAGCAGTGAGAAACTAGTGCTTCAATCCTTCCAGTCTCCCTGGAAGAAGGAGCCTTTCTTAGAAGGTAGACAGCCTCTCCTTGAGCAGCCCAGCACAGCCCTGCCTTGTGCCCCAGCATCTGCTCCTCAGGAGGGGCCGACCCCAAGTTGCCACTGTAGGATGCTCTCATCTTGAGAACATGAATTTCTTGTTCAGATGCCTTTTCCCCGCTGACCAAGTGTTTGCCAATTTATCCTGGGACGTTTAGGCTTTCATAGGAGGAGACTAGAAAGTTCTCCTTCCAGTGATCTTTCTGGAAGCTATCAGACTCTGCACGGAGCTGCCCCAACCAGCCGTCCTGTTTTCAGACTTCTCTCAACTCTGCGAATGCTGGTAACACTCAGGAGCTGAGCTTTGAGTCTCCTCTAGATTTTTAGCTGTTGGGGGAGCCTGGGGGGCTCCGTTGGTTAAGCCTTTGCCTTTGGCTCAGGTCATGGTCCTGTGGTCCTGGGATCGAGCCCCACTTCAGGATTCCTTCCCGGAGAGCCTGCTTCTCCCTCTCCCTCTGCTCCTCCCACTGCTTGTGCTCTCTCTCTCTTTTTCTCTCTCAAATAAATAAATAAAAATCTAGGGGCGCCTGGGTGGCTCAGTCGTTAAGCGTCTGCCTTCAGCTCAGGTCATGATCCCAGCGTCCTGGGATCGAGCCCCGCTTCGGGGTCCCTGCCTGGTGGGAAGCCTGCTTCTCCTTCCATTCCCCCTGCTTGTGTTCCCTCTCTCCCGGTGTCTCACTCTATCAAATAAACAAATAAAATCTTAAAAAATTCTAGAATTTCAGCTGTATTCTAAGTTTCATTAGGGTCACTGTTCCTGATTCTTTGTTCAGCTGTTGGTAACAGATACTTTATCTCAGTCTTGGCACCCTTGAATTCCCGAATGTTAGGATGTGACATCTCCTACTAAATTCACCTAAACTAGTCCACCACATGATGTCTAGAATTTGAGGTCAGTAAGTGATGTCAGTATGTTTTCCTATAAGTAAATTAGGAAAATTACCATCCTTGAGGCTAGTAAAGGCATACCCCTCATTCGGTTAAATTGACATTCTGACAATTCCTGAGGAATTGGGACTATGAGGCCGCTTTGCTTCTAGCAGAAAACCAATTTATGTCCATGTATAAATAATGATGATAACGGTGATTATCATCCTAATAGTGGAGGAGGAAGAAAATGAGGCTGAGGAGGAGGAGGTATAAGAAGAGGAGACCAGGAGAGACGGAGAGGGGGGGAGAGCTTTATTGAGCACGTACTAGTTCCAATGAGATCCTCTGACTTTCCCAGGGGCAGGGCTGACAGTCTCTGTTGTTGTTGTTTCTTTGTTTTGTATTTTAAAATATTTTATTTTTTTAAAGTCATCTCTTTAACCAACGTAGGGCTCATACCTACAATCCCAAGAACAAGAGCTGTGTGTTCTATTGACTGAGCCAGCCTTGCGCCCCTGACTCTCTTTGAATAGAGATGCCTCTGCCTGATGAATTAATCCCCCAGGATTTAGAGCACAGGTGCGACTGAGCACCTGGATGTCTCTTATTCCTTTCTAGACCTGCCCAATCTCAGTAATTTTTATGGCTCTCTGTCTCTTGGAATATAGTCAGTCCTCAGGCCTGATTCAACAAGTTTGTGAAAGTGAGTTAGTTTTATAGATACGGTTTTATTTGGTGTGACTTACACGTCACATGGAATACGTGGTCTTTACAGAATGACCTGCCAATTCAGCCCTCTGGTTTCTTCAGTCTCATCTGAGAATCATTTTTCTCTTTACCTCCAAATGTCTTGCTCCCCATGCTGTCATTTAATTCTGAAAATGGCACAGAGACAAAATGTGTATGAGTAATAATGTGCAAATAAATGTGTGTTCAGTCTGATGCGTGGGTAACTTCTCTGGTGTATTGTGAGCTAGTGTTCTGTTTTATTTGTCAAGGGCTTGGCTATACAGAGAACAAGATCATTCCAGATTCATGAATGTGGTGCTTATATTACATGTACTTGATCTTTGTAAGATTCGGTTCACGGAATTGTTTTTAGGAAAGCTACATTCCCCATTGCTCAGGACAAAAATGCATTTGGATATACTCAAAGTACCCACGGTCAAAGCGATTTTCTTATTTATTTATTTATTTATTTATTTATTTATTTTTAAAAAGATTTTATTTATTTATTTCACAGCGGGAGAGAGATCACAAGGAGGCAGAGAGTTAGGCAGAGAGAGAGGGGGAAGCAGGCTCTCTGCTGAGCAGGGAGCCCGATGCGGGCCTCGATCCCAGGACCCTGAGATCATGACCTGAGCCGAAAGCAGAGGCTTTAACCCACTGAGCCACCCAGGCACCCGTCAAAGCGATTTTCGTGCATGGTATGCGGGGGGTCATGAAGATGGAGGGTTGATACGATGCAGAAGCTCTTTGGACCTGTCTAGGGCCCTGATCAGAACCAGGAAGCCTCCATTTGGGGTAACACATGTCTTTTCACTTGATTCCAGTGGTTGTCAACCAGGATAATTTTGCCCCCCTAGGGGACAATTGGCAATGTCTGGAGATGATATTGGTTGTCACAATGGCAGGGATGCTGCTGGCTAAACATCCTATGATACTTAGCATCCCAATACTGCTAAATGCTCAGTGTCCTATGATACACAGAATCCTGCCCCTTGCCACCCCAACAGAGAATTAATTACTCAGCTTAAAATGTCGATAGTACCAAGATTTAAGTCCTGTTCTATTCAATCAACTCTTTATTCTTTTTACTAATCTAGGCTGAAATTAAACATGGCACAATACCAGAGAGCCCAGTGTAATTTTGTCCACATAATACTTTCTCTGAGAAAGATGGTGATGCTGTCCTTGCTAATTCTTGGAGTTGCTCACAGAAGGATCAGGCCAATGAATCTCAGGACATTTTCCCTCCAGAACCATCTCCTCCTCACTGCCCTCTGGCAATGTGCTGTTGAGCCCTGAGAACCAATTGGCAGTAATCAATGTGATTTGCTTTGATGCATTCCTGAGGCTGGAGGAATTGTTGAACCCTCAAATGACACATGCCTGGAGGCGAAGAGTAATATAAGTCACAAAGGAAAGAAGGAGACCAATTAGAGTTGATTAGAAACAGAACACTCTGTGGGAAATAGTTGAAGTCCAAAATCATTCAGGAAGATCCTGGCTAGCCAAAAAGCAAAGATGGACATGGTGTCTTATGGTTTACAAGTGCACAGGAGACCACAGGACGAGGTGAAATAGGAGAACTTTATAAACACTTTGGTCCTCCATCATTTGTCTCCTGTTCTTCTGTCTTCTGCAGCATGATGAAAGGCTGTAGAGCTTAATTTTGATCTGTCATGACCAGACAGTGGAATTAGCTTCAGAAAGAGCTGAATTTCGATCTTAGTTCTACACATACTAACTATGGGCTCTTAGGCAAGTGATCTAACTTCTTCAAACCTTGGTTTCCTCACCTACCAGATGGAGAACATGATACCTACCTGTCATGAAGAAGGAAGGAGAAGCGTTGGAAGATGCTGGTGCTGTCTGGGCACACACAAGATGCTTGATGAATACTCACCTGCTTCTTTCTCCCCTGCAGCTGGAGTGGTGCCAACTCTCGCCATCCCACCGAAATGTTGAGCTTCTCCGAAGTGCTTTCATGGAAGCATTTTGGATGTTCATCAGAGTACAAACCATGCTCTAGAATTCTCAGTCGGGACAGGAGGGTGGCTTACCACCCTTCCTTTATGACTCACCTTTAACCAGCATTCTCTCCTCCATCATTAGTAGCAGGGCAAGGAGGGGAGAGATGGAAGGAAGGAGGATGGCAAACACTTGCTTCTGGTCTCTTCCCTGGTCTAGAAAACAGGAATCTCTAAAGCAGGCTAGTGGATGTTTTGTCCTCGCAAGAATTTCTCAGATGTTTGGGGGCCCATAGGGGTTCCAATTCCAGCGGCTTGTATAATAACATCCTACTTTTCATAACTCAGTTCTCTGGGATGATCAGTTCTCTTGAAACATAACTGAGAATCAAGACCATAACCAGTTAATACATGGGAAGGGCCCGAACTGGTATCATGCCATAAAATTCAGAACCGGCGTTAGGAGAGCCCCATGCTACTGTAATCAGAGCTGCCTTACTCTTTTTTTTTTTAAGTTTTTAAAAAATTGTATCTATTTATTTGAGAAACAGAATGAGAGAGAGCGCAAGTGGGGTGAAAGAGAGAAAAGCAGAGTCCCTGCTGAGCAGGGAGCCCCAGTGCGGGGCTCGATCCCAGGACCCTGAGATCATGACCTGAGCCGAAGGCAGCCGCTTAACCAACTAAGTAACCCAGGTGCCCCAGGGCTGCCTTACTCTTATATTACATGCAATTAAATAGCCTTTTGATTTAATTTTCAAGCCATTATGTCACTGGGAACAATGGATTAAGGGTTAAAAGGGAAGAACACTAAAGGTAACTCTTTTAACAAAAGCCAAAAATGGCAACTCTATGTCCCAGCAGATACTTAACTTCACACATTGTTGATAGTAATAATTAATTTTCATTGTGATAAGCACGCATCCTCATCAAGAAAGCTGAAATGGTTTTGAACGTCGCCTCCTTAAAAGAGAATGGGACATTTCAAAATGTTTTTCATATAAATCTCTTAATATAGCTACATAGATTTCTCCATATATGGATCTAATATATGTGATAAAATAAAATGGGGATGAAATAAAATGAAAAGGGATTATATATCCACTGTAGCTCCTTCCTGTACTTAGTAGGTACTTGTTAAAGATTGCTATTAATATAAAATATTGTAATACAATAACACGAGGTGGATCCAGGTTTTGCAGGGCCTGAAGCTTATACATCTTTTGGATCTCCCTTTCAGAAAAAGAATACAAAATTACAAATACAAAATTAAACACGAATAGAAATATTTATTTAGAAAAATAAATCTTTACAAAGTAATGATTTTTTAAAAAGCTGACAAACACCACAAGCTTCACAAAATCCAGAAAAATAACATATTTTTTTAAATTGACTTCCTGGCACTTATTTATAATTCTTTTTTTCAAAAGTTTTTTGGCTGGATATTCTCTGATTGCCCTATTTACATGGCATTTTATAATTCTGTTTTCTAAAGAGAATAAGGATAGTTTAACCCATTCTCTAGCATGGTGGATCAAAATCTATTTTTTACTATTGATAATTTTAAAAATTTTCTTTTGGCTTCCCAACTTGTTTTGGGGTCGCATCAGGTAAACTTATAGGATGATTGTCAAATTTAAGAAAACCTCTGTCAAGTTTCCTTTAAAAGATGGGGAAGGAGAAAAACCATAAGAGACTCCTAATCTCACAAAACAAACTGAGGGTTACTGGGGAGTGGGAGGGTAGGGATAGGGTGGATGGGTTATGGACATTGGGGAGGGTTTGTGCTTTGGTGAATGCTGTGAAAGATGTAAGCCTGATGATTCACAGACCTGTACCCCTTGGGCAAAGAATAAAAATAAAATTNATAAAAAAAAAGAGCTGCAAGGGGATGCCTGGGGGGCTCAGTCATTAAGCGCCTGCCTTCGGCTCAGGTCATGATCTCAGGGTCCTGGGATCGAGCNGCTGCAAGGGGATGCCTGGGGGGCTCAGTCATTAAGCACCTGCCTTCGGCTCAGGTCATGATCTCAGGGTCCTGGGATCGAGCCCTGTGTCAGCCTCCCCACTCTACAGGGAGACTACTTCTCCTTCTGCTTGTGCTCTCTCTCTGGCAAATAAATAAATAAAATCTTAAAAGAGAGAGAGAGAGAAAAGAAAAACGATATTTAAAAATATATAAAAATAAAAGAACTGTAAGGATGTGTTTTTTTTAAGATTTATTTATTTGAGAGAGAGAGAGAGAGAGAGAGAGAGAGAGAGAATGAGTGGGAGGGGCAGAGGAAGAGAGAATCCCAAACAGACAGGTGCAGGGCTTGATCTCACGACCCTGAGATCAGGGCCTGANGATGTAAGGATGTGTTTTTTTTAAGATTTATTTATTTATTTGAGAGAGAGAGAGAGAGAGAGAGAGAGAGAGAGAGTGAGTGGGAGGGGCAGAGGAAGAGAGAATCCCAAACAGACAGGTGCAGGGCTTGATCTCACGACCCTGAGATCAGGGCCTGACTGGAAACTAAGAGTCAGGTGCTTAACCCACTGCACCACCCAGGCACCCCTCTGAGCTGTAAGTTTTGAAAGACTATTCCATAGACCATATTTCTGGCTCCATACAATTGCCTGCCTTGCTTCTCCTGCATTCCCCACACCTGGGGCTGGATGCTGTAGGCAATGTTCTCATCATGACGGAACCTCAGGTCATGACGCTGGCTGGTGGTGAGTCTGCCTGGGTAGGAATGCTCCCTGAAGCCAGGCTGCCTAGCAGTGGCTTCACTAGACGCAAAGGTTGCTTCTGTAAATCATAGAAATAAATCTGGCTGAACCTAGCTAACTGGCTCCTGAACTCCTAGGTCACTCAATATGTGGACAAAGCGCTCTTAGGAAGTCAAGGAGAAAAGAAACAGGTGTCTTAATGGTGATTAAAATACCTTCCTTCTGCCAATTATATGAAAATAACCAGGACCTCAGGTCTCAGAAGGGTCCCATGCACGCGGGGGGCTCTGGGGTTCAAGCTCCGTATGATTCATGGTCCATATACTCTGATAATAGTAAATAGCACTGAGAAGAGAAGAGAATTAGTGGGCGTGGGCCACCAGTTTGCTAGGGAACTTTCTGGCTGACGTTGGGTAAATCATCTTTTAATGGACCTTGCTTTCCCGTTCCCGAAGTGACAAGTGTGAACGCTGTGAAATGCTAGGTTCCTGATACCCGCAGCAGTGGGTGACCCCGAGAATGCTTTCTGAGCGGAGCCAGGCAGGGCCAGGGGGGACTGGGCCAAGCAAGAAGAAACAGTTACTGCCTTATGGACCATCCCTCCTTCCCTCTCTCCCCAGCAGAGGTTCACTGAGCAAACAAGCCCCATGTTTTCCCAGCACAGCACAGCTATGAAAACTCTTTCCCACCGAGTATTGCTACAATTACTGGTGGTGACAGGCCTATCTTTTACTTCCCCAAGAGCCAGATGGAAGGAGAGAGCTTTCTGAGTGACTGACCCCAGCATTCCTCTCTGAAAACCATCAGGGCCAGAGAATTGTCCTGGAGACAGCAGGGCTCGACTCAATCTCCCTGTTGGGTCCAGCTGGGCTTGTTTCTGATGGTATCTAGAAGACAGGTCCAACTGATTCTGGGGAGGGCTCCAGTGCTTTCTCTCTTCACCTCTTGGCTTTTAATTCCTCTCCTTTGATGGGTAGACTGGGAGTGGGAGACAGGCGAGTGGTCTCTCCTGCGCATTAACTACTTTGCACTTTTGATATGAGAACTCATTTTTTAAAAACTGAAATTAGGGGCGCCTGGGTGGCTCAGTGGGTTAAAGCCGCTGCCTTCGGCTCAGGTCATGATCCCAGGGTCCTGGGATCGAGGCCCGCATCGGGCTCTCTGCTCAGCAGGGAGCCTGCTTCCTCCTCTCTCCCCTCTCTCTCTGCCTGCCTCTTTGCCTACTTGTAATCTCTCTCTCTCTGTGTCAAATGAATAAAAAAAATAAAAATAAAAATAAAAACTGAAATTAATTCCAATCTTAGCCAGCTTGACCATACACAGAATTCCTTTTCTGAGAGAGATTCCTTTTTGACAAACCACCTACAAATGTTTTTATGTCCATTCAGTTTTTGTCCTTTTTTTTTTTTCTTTCTTTCTTTCTTTTTTCTTTTCTCATTCTGGAACAACCAGACATTTTACTCTCCTAACCTACTTTGCTTACATAGCTGTTTCTTTTCACCCTTATTATTTCTAAGGAGTTTTAATTACATATATTGATTGGAATTATTTTTTTTAAGATTTTATTTATTTATTTGACAAAGAGAGACACAGCAAGAGAGGGAACACAAGCAAGGGGAGTGGGAGAGGAAGAAGCAGCCTTCCCACTGAGCAGGGAGCCAACGTGGGGCTCAGTCTCAAGCACCCTGAGATCATGACCTGAGCCGAAGGCAGACACTTAACCAACTGAGCCATCCAGGTGCCCCTAGAATTCTTAATCCTTAGACCCCTTTGTGGATCTGTTACACTAGTGTCCTATGGATTGGCAAATGTGTAACTACGTTTCATAATTTCTAGAAGTATATTCTTCCTCATAGTAAATTTTCCAATAGGGCACAAAACATGTTTACTGATAGACCCAAATATGTGTAGTTCCTCTGTAAAAGGAAACCCATAGTGGACAATCCTCTATTACGTTATTAATGCTTCTGTATTGTATCTTATTTGGAAATGATCTAGATATTCCATGACTATCCATTATATAACTCATCTCACCAAAACTTGAAGGATTCAAGTGACCAAAAAGATTTTGGAGACTATTTTTTAAGTAGATATCCCATAAAGCATAATTATTGTTGAAAAGCTCATTTATAAACTTTTTATCTTACTTATACCTATTTGATTTACTCATTTTTAACAGTTGTATTTAGATCCTTCATAAAAATCCCATGAGATATTAAACAGAGGACCATCATTTTGTTATCTTTTTTTTAAGTTTATTTATTTTTTTAGTACTCTCTACACCCAATGTAGGGCTCGAACTCATGACCCCTGAGATCAAGATTTATATGCTCCTCTGACTGAGCCAGCCAGGCGGGCCTTAAGTTATCTGTCTTGCTGGAAGCTTCCATAACGGGGACATCTTCTTTGGCTTTTAATTAACCCAGGTAGAATAAAAGTATTATGTTTCATGCTGATAACTCTAAGGACATGCCTGTTTTAACTGAGCCAACAAACTTAAGCTACCTTTTATTTACTAAAGGTTATCCCCGATCACACGAATTTATAAAACATTAGGGCTGGTTTCTATATTTCTGAGAGTATACTTGATATATATAAGGCTTGTTTGTCTTTAAGCCAATTAAATTGAGCTCTTTACAAACTCATTTTAGCAATACCATCCAGAGGTAGAAAAAGAATCACATGTCTATAACATACCCAGAAAGACACAGAAAACTTAGAGCTTTCATTAAAAAATTTTTAGCCTTGAGACAGGTACAATAATGCAAAAGTTACCAGTTTATAAAAGAACAGTTGGATCCAGATTGTGTTTTTGGCAGATGGAATAAGTTANCCAGAAAGACACAGAAAACTTAGAGCTTTCATTAAAAAAAATTTTAGCCTTGAGACAGGTACAATAATGCAAACGTTACCAGTTTATAAAAGAACAGTTGGATCCAGATTGTGTTTTTGGCAGATGGAATAAGTTAAGGTTATCCGCTTGTATTGGTACAGCTTTTTACTGGTATTTGTGAAAGAGACTTTTACGATTTTTCATGGACCTCGTTTTCAAAACAGCCTTTCCTCTTTTTTTCTCCCCTCCTTCTGATCCGAATTACCTTGGTTTCCAGAGAGGAGCAGGTGGAATATTTGCACTGCAAAAGGCACAGAGAAGGAAGGCAAGCTCCATCAGGAAGGACTCTTGTTCACTAAATCCAGATCTTTTATAATATCTGCAAGCCTTCAGAGATGAATAGGAAAGTTTTGAGATTGGTAAAAAGGATAGGTGGGTTTTGTATTGTTTCTAGAGCCTCATTTCTCTTCTTGTGAAAACTCAACTCATTAGACAAAGACAGTTGTTCTTAATCCCTCAAAGAACTGTTTTGAAACGTGAATATCAAGAAGCTGACCCACCCATCTAACTACATTTTCTTCAATTTGCTTGTTTGTAACAAGGAGAAGATCTTCAACTAAGAGGGAAATCAAAAGATTCCTATATTCTAGATCTAGAACTGTGTGTTTTTGGAATGTTTTAGTAAACCCTCCACAAAGGCTTCAGAATATTTTTCTTTCTCTTCGAGTACATACCTTCATTTAAGCTTAGGGGAGAAGGCCAAAAATAAGTTTCTGTCTGGCTCTGGATATCACCTTCCAATTTTGCCAACTTCTGACCGTAGGGCTACCTAAAATAAAACAAAACAAAACAACCCACAAATCTTTTTGAATGTCTAGTCATGTTTCAGCTGGGACAACCAGTAAATATTCCTGGCAGTATTGAGCACTTCCTTGGTGCTCAAGGTTGCAAGAGACAATCCTGAAGAGGATGCAGAAGATACTAACCTCCCAAGACTTGGAGCTACTCCCAAAGATAACCAAAAGAAAGACAGACTTAATTCTTCTGAGAGTAGACAACAGTGGATAGGACCCCAGCCACACAGGGGATGCAACCCATATCTCTGTGCAGCCATATTTTGGGGGCCCCAACCTAATGGTTCCCAAGTCAAGTTCTGAGGACACAAAAGGAGACAGACAGAAGGCAATAGCTCTCTCCCAGGAAGAGAAGGGATCAACAAACTGTGGGTATCCAAAAGCAAATCCATAAGCCACAATTAAAGATCTAAACCTTACGAATGTTTTTTGCCTGCCAATTTATACTTGGGTGAGGAAGGGACATGAAATCTTATCTTCCTCTTTCAACCAGACACCCCAGACAGAGACCTGGGACAGCTGACCCTGGTAAGAATTATCACCTGTTTCAAGCTTCTTTGGGGTTTCCCAGGTCCCGTCTGCAGACTCTAGAGGAAGGTCCATGTCCCTGCGGTTCTCATCGTGGTCACCAGAAACCGTAGAGGAGGGAGAGTAATTTTCCCTCTGTCCTTTATGGTGAGTACTTGGCTGAGACCCCTTTTTCTCCAGGACACTTCATAAATGAATAAGCTTATCTAATTTAATTTAATTTTTTTAAATTTAATTTTATTTTTATTTTTATTGTGAATAAGCTTATCTAGGTTGAAAGTTCTCCACTGAGGCCAGTGGAATTCAATATTATCTTTTGTAAGTGTAACCTGCTTGTTCAGCCATAAAACATATAAATACATAAAAAATTGTATTCAGCTGAGGCCTTACACTCAACCTAGCATAGCCTAAGTCAGACCTGGTCCTTCCCCAGACCCAGTCTGGTTTCTCAGTTGGACTTGGTCCAGCTTTTAAGTCGAACCCAGTCTGCCTCCAGCCAGTGTCTGGACCTGGTCCAGAAAAAGAAATGCTCCAATAAAGTCTGAAAGCACATAATGCAAAAAATTCAGAGCAAAGGTGGGAGATGGACCTACCCACCACCTCCAGAGATAGCAAGAAAGCAGTGAGCTCAAAGAAAGGCTCAAGAGGTACCTACTTCTGGTTGCTCATTGCTCCTGGGGGCCACTGGGGGCCTCCTTCAGTTCCCTCTAGTGATAGAACTGTTAAAAGATAAACTGAGGCATATGAAACATTTTAAGAGTTCATCTGAGCAAGACTTGATTTGCATCTGGCAGTATCCAATTTAGCAGGCAGAAAGTAGCCCTGGGGAGCTGGACAAAATGGAAGACTTGTCTGTGGAAGGGAGCAGGGGCAAAGAACTCATATGAGGCCCAAAGGGGCTTTGTTATTGTAAGGTTACTTTCCTTTAGGGGATGGCAAGTGTCTGTCAGGCAGGTTACCTCAGTAGTGCTGATGAGGCCCTTCCTGGCTCCCTGGTTTGGGGTTCCATTTCTGGGAGAGGTGAAGCTGTAACTAAATGGATCTTGTTTGGTGATGAGAAGCTTAGCGTAAGTGACTCCGATTTGGGGCTATTGTTTTGCTTTGTTTTGTTTTGTTTTGTTTTGTCTTATTATTGAAATACACTGGACATACAATGTTATGTTAATTTCAGGTGTCAGCATATAGATTTGACAATTCTATACATTATGCAGTGCTCACCATAATAAGTATCATCATTGTCTGACACCATACAATGTTGCTACAATACTATTGACTATCTTCTCCATGCTGTGTTTTCATGTCTGTGACTTGCTTATTTTATAAATGAAAGTTTGTATCTCTCCATACCTTCACCTGTTTCGCCCCCACTCGACCCTCCCTCTGGCAACCACCGGTTTTTTCTCTGTGTTCAAGACAACCATTTGTTCATTTTTTAGTTATTATTATTATTATTTTAGAAAACTCATATAATCAAAATCATACAACATTTGTCTTTCTCAGTCTGATTTCTTTCATGGGACATAATATCCTCTAGGTCCGTCGATGCTGTTGAAAATGGCAAGATTTCACTCTTTTTGATGGCTGAGTAATATCCCATTGTGTGTGTGTGTGTGTGTGTGTGTAGATGAATGGATAAAGGTAAATTCATCTAATGGATAAAGCCCATTCAGTTGTTGGGCTACTTCCATAGTTTAACTATTGTAAATAATGCTGCTACACACAGGGGTGCTATTATTTTTTTAATAAATTACATTTTAAAGACTCAGGAAAAGTTTCTTAGAAAATCAAGTAGAAGGCATTTGTGGGCGCCTGGGTGGCTCAGTGGGTTAATGCCTCTGCTTTCGGCTCAGGTCATGATCCCAGGGTCCTGGGATCGAGGCCCACATCGGGCTCCCTGCTCAGCAGGGAGCCTGCTTCCCCCTCTCTCTCCCTGCCTGCCTCTCTGCCTACTTGTAATCTCTCTCCCTCTGTGAAATAAATAAAAATAAAAAATCTTAAAAAAAAAAAAAAGAAAATCAAGTAGAAGGCATTTGTGGAAGAGCAAAATGCATGCATTGAATTGCCCCACTGTCCCAGGCAGACACTGCCAATGGATAGAAAGTCTGTGGACAATGGGTGTTTATATCACTCCAGATTTTGTTCTATGCATTTTTCCATATAAATGCATGTTTAAGCAAGACAAAACAGGCACACTATAAATGTATTTTGTACATTTAATAATATAACAAGAATATATTTTTGCATTAGTAAAAGTGTTCTATAACAATATCGTTATTGATGATTGAATATCATTCCATTGTATTATAGCAGTTTATCTAATGTTAGACATTTAGACATTTTCAGTTTTTAACTGAAATGTTTGTCTCCATCTCCTGGGAATAATTGCAGTGGAATTGTTTGGTCAAAGGGTCTGTAAATTTTAAAGGCTTTTGATTAAGTAATTCTAAATTGCCCATCCAGAAAAGTTGAAGCAATTGAAACTCTCCTCAGCAGTGCAGAAGAATGCCTATCTCCTACTCCCTTACTCAGGCTAGATTTTATCATGCTTTTAAATCTTTGCCCATTTGAGAGGGGAAGATGGTAATTTGTTTTAATTTGCATTTTTTGATTACTAATGTGATTGAGCATTTTTTATAAGCCTATTAGCCATTTGCATTTCTGCTTTTGTAAATTTCCAGCTTATTTCTTTCAAGCAAGAGAATCTTTTGCTTCAGGAAATTCTCCCCTTGATACTAAGATCAGATTGATAAAACCCTGTCTTTTGTTCTCACACTTAAATGCCTCCCATTGGAAAAATGAAGAGACAGTCTAAAAGGAGGACATGGTGTGCCTTTAGCAACTGGTGAGTTCATCGGCAATGGGAATGGGCAGAATTTAGGCTTTTTCTCAACTGCTAGTTCTCATCTCAGAGTTGCTTCTGATGACCACTGTTCATGACCATATAAGAATTTTATATTTTTGGGGGTGCCTGGGTGGCTCAGTTGGTTAAGCCTTTGGCTTGAGTCATAATCCCAGGGTTCTGGGATGGAGCCCCACATCCTGCTCCTTGCACAGTGGGGAGTCGGCTTCTCCCTCTCCCTCTGCTGATCCCCCTGCTTGTGCTCTCTCTCTCTCTCTCAAATAAATAAATAAAATCTTTAAAAAAAAGAATTTTATACCTCTTTTACAGGAGTAACCTAAAGCTACCTTATAGTCTAAATATTTGAGTATGTATGTCAAGTAGTTGTAGTATAGTTTATATTACATAGTTTATATTATGTAGTTTCTGTTTTTATCAAATAGATGGAGTATCACCCTGCCCTATCCCTGGTTTTAAGATCCTAAAAGGCAAAGAAGATTTCTTTCTCAGCTTTCAAAGTCCTGCCACACCTAAGCCCGTGGCTTGTTCATAGCAGGTGCTCTCTAACCAGAGTGAATGAATGGGTAATGACACATCCCAATAGTGCCATTTTTTATTAGTCATTTTATTTTATTATTTTTTTTACAAGCTGTTCTTTTGAATATGTTCAGCCACAAAGTAAAATTGATTCACGAAAGTCTGAATCCTAACCTACATCTATAATAACAAGGTTTTAAGAAAGTGAAACCCAGACATAGCCCAGTAGTACCATTTCAGTTCTAGCAGATGTTGAGTTTTCTGGTCCTTCTACTTGCTATGCAGTCTTAGAAAAATGGCTCAACTTCATGGTGCTGCTCATTCTCCATGCCCAAAAGGAAAAGCGGTAATATTTGTTTATAAGGTGCGGTGTGTTACACTGGTTCTTTGAAAATGCTGAGAATTACTGTATCGCTAAAAAAAAAAACCAATTAAGAGTTTTCTATACAGAGATCATTAACTACATTTGAAATAAAGTGTATGAGTTACCACTGACATTTCAAGGACTATATTTGCTAATAACTGAGGCTTGACAAATTGAAATTATTTATAAACTTGGCTGAAATGGGAATCCAATACTGTTTCTAGTCTTGTTGAACAATTCAATTACGGAACTCTTTATACATAACATGTATGCCATTTTTCCACTTGAAATATTACAATGATATTACATTTGAAATCTGAAACTGGTGATTTTGACGGTGGTTCTGTCTGTTCAGCCTTGGGCTAGGTGTGGTGGGGGTGGGAAGTAAGTGCACAGTCTGCCAGAGGCACCATTTGCAATGGAACTTGCAGGAAACGGCCTCCATCCTCTACCCCAGTCAGCTTGTGTGGGCTTGAAGACTTTCCGTTGATGATCCAGTGGGATTCCTGGAGCCCTGCTTTTGTGAAAAGCAGCAGGAACTTAGTTCCTTAGGGCCTGAATGTTGATTTGACCCCTGATATGGCAAGATATCTTTCTTCCATGAGGAGAGTTCCTTTGCAACAGCTTGACCTCTAAAACAAAGAGAAGATTGTTGGGAGGCGGGGAGGAGCTGCAGGAAGGGCCTTTTCTTTTCCTTGATACTGTGGTCAGGTTCATGTATCTGAATCTTGTCTAAACTTCCAACTTTGTGACTTAGGGATCCCACATACTGGAATAAGGCCAGTAAGATAACTGTGTGCTTGAGGGGTTTGGTGCAAATGATGACTCATCTCTTACCTGTCCACTTCAGAATCGTTTATGTGTGTGCCAGTTTATTCTGTCACCCACACGCACCAATGCTGGGGTCCTTCAAGGGGTCCCTTTCTCAGGTGAATTCACTTGGAATCCAGTAAGCATGGCCTGAGTTTTCAATGAATTTGGTTCATTTATTGAGCTCCATGATACTACTTAATGTGAAAAGGTAGGAAAAATTGCTGCAGCTTTTTTGCTTACTGTTTACCATTGGGTTTTAGGTAAATACCTGCTGGGAACATGGAATGAGGAGAATGCATAGGACCTGAGCTAATGTCTTGGCTACTGCTACCTTAAAATGACAAACAAGGCTACTTTTGTTTCCTGAAAATGTCTTCCCTGAAGGATGCTGAAGGCATTCTCTAGCTGGTTTGGGACATCCATCTTACTGTTCATCCGGTGATCCAGATGAGTATGGTGAGATCACGGTGGTGGACTGAGCCTATGAAGGTGGAATTTTCACAGTGGCATCCACTCATCCTGGTGGAGATGTGCCTGTTAAACACACTGCCACTAGGTTGTGCTAAAGTATAAATAGAGCACTGTTGTGAGTTTGCTGGTAAACCTTCCCTCTATTGGCTATTTCCTTCATTCTTTCGTATAGACACGAAATTTCTTCAGTTCTCTGGGGCTTGGAAGAGCATATTAAGAACATCATTGTGATCACTGTTCTTTAAGATGAAGGACCTTTGAGCGACTCTGTGGTGATTTCATGAAGACCTAAGGTAGTATATGCTCAGAATTATTTATCCTCGTGCCTGGTTACTATTCAGTCGTGTCCCAACACCTGGGGTGAGGACTGCTGCTTCTCCTCAACTTTCTTACTAGCTCCTCATTTTTTGCCTGTCTTATAACACCAGAAAGCTCAAAACTCTCTTGGGTTTCTCTATCTCTTTTGTGTCTGTAAATTCTCCCTAGATAATCTTAATCACATACCATGCACCTAGTCTTGACCAACTATTTCCAGAAAACTGCAGATTTAATCTAGGATGACCAAACATTCCAGCTTCTGGAGCCAAACAGTCCCAATTTTTACTTGTTATCCCATTCTAATTATTAGTAGCACCCCATTTTTCTCTCAACAGGTCCTGGTTATGTCATCCTTACACATATGTCTCTGTCAATTTGGCATCTTCACTTGAATATCTCATAGACATCCCAATTACTAGGTCAGAAACTAAGTCCTTAATTCTTTAATCCAATTCCCTTCTTTCTTCCCATTAATGACATCCACATCCACCAGTGGCTTAAGCCAGTTATCTAGTACTTTTCCTTGATTATTTGATTTCTCTGATCCAATCAGTCAATAAACTCTACAGGCTCTGCATTCAAAATACACCCTGGATCTATTCAATTCTATCTACTCCACTAACAATTCTAGTCCAGGACACAATCATCTCCTACTTGGATAGATCTTAAAATCCATAGTCCATATGGTAATCAGGTTGGCATTTAAATCAGGTCATGTCACTTGCTTGCCTAAAATCCTCTTACAAGAAAGAAGGTAAAAAAATATTTGGGAACAATAATAAAATTTATTATACCACTAAAACAAGCATTGGACCTAGAATTATTGAGTGTCATTGTGCTAAGTTGTTTGCGTTTGTTCTCTCATTTAATTTAAGCTTCATCTCATCTCTGTTTTGTAGGTATTATTCCAGTTTATTCCAACTGAAACAAAGCAAAACAGAACAAACTAGCCAACAAACAAGAAAAATGAGTCTTAGAAAGAATGAAAATGTCACACAGCTAATATGTGTTAAAACTGGATTTGAATCTTAGTTCTCCTAGCGACTAAAGCTCAAGGGTTATCTGTTTTTTCCAATCACTTTGTTGGCAAACAGTCATCTTTCTTCATTTGGCCTGGAGAATACTTTCACTGAGGTTTTTGTGTTACTTGGGCATTTTGCCTAATGATTTATCAACTGTCATCACCATAATCTTGTTGAAGGTTTTCCCTGGGGGACTGTATTGATTAAGATTAGATTTGACTATGGATAATGAAAACATTAAAAAAAATCACTGCTTTATTTTTATTCTTTCTCACATAAAGAAACTTGGAGGTGAGCAGTCCTGAGCTATTACAGGACCCCATACCTATGGTTCTGTTTTTTTTTTTTTCTGCTTTAACAGTGCAGTGCATGGTTGCCTTCCTTAAGATCACCCTATGTTCCAAGATGGTTGCTGAGAAGTTCTACCAAAATTGGTTTGGTTTCTAGGGAAGATGGGGGAAAATGAGTGGTTTGCTGACTGACTTTGTTTTCCTTTATTTCTCATTATTTGAGTGTTGTGTTTTTTCCTAATGAGAGTATGAGTGTATGAAGAATACTCTCCCTCTCTCTAAAACAAATAAATAAATATTTTAAAAAAGAATAAAGCATGAGATACCTGGGTGGCTCAGTCATTTAAAAGTCCAACTCTTGGTTTCAGCTCAGGTCCTGGTATCAGTGTCATTAGATTGAGCCCTGCATTGGGCTCTGTGCTCCGTGTGGAGTCTGCTTGAGACTCTCTCTCTCCCTTTTCTTCCATCCCTACCCCGTCTCTCACACACACATGCACACACTCTCTCTTTAAAAGAAAGAAAGAAAGAAAGAAAGAATAAAGCATGGAATGAGATTGATTTGCCATCTGATTGACTTGCTATAATTTCCAGCTTTCTCAGTGACTAACTTGGTTGTGTTGGACAAGTTGTGTAGCTACTATAAGCAAGATACTTTACACAGCCATCTCAACTGAACTCTCACTGAAGCTCCCAAAGTAGACATTATGTCTATTTCACAGATGAGAAAACCAAGGCTGAGAATGTGCTCCTGAATGTCAAATAATGTACAATACACAATGATTAACATTTCATGTGGCACATGGGATGATCAAAACTCTTATTTACCTTATTTTAATTCACAGTTTTCCTCCTGACTATCATATAGGGCCTTTCATCCTTCATTTTTTCTCTTTGTTGAAGTTTTTGCAGGAAAAACAACCAAAAACGAACAAGCTTGATGTTATCAGATGATAGAAGAATGTCATAGGGCTTTAAAAAATGTATCTGAAATGTAACCCTATGGGCTTCTGATTTTGTAGGTCTGGATGTACTTGAAGATCTGTAGACTAAAAAATTGATGTATAGCTCCATGAGTGAGACTCTGGCTCAAGAAGAGTAGTTTTCCACAAATGCTCTGGTAGTATTAATTTGGTGTCTTCTTCTTGGGTAGAAAAGACTTTGCTTCTTTTAGAGTTTGTGCTATCATATTAAAAGCCATCCCTGAAGTTCTGGTCTCACTGATGTTGTTACCACCCTGCTGGAAAGTGTCAATGTAGTCTTTCTTCTCAGATTCATCCTCAGGAATTCACTCATTCAGGAGACGCCACTCACCTTTTCCTGGGTGGACTCGGTTTCATTTGTATAGGTACTGCCTAGGTTCTGGAAGAGCAGGTCTCATTCAAGGTCCTGATGACCCTTGGTTCATCTTGCCCTTTAGCCTTTGCTTTTCTCCAGGGCTAAGGCTGACAGGAGAGAATGAGAAGAAAAGTATCAAGACTCCAAATAGGCAGATTGGAATTCAGAGAACAAAATAATATTCAAGGCATCTCTCCCCTCTGTTATGCTGACAAAAGGCTGTCTTTTGTAGGAACTCTATGGCACCACGTACACTGTTGGCGCTATGCAAATCAGCACCAATGACAACATTATAATTACACTTCTAAACAAAGGGAGCAAGAAGCTGCATCTTAAATAACCTTTATTTGGTTGCTCTAGGGGTGCCTGTGTAAGTTCAGTGTTGGTGAGCAGGTGCAGAGATTAAAAATGCACTCAACAAAAATCTAGAACCTGGAAATTTGCTTTCTGTCCTATCATGAATGTGAATACTTTCCTGGAGGCTTGGGCATGAAGGGAAGTGATAGGGGCAGGGTATAGAGTTCCTCTTCCCCTGAATTCTATTCACAGTGTAGTAAAGCAAGGATAAGGAGGATTATCCAAAGCTTTGGGGGGTGGGGCAGAGCAAAAAAAGCAATACAAAAACGTACTAAAAAACAATCATGAGCCTTTTAATCTCTCATATACTCAGAGTCTTAAGCATTTGTGGTAGGAAGGGTCTCCTAGTACACACACAATACTAGTGACTCCCATTTTAGCTTCTACTATTTGCCATACCAGTAGTTTGTAGTCGTGATTTCTAGTTTCCACAGCAAGATGGTGGGGAAAGTATTGTAAAACTCTGAGTGTCTCTGAGAGGGCACACAAAGGAGCATACAGCTATGAAGTGGTAGAACCAAGATCCAAGCCCATAGGGTCTGAAATCTTTCCCGTCTTGTCTAGGTGGTACCTCACTCTTGGCTTGGTTAGGGCTCATTTGGTTACAAGTAATTTAAGTCTACTTTTGGATCCCATCAAACCCCACTTGAACATGTTTGGAGTTTAATAAAATCAATTTAAACTCAACTCCAGTTTACACAGAAGGGGGAATTAAGTATGGAGATACAGAGGTTTCTCACCAGACCCTCAAGCGGGTCTGCATCTCCTGAATGAGCTGGAACCAGCACTTAGCTCCAGGGAGTCCTCACGAAGTTGTCTGTTTTTGCTTTTTCAAACACTTCAGCTCACTCTTCTTGCCGTCGATGGGCTGCTCCTGCCTCTTTCTGTGGATTCTCTCCACATGCCGCAGCATCCTGCCAACAGTTGTTGAGGTTAACATGATACAGTCAAGCTCCCACAGTGAGGCCACCTTCCACAGTCCTGACAAATAGATTAATTGGTCAAGTTTGAGAGAACCCCCCACCCCAGGACCCGTCATTTGGGGCCAGTAGGGACACTAAAGCTGTATACATCTGGCTGTGCCCACAGGTGCCACAAATGAAAAAGGAAGAGCGATTCTTAGACAAGTAGGGAATGTGTGTGCATGTATATGTGTGCCCATTTGTGTGTGTGTCTGCATGTGGAAACCAGGCAGACAGATGTCCCGTACGTCTGTGCAGATTTCAGGTGTCTCCTGTTTGTGGTGATTCTGGTGGGTGTCTAGTTTACCACACTATCACATTGAATTCTGTCCCTGGTGATGGCTTGCCACAAGGGATAAGATGGAGGGCGCTGGGTGGTGGCTAAAGCAAAGCCAGGGAAGAGAAGAATTTGCCTATCATGTTCTCGGCATCAATTCTAGACATTTGTGAACTGTAAATAAGCCGACTAGACTGGCATTCATTCATTTACTCATTCATTCCTTCACTCATCCATCCATCCACCCATTCATTCATTCCATAACTCGTTTTCCACTCAACATACTGGGCAGGAGGAACAGCCGTAAATACAAAGGCTCCCCATTGCCTATAAGATAAAAATCTGAACACTTCATCAAGGCCACTTTTGCAGTCATCTGTCACTTTTCCTTGCATGTACTTGCAGCCTTAGTACAGGTTGTAATGCTCTTTCGCCTTGTTTATTTGATAAATGAGCATCAGTTGGCTTTAAAGCAAAGTTCCAGCATTCTCTTCCTAACTTTTCTGCAACAGTCCCCTCCTACCACCAGAGCTAAGCGATGTTATACCCACAATATTCCATGGGCCTGTTTTCAGTACTCTGCTAACTTGTGGAATTCCGAACCCCTCCTGGAGGTACTTTATCGTCAGATGTTGGAAGATTGTTGCAGTAAGTATGCAAATCTGACCTGACTGTGATGGGAGATGTGGCCCTGAGACCTAGAGCCACGTGACGGAGTACAAGTTGTATGACAGGATGCAGTGGCCATAAGCCACCGTCACTATGCAACAGGCTGGATCAATCTGTTCGCATGTCTGTCTCCACCACGGTGCCACGGGCACAATTTTTATCTCGCTAATTGTGTATGCCTCGTCCCTCGCAGAACTGTTGGCACGTTGTGGGTTCTCTGTAAGTTTCTGTTGAATTGATGAAAAAAATGAATAAAATATAAGCATGAATAGCTATAAGGCAAGAATATTAAGTGCTGTAGAGATATCTCTTCAATGTAGGTCTCATCCCTGGCCTAAGGATGTTGTAAGTCTTGGGCTCATGTATTTCTCATGGCGCTGTTCCTTGGCTGATGTCCTACTTTACTGTTGGCATTTTTTAATTACAGAAGAAATCTATGGTTATTTCAGAAAAAATAGAAAATTGGATAAGCAAAAATAATTTGTAACCCCACTCCTCAGGAATAACAACTGTTCACATCTGCTTCCCCAGATATTTGTCTATGCAAAACATATACATTGGTGTGGGTGATTTTTTAAACAAATTTAATCATTCCCTTTAAATAGAGATTAGGCAAATATGTAAATTTGTAAACCACAAAGAAATAGCCTAGCCTAACGATAACCTTCTTTATAATTAGAGTTTCAAACAGTAGGGTAAGCTGCTTTGGGACATGCTGGAGTCCCGGGATGTATTTTTTTAAAAAATGAGAAAATTCCTTGTTTGCATATTGTAGGGGTGATTCATGCCTCTGACGATGGCTGGATTAGAGAATTTCTAGAGTCTGAGATTCTGATCCATTAGGAGAATTCTCTTGGATTCCAAGGGGAACACATTTTTCTAAAAGTGTGTGCTATGTTGAGAACCAGGATGTGTAGTATTCTTTAGCCTTGTCTTAAGCAGCCTAAAGCCCCTCAGAGGTTGATCTTTGAATACTCTTAGGCTTACTTACACTTTTCAGGTCGACAGAGGAGTTTTTTCCATGATGTGTCCAGTGATGTCTAATGTAGTCATTGCGCAATTAGCATTAAATTAGTTATAGGATAAAATGAAACAAATTTGGCGTTTTGAGAAGGGGGACTTTCATACAAGGCCAGACTTGAGGGAAAGAAAGCCAAAGAACATTTCAACTCAAAAAGCAATTTACTTTGCAAAAGGAAGTTGGAAAATTATAGCCCATCATACCTAATTACTGCACACATTTGTGTTTGAATGCAAGCTTTCCCTCCAAGGAGCTGTCTCCACAATCCTTCCACTTCATCTCTCAGCAGCCAGAATCCACTGCTGATGGCAAAACAGTCATCGGAGCCACACGATATTGTCCATTTCCTGACAGGGTCGCAGGAGGTACTGACAGATTGAGTGTTATACAAAGTCCTGTTCCAAGCAAAGTAATGGGCATGTGATTATGAAAAATAGGATGGAGGAGAATGTAGATATTCCCATGAAAGCTAAATGAACTAAGTGTTTCTCCCTCACATGTTAAGGATTTGAAGAATAGATGTAGATACTCCCTCCTCCAAGAGATGGAGCTTAATTCCACCCCTTCTGCTCCAGCGTAGGCTACCCTTAGTGATTTGCTGCCAAAAACATAAGAGTATGGCAAGAAAGCAATAGTAACTTCACATTGGGGGAACTAGCAAATGCCACTTTACCCAAGGAACCCAGTGATGACCTCATTGGTGATGTCATCATGCATGATGTCATCTGGGTATCATGCACTCTGATAGAGGATAGGAAGGGCACTCTACCTCTGAAGACCTATAACCCTAGTCTAATAATGAAAAAAAAGTTGGACTCACCCAAATGGAGAGTCATTTTAGAGGATACCTTTTTGGTACTCCTCACAACTGTCAAGGTCATGGATAAAAAGGAAAGGCTGGGAAACTGTCAGAGACCAGAGCAGACTGGGGAGACTTGACAACTAAATGCAATGTAGTATCTGGGATGGGAACTTGGAATAGAATGAGGACATTAGTGGAAAAACTGGTGAAATCCAAGAAAGTATAGTTTAGTTAATAATAATGTACCAATTAATGTCAGTGTCTTTGTTTTGACAAATGTGCCATGCTATTGTAAGATGTTAACAATGGGAAACCAGGGTGATGAGTATCTTTGCAACTTTTCTGTCAATCTAAAATTACTCTAAATTTAAAAGTTTACTTAAGAATCTCAAGGATTGGGCACCTGGGTGGCTCAGTGGGTTAAAGCCTCTGCTTTCGGCTCAGGTCATGATCTCAGGGTCCTGGGATTGAGGCCCACATTGGGGGGGGGGTCCCTGCTCAGCGGGGAGTCTGCTTCCTCCTCTCTCTCTGCCTGCCTCTCTGCCTACTTGTGATCTGATCTCTCTCTCTCTGTGTGTGTGTCAAATAAATAAATAAAATCTTTAAAAAAAAAAGAATCTCAAGGATTTGCTTTTTCTCTGTGAAAATTTCTCTGCCATCCCATTAATGGACCTAGTTTATGCCTCCAATGCCTGACCTGTGAGGTGGTTTTAAAGAAATCAGTATGTTCCTCATGAAGGGTATCTATGCTCCCAATTATATGGCTCAAACACCTGACTTATGAGTTCTGTTTCTGAAAAGTAAAAGTTTAGAGGGAGAATTCATCATTAGCTGCTTCTGAATTGACCATTTAGAGACTCTGAAAACCAGAAGAGGGTCATAATGCTTACCCGAATTATTTACAAAGTCACCTACAACAGCCTCTGTAGTGGCAAGACACAATTATAATCACCCTAGGTAAAATGGGCATAAATGGTGATATTAAAACAGTAGACTTTATTTTGTGCAGGAATGAGGGAAGGGGCCTTTAGAACTAATTTGGTCAAACACCGTTCCAAGTATGATAATGCCTCTACAGCATTTCTGACTGGAGGCTCTCTGTTCTTGCCTACCTAGCCTACTTACATCTGCCTGAAGAAAGAGAACTTTGATTTTTAGTTATGGTGAATCTAGCGCTTTATGTATGTGATTGGTTGACTTCCTTCAAGAAGATGGGAGCCAAAACTTAAGACAGAATCAGTCATGGGGCACCTGGCTGGTTCAGTCAGTTAAGTGTCTGACTCTTGATTTCAGCTCTAGTCATGATCTCAGGGTCATGAGAGTGAGCCCTGGGTTGGGCTTTGCACTCAGTGGGAAGTCTCCTTGAGGATTCTTGCTCCCTTCCTCTTCCTCTACCCTCCCCCACAAATACATAAATAAACCTTAAAAAAAAAAAGACAGAGTAGGTCAGAAACAACTCCAAAGGTTTTTAGAACAGGTTTCCGCCCTGAAATTGGGAGAGCCATGGCTAACCAAAAGAACTGTTGTCCCTTTGGAAAGAACTTCTCACTTCCTCATTGTCTGTCTCTACTAACTTTATTTCCAAAATGAAGCTTTTCATGAGTAGGTTTTCCTTCTCTCATACCTCTCCCTGATGTTCCATTCACTATTCTCATGTATTAAATTCAGTTTAGACTTGATCATAACTTATCAATAATTTTTGTCTCTTTTGTCTTGTTTTTCAGCTGGATTGAGAACTTCCATAGTGGTAGCACCCGCTGAGCCCCTCTCATCCAGGGTTTAATGTGTTAATGAGTATCAAATAAGTTTAATGAACCATTGATTTAATGGATGGATAGAATGACAGATAAATAGACATTCTCTATGTGACATGACTCTTTGTGACTGTACTTCTTGGTGATTTTCAACCATAATTTTCAGTTCCTCCTCTTCAAACGAAGGTAGGGAGGTGTCCCTGACTCTCTGTGTTGACGTCCTAGCCATGTCTCTCAGGTTCATCCAAAGGATCACAGTCCAAAGCAACTTTCATCACTATGACATTTATCTGAAGTCCAGAAAGGAAAATCGAAACAAATTTACACTCCTTAAGTGGGAGCATTGAATGAAGAGCTTGTAGAGTATCTCTTTAGTTTTGGAATTCAGCCCTGGCAATTAGAAGAGAGTAGCCCGATGTCCTCTTTGTGGGTTATGTGATCCTACACAGCTGCAGGGACTTTTCTGGGCTATTAAAATTGTGACTTAACTGGCTAATTGCCAAACATTCAGGGTTTAGTGCCTGAATCTTTTAATAGACTATTTTTCCTCCCACAGTCCCATTACAATCTCTGATCCTTGAAGACTTGATCCATAGTGGTACTACCACCTCCACCCTGTGAAACTCTTTTTTTCTATTACCTTTCCACTTTATTTAACCTCTCAACTCTCATCAATTTTATACCAGTCTGCTGACATTGATTTTCTGGAATCTTCTTGTTTCTTGGGCATGAACTATGAAAAAGACAAAATACCATCCATTTTTATTCAGTGTGATCTTCATCAAAAAACTATTTACTCCCTCTTACTCTCCTCCTGCTTCATGAAATATAGTCTGGGTGCTTGAAGAACCTGGTGGGAAGTCATCAACAAGAGGAATTCAATTCAAGTAGGCACAGTGTCCCTGGTGGGGTTCAGGGGTGACATCTCTAAGTCTTTAGGGCTCCAGTATGCGATGGTCACATTGTAAAGAGACATCCAGGATATTCATAAATAGAGGGTAGAGTCTGAATGAATTAAAGAATTCATTAAACAGAAGTTCCTGTTGGTGAGGGATGAGCCTTTTCTGGAAGAATGGTTTACAAAGTGCTGTCACATGTTACATGTTACCTAATGATGATTAATTTTTGAACACCTTCATTTACTAAAGGAGAACAACAGAACCTGTAGTAGAGATACAGAAGAAAAAATATGTTATTAACCAAGTCTTTGGTCTTTGGATGATCTGATTATGAATGTACAGGATATCTGGAAAGAATAATAAGATGACAAACTTATTTCCAAACTGCTTTCTGTTTAGAAGTTGCATTGTGGTTATAATTAATATAACAAATCTTGCAAGGAATTCTCATTGCAGCTGGCCACATAACACTGAGGTTCTTGGATGTATTTGGTTGGAAATATTTTGCTTTGAAGATGAGAATTACTGGAATGGAAATCATGGTTGAGTTTCCTCAGAGGTGCTTGGTATGGACCAGCTGGTCCCACAGGGTCATGACAAGGCTTGAAATGCTTCTGATTTGTGCCTCATGAGATGAAGGCATGCTATCCAGAGGGGATGAGTAATTTCTTTTCATAGAAACTTAAAGCTGAGCATTTACAAGGGTTGTTCTGAGGTGCTCACCAGCAATTTGGCCTTCAAACAAGGAAATTACAATAGGAATTCTTAGACCTTAACTACACACCTTAGCTGTTGATGACTATATTTACATGAGATAAGTCGCCCAAAAGCAAAAGGCCTTTGTGTTTTCAACCTTGGCCATAGATTGTATAATGTACTGACTCCCTCTTGTTACTGCTTGAATTTTCTCATATATAATACTGTGTTTATCATTGAGGTTGAAGCCTTGGTTCCTCCTGATAGGTGTAATCAATGCCAGAGTAAATCTTTCATGAATGGGGTAGGTTCTCATAGAGAAAAGAAGAATTTGGAAAATTTCCTTAGATGACAGGATAGTAAATCCAGTGTCTCCTGATCTTACTGACTTTGGCCTATAGTTTGGAGACTCTAGACATAATTTAGGTTAACCCCAGGTAGCATGGGAAAGGTGGCATATACTAGACGGAGACCTACCAAAGGCAGGTGGGAAATCACACTTTTTGGGAAACCTTAGTGGGAAAAAAGAAAACTATAGTATGTTAGAGGCAAACTAGCCATCTACCAAACCCATTTTCTCTTCTTGTAATACAAAACCTGGAGTTGTGGTTAAAGTTTGTGTCCTGGTTCTGTAATTTACTATGTGAGTAGTTTGGGAGGAAGGTGAATCCCTAGGAGCAGACAATATCTGAGCTGCAGCGGCCCTTCTTGGAAAAGTGATCTCTCAACATCTCCAACCCTAAAGTATTTGGGCCTATTCTATTAACGGAGGCAAGAAGTTCCATATAGGTTATGCTAACTCATCCATATGGCCCAAATATACTAATCTTACCATAACCAAAATTAGTCAAGAAAACACTTCTTAGACTGAGATGTCTGTGACAAGTAAGACTTTACTGACTTGTTTACCACTGCACCCCCAGATCCTTGACATGGACTACCCATCCAATACATATCTACCACTTATATCACCTCCATGTTTTCAATAATTGAGTCTATCATGGATAACTCATGAAGAATGTTGGAAATAAAACAAAGAAGAATCTTAGTCTGTACCTTCTAGAATGTGCTGGGTGTTCTTTAATGAAATAGAACCAATCACTATAGAGGGTGGATGAACTAATAATCCTCCAAAAATCGATGTAATGTCTCATTAATCAATGTCTCATGATGTAAAGTCACACCCTCAATTTAATTCTTGGTTGTTGATTTTTTCTCAAGTAGTTGAGTAGGTGGTAGACAAAACCATAGAATGAAATATGCTAAATTCAATGAGTTGTTATATAACCCTATGTGTGTGTACATATGTGTGTATCTGATTGATCATATGTCTGATCTAAATATCTACTGCTGGTTTTGAGTGAAAGTAGAAAGTAGGCAACTGTCTGGGAGAAGTAGTTTATGGGATGACTAAAAGGATCCAGGTCCAAGAATGTCTCTCTGACTTGGCTTTCACTGATTCCTGAAACAAACAGAAGTTTATTCTTTTGATTTATGTCATTATCCTCATTCGGTATACTGGGAGGGTTGCCATGTAACACAGGACATAGTCATTAATGTATTAGTCTAGTTCTTGTCCAGTGCCAGTTTTGCATTTGGTAGTGTCTATAGACATTTTTGGTTGTCACAAGTTGGGGTAGGGTGGGTTATACACTGGCATCCATTGGGTAGAAACCAGGGATACTGCTTAACATCTTATAATGCATGGGATAACATATCCCCCAACTACACAAATAATTATCTGGCCCCAAATATCAATAGCGCTGAGGTACAGATGTTGTTCAGTAGTCTGAGTATAAACTAAGTCATTGACAGATCCTCTTAAGAAGATAGCAGAGTGGAGGTTTTAAGAGAGAGTGGGCAAGGTAGACAGAAAGGCATTAATAGAAAATTTGGAAAGCTGGAAGCTGAATGCTGGAATAGCTTCTTGCCTTAGAGGCTACTGGCCAACATTTGTGAACTGAAAGGAAAATAATTACTCCTTCCTGGGAAATACGCCAAATGTAGTCTATTATTTTAGATTGTCAGAGTGCTACCTTTAACTTAAGAAAGGTCAGGAGAGGTCACTTGGTGGGGGTAGGAAGAGGGTTCACTGACCTGAAGTCAACACTGACCTCTTTAATGTGTCTCTCACTCTATCTGTTCTGGATCCCAGGGGATACATTTAGAGGAGCTTCATGGCCTACCTTAGATCTCCGAGGGCAACACCTATTCCCAGAGAACCTTGGGCAACTTTCAAGCAGATGAACACACACCACCATTCTTTCTCTCATTCCTCTTTTCAGAGTCTGACCCATTAAGTAACCACCACTGAACACATGATACCAAAAGTAGAAAGTTGGTCTTGTAGCCTAAGGTCCTTCTGCTGACCGCATCTAACATCACTGAATGCCACAGGGTCATGGAACTGGAAGGGGCTTGAGAGGTCATTACTTGATTCTCTTAGTTGAATAATGAGGAAAGCAAGTAGGGGACAGAGAAGGGAAGTTATTTGCTTAAAGTCATAAGGGAAAAATTGGGTTTGAATTAGATTCACTGTCCAACTCTCATGTTTTCTCTACTCAATCATGTTGTCTTTTGCAAAAAGCATTAAGAGAGAAGCTCTCTAAAATGTTTGTGATATTTTGCAGTTTAAATGGGTGGTTTAGATCCTTTGTTTTGTTCTTTGCTGTCATGCATTTCAAATTCAATTTTTAAAAATCAAATTTTCAATGTTTTTTATTGGTAGTTTTTTTTTAAGATTTATTTATTTATTTTAGAGAGGTAGAGAGAACATGGGGGCTGGGGCAGAAGGAAAGGAGAGAACCTCAAGCAGACTCTGCTGAGCAGGGAGACTGACTCGGAGCTCAATCTCATGACCCTGAGATCACGACCTGAGCCGGAACCAAGACCCAGCCAACTGTGCCACCCAGGCACCCCTATTGATAGGTTTTTGAGATTGGTTTGCATTTGCAGTTACTATTGCTGTGTAAAAAATTATCCCAATTTCAGTGGCTCAAGATAACCATTTTGTTTTTCTCACCATTTGGAAAGGACTCAGGAAGACAACTCTTACTTTGTGTCTCTTGTGTGATGGCATTGGAAGTTGGTTGGGGCTGCAAATATCTGAATGTTCAACCCATCTGCACATCCAAAATTGCTTCCTCTCATAGTTCACAGCTGATGCCATGTGATCCCAGCTTTGTTGAGAGTTTAACTGGGGCTCTCTACCCACCACACCATATGGGTCCTCCCATATCATCTGGGCTTCCTTACAACATGGCTTCCTTAGAGTAGTCAGTGCTCTCACATTGGTGGCTCAGAGTTCCAGAGGTTGGTGTGCTAGGGGCCTGGGAATGAACTGTATTGGTTTTTATGGCTCCATCTTGGTAGTTAGTCCTGCAGTCTACATTCTATTTGGTGTTAAGAGAGTCCCTTGGCCACAATTCAAGGCCATGCTTCCATCTCTTGGTGGTGGGTGTGACAAAGCATTTGCAGACATGTTTTAAAATTGTCACAGTTTGGTTTCTAAAATTGGAGAGTTCTCCACTAAAGAAACATTAATTTAGTTACTTCAGCATGTCCTAATTTTTTTTTTTGGCAAACTTACAAGCTTTCAAAACTCAATTCAGAAAACGTGAGGGAAAGTTACTCTTATACAAATTGTTCAACGTCTTTTGGCCTCAGTCTCTTCCTCAGTGCCATAAGAAGAATGATACCTGAATTGTAAGATGGTTTTGAGGATTAAGCAACAAATGGCATCTGAAACACAGTGGACAATCAACAGTTATAATCATAGTATTGTTGGCTCCATGGGTTGCCAATTCATACCCTGATGCCTACGTCTTGACTCTCAAACTGTATAGAATATCTCTGAAAATCTGCTCTTCCAGAGTGTGTGGGGGAAGGCCATTACCTGCTGGGTTAGGGAATACTCAAGTGGTGGAGCAAGGCTGTGAGATACGAGGGCTTCCTGAAAATGGGAGGCACCATAAGAGACCAGAGTCAACGTTTTCTTGCTTCATAATTGTGCTTTAGACCAGATTGCTTGGAAAATGCCATCTTCTTGGTGTTTTTGGAAACTGGTTGGTCTGGTGTCCATGCAGAGGCAGGGCTGAGCCAGGGTGCTCTTCATCTTTCATGTGTGTTTTGGAGGTGTTTGAAGGCAGCAACTCCCCTCCTCCATGTTGGTGCCAAGCCTTGGGTGGCACCTGCAAGTGTTATTTGCTTGCTGTGTTTAGATGCATTCAGAAGAGCTGAACATTATTTGGTGCTTCTTTTCAGTAATCCTGAATTCTAACCTGCAAGTTTTGTGCTATAATTTGTCAACTGTGCTTTGGAGAGACTTCACAGCCCTCCTAGACATAGAGATGGAACCTGCTTTCCAATGAGTGTCATTTAAAAGGAATCAGAGACACTTTCAGGGCTGTGATGCTGTTGATTGCTGTCATTATTACTATGACTCGAAGTATTTACCATTTACTGGGTGGCAGCAAGTGTACCTGGTGTTGACAAAGCACAGGATTCCAAACGGTTTCTGCCTAGAGGGCACACCTTCAGCCTCTTTGAATGTTTTATCATTCCCCCCCCCCCCAGTTAAGAGTGTTCTGCTAAATTGGGACCATCATAAAGAGGGTGGAAAATTGATCCGGGAAGATGCATCTCAAAGGTTCTTCAGGTCTATTGTTAGATTATTCGCCTTTTGTTGGGTAGGGTCATGGTGCATATTTATTTACCAGTGGTTTATCGAACATTTGTTGTGACTGATGTAAAGAGCTAAGCATTTTACACCCATTTTGCTACTTCTAACCCAATTGTACCCATGAACTAGGTACAAGGATTATTCCCATAATGTGGGTGAGAAAATGAAGTCTTACAGAGGTTATGGTAACAGATTTATCTGAATTAAAAGTACATGCTTTTGGGATGCCTGGGTGGCTCAGTTGGTTAAGTGTCTGCCTGTGGCTCAGGTCATAATTCCAGGGTTCTGGGATCAAGTCCCGTACTGGGCTCCTTGCTCAGCGGGGAGCCTGTTTCTCCCTCTGCCTGCCATTCTGCCTGCTTGTGCTCTCTCTCTCTCTCTCTCTCTCTCTCTGACAAATAAGTAAATAAGACCTTAAAAAAGAGGACATGTTTTTATAACAGGTATGAAATCTGCCCACCTAGAGCTGACAGAGAAAGGGAAAAGACTTTACAGGCCTTTGGGTGCCCATGGGAACGCAGTGTGTTAGTGTGTGTGAATGTGTGTAGGGACTAGCTAGGAATAAGAGATGAAGGCTGAAACAGGCCTCTTTGGTTATGATGCTTATTTTAAGGTGATGGAAAAAAAAGTACATCCTTTTCAACTCCCCTCCCCTTTCCATACTCCAGCCTCATGGGCTGTCTCCATGTCCCCTACCTTTGCCGTGTTTCTGCCACTGGACTCTCTACTCAACTTTCCTTGGGCTCTATTTCATCCTGAGCTTCCTCCCTCCCATCTTTACCTGGTTAACTCTTGCTTATTCTTCAGTTCTCGGCCTTACCGTGACTTCTTAAAGGAATCATTTTTTAACTCATGTCAAATAAGCTTATTTTATGGTCACATGGCAATATAAAACCTAGACACTTATCTCTAGTTGCAATTTTACATCCCTTTGGGTGACTATCTAGATAGTAGCTGCTACTCTAACTAGCTTGAGAGCATCACGAGGACAGGGATTGTACATTTTTATGTTACCTGTGGTCTTCTGGCACCTAATACAGTGCCTGATACACAGTAAATACTCAACAGTGTCTGCCAAATGAATGAATAATGGACCACATTCTATCCTGCCCCACACCAGACTCTGCATATCCTCTTACCTGGCAGGAAAATCTGTGATTTTTCTTAACAATTAATTATTTAAGACTCAATATCTAACTGGGACGTTTGGCAAATTTTGGGGCCTGAGAACTATGAGAAAAGAACCCGGTGGGACTGTTCATTTTCAAGGTTCCATCTAAGATACTCTAGCCAGAAAACATTACCCACCATTTTATTTTACTTTATTTTGTAACTCTGTGTTATAAAACTATGTCACCCATCATCCAGCTTCTGTAATTATGGCAAACTTTTATGTGGCCCACTATTTCCTCCCCTACTCCCATAATATTGAAACAAATCTCATTCATAGATATTTTGGTTCATACTCCTAAAACACCTCTTTCTCTCTCTCTCTTTTTTTAAGATTTTTTATTTATTTGTCAGAGAGAGAGAGAGAGCACAAGCAGGCAGAGTGGCAGGCAGAGGCAGAGGGAGAAACAGGCTCCCTGCTGAGCAAGGAGCACGATGTGGGACGCAATCCCAGGACCCTGGGATCATGACCTGAGCCGAAGGCAGCTGCTCAACCAACTGAGCCATCCAGGCATCACACACCTCTCTCTTTTGAACCTCTTTCAGACTCAACGGGAAGATTTACCTTCTACCTAAACTCTATTTCTAATGATGCAGCTTCTGCCCATTTCCTCTGGGTTGAAGACAGGGAACCACCTGTCACCACTTTTGGTGTTACAACCGCTTTTGGTAATTGAAGTTTGTGATTAGTGCTTCCTTCCATCATTCATTACCAACTCCAAATTTAATAATGTCTTTTAGTTAACTGATGGACCATCACTAGTGAGCGTTCACACCGCATGGCTGGAAGAACAAATTTATTTTTGGCAATATGGTTTTCTTGGGCTATGAGCTGTGTCCCATGCTCCTGGCTCATGAGTTTGGAAGAGATTTTTGTCTTATTCTTTAGAGATCAAGAATTTTAGAATTCACAGGCTTGTTCTTTCAATCCATGGAGAGAGAGAGTAGCAGAGTGTTAGCACCCTGCTTCTGAGATATCAGGGGTGCTATGCAAAATGGGATGGGGATGGATGGTTTTTTTCACTGTCAATAAAATTGGACCTGAACTTGAGAAAACTGGGGGAAAGGGCATGAGCTACTTCTTTATTCCTTCACTTTAAGCCTGTGATGGTATTGATGTTCCCTATTTATTGGCACATAATAGGCAACCTACAATAGTCTCTTCTTTTTTTTTTCTTTTCTTTTTTTAATTTTATATTTCTTTATTTGCCAGAAAGAGAGAGAAAGAGAGGACAAGCAGGGGGAGCAGCAGGCAGAGGGAAAAGCAGGCTCCTCACTGAGGAAAGAGTCCGACGTGGGACTCAATCCGAGGACCCTGGGATCATGACCTGAGCTAAAGGCAGATGCTTAACTGACTGAGCCCCCCAGGCAACCCCAGTAGTCTCTTCTTATCCGAAGTTTTGCTTTCCATTATTTCACTTACCTGCGGCCAGCTGTGGTCCAGCAGCAGACGACCCTCCCTCTGACTGTCACGATGCCTAGCTGATTCACCTCACTTCCTCCCATCACATAGGCATTTTACCACCTGACCTCATCCCAAGAGGAAGAGTGAATATAGAACAATAAGATATTTTGTGTGTGTGTGAGAGAGACCACAGTCACATAAGTTCTATGATAATATATTGGTAATAATTGTTCCTTTTTATTATCAGTTATTGCTGTTAATCTCTTCCAGTGCCTAATTTGTAAGTGAAACTTTCTCAGGTGTGTGTGTGTGTGTAGGAAAGCACATCGGATAGATAGGACTCGCATAGAGAGGATTTGTACTATCTGTGGTTTCAGGCACCCACTGGGGATCCTGTTATGTAGCTTCTGCCGATAAGTGGGGACTACTGCGTTCCCTTGTTCAGTCACTGATAGAAAAATTGAGCTGCGTACCTTGTTAACTTCTGTAACAATGTTCTCACTGGAGTATACTTTGAGGTGAATCATGTCATTGAAAAGAAAAGGACAGCAAGACTCTGGCAGATTGCACACTAAGTTTCCATTCCAGAATTTACTGTCGACTCTCTGCAAGATCCCATGCTAAGATCTGAGGGTACCAAGGGAAACAAGACAAAATACTTGCTCTAGAGGAGCTCACAGTCTAAAGGGAGTATGCACGATTAAAAAATGGTTGTCAATTACTCCTCCAACTCAGAGGTGGAGCCTAACTCTGTCCACTTGAATCTGGGCTGTGAACAGTGACTTGACAGACCAAGAGAATGCAGCAGAGGTGATGGCTGGACTTTGAGGCTTCTTCCCTGCAGTTCTCTTATAATCCTTGCTCTGGGGGAAGGTAGTTGCCATGTGAAAAGTCTAAGTAGCTGTCATGCTGGAAAGGACACACATAGGTACTCTGGTCAACGGTCCATGGTGAGCCCAATTCTCCAACCTGCCAAGGGGACACCATCCCTGCCAAGGTGTCAGACATGCAAGTGACACCATCATAGAACTTTCAGACCAGCCAGCCCATCTACATGCTGAGCACCACCAGTGACCTTGGTTGACACCATGGACAATAGAGGAATCTCTAGGCAAGTTCTGCCCAAATCCCCTACCCACAAAATCCAGAGATAGAATAAAAAGGCTTTTGCTTTGAGCCATTACATTTTGGCTCAGCTTGTCACTCCACAATAGACAATAAGAACCAGGAGGTAAGAAAATAACCAGGCTCTAGTAAGAATTCTCATAAAGGTAGGTACAAGGTGAGTTGTGGGAAAACATAGAGCAAACAATTCTTTTCTCAGAGAGGCCAGGCCACCACATCGTACGACTTCAGGGAGCACCAATCAGGTTTTAGTCTTTGTGAATGGCACCCCCTGGAGTTGTGCAGTGCCCAACATGAGCAGACGTGTGGCGGTTTTGGGTAATGGTTGCCAGGAAGGCAGCTTAGCTGGGCAAACTGTATAGGAAGGGTACTACTGAGCTTGGAACTGAAACGTAAGTAGGTGTCATGGGCTAAGTTCTCCAGCAGGGGACAGCAACGTGAGCAAAGTTTTGCAGTCACAGGTACCCATGATGGACTTGGGGCATGGTCCCTGGTCCTGTGTAGTGGACAGGCTCAGTGCTGGGGGCCCCGGGGGCGGGGTGGGGGGGGGAGGAGGAGTGGCTGCAGGGGAGCCTCCAAAGGCTGTGTGATGTGAAGGGTCTTAATTACATATTATCATGAGGAGTCAGGAGGAGGAAAGCAATGGGAGCCACAGGTGATTGCAAAGCAAGGGAGCAACAAATGTGAAACTGTATTTGAGAAAATTGCAGTTCAAAACGCCATAGACTGTGAGAGGCACTGCCTGCCTCTCCACGAAAGCTTGGCAGAACCAGTTTTTATAGGAAAGTCTTAAACAACAGGGGATTACTCAATGATTCATTTAAAAGGATCATTAAAGGAAAATTGAGGCACATCACATCCTGCCTTCTTTAATTGCTCATTTATTATTACAGTGGGTAAGATAATGGATTTGTGTTATTCTTCTAAATAGTGTAAAATATTTATTGGTAAATATAGCAGTGCATAAATTAATGCCAGTTGAGATTTGGTATCACATTTTTTCCTCCACCGATAGCCGTAATTTTTATTTAAAGAAAAACAGTATCGTGCTGATTTCTTCTGGCTCAGAGCTGAGTGAGGGCATTAGGAACACAACATCTATAGGATGATACTGTCTCTTCATTTCTGTGGGATGGCTGGCCTTCCAGTGGTTTGTGAAATTAATTTCTTTCCTGTTTATTAAGACCATAATCCTTGCAAAGAGGGCACGTGGAGGTGTGAAATTTTCCTCTTCTCTCTGTCACATCAGAATGCGGTAATGAACTACATAACTAACAGTGGCTTTTATAAGGGTGGGTATTTATTATTTCACTTATCTGAAAGTGCACAGATAGGTGGTTCCACAGAGTTGATTCAAGTGGCCTCACAATGTCAACAATGACCCAGGATCATGTCCTTATACAACAGCACCCACAAACAAGAAAGAATTTTTTTTTGCCTTGTTTTATTTTTAAAGTTTTCTCTCTTTTTTTAAACCCTGGGGGAAAAAATCTTCTTGGAATCTCAGCAGATGTTTATTTAGGTTTCCTTATCCAGATCTGGGCTTAGACTCACCTCTAAATCAATCACATGAAACGGAGAAAGGATCAGAGAGGCGCCAGGGCCCCTTCCTCGGGCAGGGGAGAGTATGATGTGCGTGCTCCATCAGCGCACTGCTACAAATGGGGTTTTCTTGGAAGCAATTACAGAGGGATGTCTCATGCATCTGCAGCCAAGTGTGCTGGCCACAGGTCAAACCAATTTAAGGGTGGTGATTTAGGACATTCTGCATACCCAGTTCTATATCCCTGCTGGCAGATACAATAGAAGCATATAGAACAATGCTTGTTCTCAGAGAGTTTTAGTGGGCATTGTAATAAAGCAGGCAATTCTTGGGCTAGAGATATTAATTCAACACAATATATGGATGATCGATTACGCCTTTGTAGATGGGGAATCAGAGATGAATAAGACCTAGTTCTTGCCCACAGGAATTCACAATTTCCTTTACCATCTGCCTCATTCAATCTGGTCATATGGAAGCAGTTTCATCCCCGGATGTCACCACACTCTGTCATGCTTCCCTCTGAGCACACAGGGCTGCAACATAGCTGGAACCCTCCCCTCCCACCCCCTTTCTGCCTGGCTTCTTGGAGTAGTCACTCATGGACCTGGCTGGGTTAGTACTCCTTCCCGGGATCCTTATAGCCTCTTCCCTTTGTCATGGTCCTTACCATCCTCAGTCCTGATCGTGTGCCAGGCCTGGAACCCCATGAAGGCAGATTGCATTTTGATCAATTTGCATCCTTAGCCTGGTGCCTGGAACATAGACGGTTTTCAGTGAACATTTGTGGGATGAGTGCATGAATAATTGAATGAAGGGAAATTAAATCTGGATCTTTTATTCCTCTTCAATAAGTTTCTACTGTATTAGTTTTTCTCTTTTCCTCTTTTTCTCATCTCCCTGTTTCCTCTCTTATGTTCCGTTTCCTGGCTCCTCATTCATAACGCATGAATCCAGCATTTTACAAGTTACACAGTGTGGTAGAACCTGGCTTTTACCTTTTATCCCCCCATCCCTCTTCTCAGAAAGAGGAGCAATTTTGGGGGTGGTGGAGGTGGATCCAGAACCATTATGCCGATCAGGAACACCATTCCAGGGACTTAGTCTTTTAGCGTGAGCCACCATTGGGTCTACTTTCGAAGGGCTGCAGTCCTGCTGTGATATTGTGATTTATAATACAAAATGAGAAATATATATACATTTTTAAGATTTTATTTTTGAGTAATCTCTGTGCACAACGTGGGGCTTCAACTCACAACCCCGAGATCAAAAGTCTCAAGCTCTACCGACTGAGCCAGCCAGGTACCCCTCGTTTTTAAAAAATTAATACAAGTAAGCCCCAAAAAGGACAGTGTTCAGAAAACTAGCTCCGTGATGTAAAAATTAACAAAAGCAAAGCCTGTTTAGAATGCAGGGGAGGGGCGAGCACAGGGAGCTCTCTTGCCCTACACTTGTCTATTGCAGACTGAACAGGAAGAAATTGCCTCCCAAGGAGATACATTTTACTATTTTATTATTGCAGCAGGAGGATGAAAATTTACCTTCTTTCCCTGGCAACAGCCCAGCCAATGAGAGACCGTCACAACTCAGCCAATGAAAAGGCCCTATATTTTGAACTCCCAGTTTAGTCCAATGGCTTTTTTGTTTGTAGCAGCCCCGCCCAACTTCCCTCTATAAAAGAGCCTCGCTCTGCTTTGTTCCCAGGACTTGGTTGTAGTTGTGCAGCGCCATGCTTGTCCGCTCTTGCCAAACAAACCCAATTTTGCTGGTAAAACAACTGGCAGTTTTATTTTTAAGTTTTAATATGAAGGTGGATATGGCGGAAGCTCCCAGCCTTTTCTCCAAACCTTGCCCGGCGCATTTCTTCCGTCTGGCTGTTCCTGAGCTACAACCTTTTTATAACAAACTGGTAACCTAGTAAGTAAAATGTTTCTCTGAGTTCTGTGAGGTGCTCTGGCAAGGTAATGGCACCTGAGGAGGGAATCTTTAATTTACAGCCAGTCGATCAGAAGCGCAGTTGACCCTGAACGACGTGGGCACTGACTCCCCTTGCAGCCAGAAATCCTCCTATAACTTTTGTCTCTTCCAGAACTTAACTAATAAATAGCCTATGCTTGACTACAAGCCTTACTGATGACATAGTCGATTAACACATATTCCGCGTGTTACATGTATGATGTGCTCTATTAAAGTGGGGTAGAGAAAATTCCATTACAATAATAAGAGAAAATACATGTATAGTACATTACTGTATTTATGGGGGGAAAATCCCCATGTAAGTGGGCTTGTGCAGCTCAAGCTCCTGTTGTTCAAGGGCTAGCTGTACAGCTAATGACCTAGACTTTGAGGCTGGAGTCTGAAGCAGGGAGCAATGTTGTATGAACCCTTAGCCTGTGCAATCTGATGCTGTCCCCAAATACATAGTGTCTGAATTGAGTTTAATGACAGGACAGACACATAGCTGGAATCCAGAACGTGGTTTTTTTTGGTGTCCAGACCCCCGTCTCCAAGCAAACACACATTGGAATTTGTAGCAGAATCAAAGGCCGGCAAATTTCCCAGAATGATGGCTCTGTTGCTTCTTGGTTTGTGTTCCCAGGTTCAGGGAGACTCTAGAGGGGCAGGGAGCACTGACATGTATGGATGACATTTGCTGGGGGGTGGCACTCACCTGATGGGAGACATCAGCCGAATGCCTGCTGAGACTGCCCTCCCTAAGCCAAAGTGTCCAATGAAGATAGAGAAAACCCAAGTCTTTTTCCTGGGGACGTGTAGATTTCAAGCCCCTAAGGATCCTCAGATGTCTCATCACACCTGGAATAGGAATTAAAGAGTTAAGTTTTGCTATTTTAAGCTCACTATGGATTTTTAAAAATAGATGTTATTTGAGAGAGAGCACGTGAGCAGTGGGGGGAGAGGCAGAGGGAGAAGCAGACTCCCCACTGAGCAGGAAGCCCACCCCAGGGCTTGATCCCAGGACCCTGGGATCATGACCTGAGCTGAAGGCAGACACTTAACCGACTGAGCCACCCAGGTGCTCCTTGCTCATTATGGATTATTTTTCATGCATTGATTTGTAAAAAATAGAGCATTAAAATATCATTTATCTTGTTTACTGCATTTTAGAATTAAAATTTTGCACACAAGCTAATGCCTCACTTTCCTCATCCTAGTCCTAGTTCTGGCTGGGATGTTGAAGTGTGAGTTCCTGGAAGGTGTTAAGCCCAGGATTGGAGAAAGTGTAAGCACCACTCTGCCTTGGGGTATGGTATTGGGCTTGATGGCCTTTAAGGTTCAGTTTGGTTGCATTCTGAAAAACACTGCACACTTTCCCTGGAACAGCCCCTGTTGCTGGGAATACAGATATGCATAAACCTTGGTCCCTTCTTTCAAGATTAATATGGAGTGGGTTAGGGTAGGAAGCATGCCAGTACCATGTGGTGAGTACACTGGCAGAGGTAGCCCAGACTGATGTGGGGGAACAGAGAGACCCAGACCCAGCTTGCAGGGGTTGGGGGTTGGGAACCTATAGGAACCATTGGTATACGTGAAGGATGAGCTTGCATGATCAGGCTTCAGGAAGAGGGAATAGTGTGATCATGGGTACAGGGGCACGAACCTATGTGGTTGAGCAGGAAATGAATAGTTCCATGTTATCAAAGCATATGATTTGGGCAGGGGTGTAGTAATGAATAATAAAGCTGGAGAGGTAAGTGGGACAGGTCTGTGAGGAGCTTTGGAAACCCTATTAAGGAGCTCTGACTTTATCCTATGTGTAAAGGGGGGGGGTTATTAAGGTCTTTGAAGCAGATGGGGAACCTGAGACTAATGTGAAGATTAAAGCTTTGCCTTAAATAACTTACCTTAAAAAATAGCATATAGGGTTCCTTTTTCTCTGTATTCTTGCCAAACATTTGTTATCTCTGGTCTTTTGATAAAATCCATTGTCGTAGGTCTGAGGTGATCTCTCATTGTGTTTTGATTTGTATTTTCCTGATGATGAGTGATGTTGAGCATCTTTTCATGTACGTGTCCGCCACCTGTATGTCTTCTTTGGAAAAATATCTGTTCAAGTCTTTAGCCCGTTTTAATATTGGGTTATTTTTTTGCTATTGAGTTGTATTAATTTTTTAATATATATTTTGGGTATCAGTCCCTTATCAGATATTTGCTTTGTGAATATTTTCTCCCATGTTGCCTTTTCAATTTATTGTTTCCTTTGCTGTGCAGAAGCTCTTTCTTTAGTTTAATATAGTCCCAGTTGTTTATTTTAGGTTCTGTTCTGGTGTCTTACCCAAGAAATCATTGCCAAAACCCATGTCAGGGATTTTCCCCCCTGTGTTTTATGTACCCTAAGGAAATTTTTGGATTCAGGTCTTACATTTGAATCTTTGATCCATTTCAAGTTAATATTCTTGAGTAGTGTAAGATAGGATTCTTGGTATATATACAAAATAATTGAAATCAGATACCTGCATGTGCATGCTCACTGCAGCATGCTTAACAATAGCTAAGACATGGAAGCAACCAAAGTGTCCATCAACAGATGAATGGATAGCGATATTAATCTTTAGAGAAGGGACAATGTATTGTGTACATCTGTGTTCCTAACACCTGAAACACAGATTGTTCTAGGGAAAGTGTGCAATACATGTTTTGCAGAATGCTACCAAACTGAACCATAAAGGAGCCATGAAGTCCAATAAACACACACACACACACACACACACACACACACTGGAATATTATTCAGCCATGGGAAAGGAAGTCCTCCCATTTGGAACAACATGCACAGGCCTTGAGGACATCATGCTACATGAGCTAAGTCACCCAGGGGAAGACAAATACTGTAGGATATCACCTATGTGTGCAATGTAACAAAGCTGAACTTGTAAAACAGAGTAGAGTGGTGGTTACCAGGGCCTGGGAGTAATGAGATTTGGTACTACCTTTACTATTTTCTTGAGAAAATAAGACTTCATCCTTACCACTCAGGGACATCTTTCCCTGAGAACATTTTTGTAGATTTCTGTTCCTGCTCTCTGCCCTGTATTTCAAACGAATCTCAGCCTGCTTAGTCAGTTTGGCCGGCAAAGCCCCTTCTCATTTGCTGTCTCTGCATAAATTATTGATGCTTCATATTTTTTTCTTCGTTAATTTTTTTTCTGTGTAAGAAACACGTTCTTTTTAAAAAATTTTAATTCCAGTATAGTTAACATACAATGTTATATTAGTTTCAGGTGTACCTTATAGGGATTCAGCAATTCTGTAAGTTACTCTGTGCTCATCACGGTAAGTGTGCTCTTCATCCCCTTCACCTGTTTCCCTCCTACCCCCCTCCCCTCCATCCACCATTTTGTTCTCTATAGTTGAAAGTCTGTTTTTTTGGTTGGCCTCCTTTTCCCTCTTTGTTCCTTTATTTTGTTTCTTAAATTCACATATGAGTGATGTTCGTTGCTTATTCTTTTGCCCATCATGCTGATGTAACTACAAAACGGGTCCCCCAAAAGGGGTCCTGAAGGCTAAATACAGAGGCAGAGCCCCTGGGACTCTTGTCTATGTGAGTCCCCTCATGGCCACCATTTAAAGAACACCCCTTCAACCCTTTCTCACTGCCGGAAGTCTTTCTCAACAGAAGGGAACACAGCCCTGCCAGGTCCACGGGCCTTTGTGACCACACTGCGTCTCTCCTTGTGCATTCCTTCATAAGGATGGTGCCTGTGTTTTCCTTGCAGAGGTCCTCTGACAAGGAGTCCATCCTGACCATCCTCCACGTTCTCGGAGACCTGCTTTCTGTTGGTGAGTAGGAGGAGGTGGGGCGTGTGGCTGTGGTGTCTTTTGGAATTTGTGTGGCCTGGGGGTGGGGGTGCTCCAGTCACGTTTTCTGTCAGAGAGAATCACCAGCCCAAAGTGGGCTTGTTGTACCTCGGGCTTAGTCAGGGTTCTTTAATTTTGTCACCCATCCTATGGTGACCCAAACGTAGGAGGAAATTCGGCTCTGGGTGGTTATTCTATGGTGTCTTATCTATGGTTAACCCATGGTCCTCCAGGGGTCTGTGGCTGTCCTGGAGAGAGCCAGCCCTCGTGACTCTACTCTCCCCTTCCTCTGCTCCCCTCTGTCGGCTCATTTAGAGAGGCAGGTATTGGCAACTTCTAACATACGTCAAGTGCAGGTGGGAACATGAGGCAGGAGCTCGACTTAGCGGTGTGGTGAGCTATTAAGTTTTCCGAGAAACGATGACAGGATGCACTACACTGGAGTCAGCTAGTTAACTGGGGCATGCCTCTGCTAGCTCATTTCAGTGCGAGGGTTCTGGAAAATAGACCCTCTTGGACATTTTAGCACTCAGTTTCAGTATTTTTTTTTTATTTTTTAAAGATTTTTTTTAAAGATTTTATTTATTCATTTGACACAGAGAGAGAGATTACAAGTAGGTAGAGAGAGAGGAGAGAGGAGGAAGCAGGCTCCCCGCCGAGCAGAGAGCCCGATGTGGGCCTCGATCCCAGGACCCTGGGATCACGACCTCAGCCGAAGGCAGCAGCTTTAACCCACTGAGCCACCCAGGCGCCCTTTTTTAAAAGATTTTTTTAAAAATTTATTTATTTGACAGAGAGAGAGAGAGAGATCACAAGTAGGCGGAGAGGCAGGCAGAGAGAGAAAGAGGAGGAAGCAGGCTTCCTGCTTAGCAGAGAGCCCAATGCCGGGCTTGAGCCCAGGACCCTGAGACCATGACCTGAGAGGCTTAACCCACTGAGCCACTCAAGCACTCCTCAGTTTCCGTTTCTGTGTGTGCCAGCCACATCGCATGAGGAAGAAATCTTCACACCAAACAGTACCAAAGGGAAAGTCACTCCCAAGTCCGGAGCCTCCAGCTTCAGTTCCAGGAGGGTGGGTCCCATCCCAGTGAGGTTTTCCCATAGACTGTGCTGCCCCCCGATGGCGGGGTGACTTCCCTGCAGCCTTCCGAGTGTCTCGCCGTGTGTAGACAAAGCCTCTGGTCCCATGGGGATGGCGTCTCCTTCACTTTGTCCAGAAGTGCCTGGAACCCATGCACTGAACCCTCGGTGTGGTGTTCTTCTGCCGTAGGTGCTAATCATTGCTTCTTTAGCAGAGGACATTCCTTTTCGGTAGGCTGGGACACCGGAGGGCCTTCTTTGCTGATAACGTCCTACTCTGTTGGCCATTTCCTTAGATCAACCCCGCATGGTGCATGGACAATCATGGGGGTCCCCTTCCAAGTTGGAATATAAGCCCTGCTTTTGAGGTTGTCCTGGGGCAAGGTGCGGGGAGATCCCTGTCCACACCTGTTCTTAGGTAGAAAGACCAATATACGTGATCCTAGCTCTAGGCCCTTTTCAAAACTCCCGACATGGATGATTGGCTGGCTGTTTCTTAAAGAAGCACTCTACCTATTTCCCCTTATTCCTCTTGTCAGTTACTGGAGACCAGCTCCATCAAGCTGTTATATCATCAATTGAATTATTTCAGGCAAACTGTCATCCCCATCCCGATTACAGAGGATTCAAGCCTATACCAGAGGGATCCTGATATTCCCTCTTCTATTAAGGATATGATTCCATGTAAGACACGCCCACAAGTACACATGCGTACACTGAGACTCAGCAGGTTCTCAGGAAAGTAGTTTATGCAGGTGGACACACCTAGGTTCTTAAATATTCCAGTATTTCTCTGTGTCTCACCCCCACCCCAGTCCCTTCCCTAAAAGCACAGCTTTGCATGAGTTCCTTCAGAAACCACACCGTTTTGGTTTCTGGGTGAATGAACCAATCCTCGCTCTGTCTCTCTCTGTGGGGTCTGCTTTCTGCATCAAGGAGATGAGGGCACTTATTTGGGGCCTAGCTGTCCTCTGCTTTTTCCCCCAGGCACCGACCGGAGGATTCGCTACATGATCAGTAAGGGGGGCAGTGAGGCCCTTCTGCAGACTCTGGTGGACACAGCCAGGTCGGCTTCTCCAGACTATGACGTCCTTCTGCCCCTCTTCCGTCTGCTGGCCAAAGTTGGCCTACGAGGTACCCACACCGGGATCTAAAGATGACTCAAATGGCGCTTGTGGGGTTGTTCTCGTAAGAGCAATTTGGGGAAACTCTTGTGGGGAAGTGCAGGGAAGTCCTAGACACTTCAGTGTCAGGACCAGCCCCACAGGCGAGGTCATTTTTTTGTCCTGGATGTCAGCCAATCTGAGGTCCAGTGCCAGGGCGGGGTCCCAAGCAGGCAGGGAGCAGATTGGGGGCAGAGGGGAGCCGCTCCCAGGCAGTTTTTCAACCACTTTAAGAACAAACAGAACATTTCCATGAGCAGAATCATACATGGAAGTTCATTATATAAGTGTATGAGTTTTCTGGGGCTCCTATAACAAATTAATCACAAACCAGGTGGCTCCAAACAACAGAAATATATTCTCTCACAGTTCTGGAGCCGGAAAGTCTGAAACGAGGGTGTTGGCAAGGTTGGTTCCTTCTGGAGGCTCTGAGGGAGAATCTGTTCCATGCCCCTCTGCTAACTTCTGTGTTTCCAGCCATCCTTGGCGTTTCTTGGCTTGTACACATGTCACTTCAATTTCTACCTGCGTCTTCACATGATGTCCTACTCTGTGTCCTTCTGTGTGTCCTCTCCTTCTTAAAAAGATGTTGGTCACAGGATTTAGGGCCCATGCAAATCTGTGTGACTTTACCTTAAGTAATTAAATCTGCAAAGACCCCATTTCCAAAGAAGGTAACATTCTGAGGTTCCAGGTGGACGTGAATTTTGGGGGGCGAATTTTTGGTCTATTATTATAAGCCACACGGAAGCAGAGCTTCCCTAGTAGAAGATAGGGGTCTAGAGCTCTTTCTACTTATGCTCCGTACCTATTTCTTTTTGCTCAGAGAAGACCCTGAAGCACCTCCCTGAAACCTTAGAATGTCTTGGCGCACAGGTTGAAAAGCACGGGCACTCAGGAGGCAGGCACCCCTTGCAAACTAGTCATAACAGTCAAGCTCTGGTTGTGTGAGGTCTTCTATGCGTCACAGTGAGAGAGATCAGGTACTGTGGAAGGTGGACCTGCATTGTCCAGGGCAAGCGGTGGTGGCCACAGGGGCTCAGGGGTGCTCTGACCTTGCATTGTCTGGATCTCTGCTTTGAGTCCATTCCACACTCCACAGGTCACGGTGAAGACCCAGGCATCCGCCAACACTTGCCTGAGTGTGTTCTCAACAAAACCAATACAACCATTCATTGAATAGTTAGCCAGAGATTTACTATATGTCACCTGGGTCTGGGCACTGTGTTAGGTGTTGGGAACTCTGGTGACCAAGGCAGTTAAGGGGTCCGCTCTTACAGAACTTAGATTCAAGTGGGGAAGGGCAGAAAGTGAGTAACTCAATAGGCAATAGCAGAGTATGATAATTAGCCAGTAGCTGTGAGGGAAACGAAAAAAAAGGTGATGTTCTTCCAAGATGGTGTGGTCAGAGAGAGGTGACATGTGAGCCAACACTTGGAGGATGAGAAGAAACAGAAAAGCAAAGAGCGGCCTTGTGAACTTTAGAAAAAGATTGGAAAGACACCATCTCTGCCCTGGTTGTAAATAGTATAAACTGGGAAGTCAAATCTGAGTTTCAGGCCTGGCCCTGACACTAATTAGCTGTGCTCCCTTGGGCAAGTTACTTACCCTTTCTGAGCCAGCCATTGTTCCCTCATCTACAAAATAGAGGTCTCAGTCCTTAATTCTAGGGTTTGCATTAAGGATGAAGTGAGGTTGTATGTTACCTGCTTAGCATGTGGGGCCTGACAAACTAGAGTCATGTAGGTTTCATAGAAGAGAGAGATAGTACTACTGGCATTATTATGTCACTGCAACTTCTGTCCTCGCCGGATTGTAGCCCTCACCAGTGGCGTGCAGGCTGCCGGGGCTGACCTAAGCAGATGGAAATGAGGTTGGCAGCTCAGGAATGGAGCCCAACAGATGCCTCTGTTCTGGTGAAGGGATCTGGTTGGTTTAGTTTGGTTGCCATCTCTTTGCTGGTGTCCTTTGGTCTAGAGGTGGATATTGTTAAACCAAGTTTAGGATATTGTCTCAGTTTTACTCATTCATGCCTTCAATGAGTCTGATAGCAATTCAGGAAAATTACAGATAGAATTTTGCTCTTAAATATGTTCGAGTGCGTTTCTTTGAAAAGACATTTTCCTATATAATCCTGATACCACAATTACAAATCTAACAAAATTGACAATACATGTATAATTTATACTCATTTCAGTTTCTCCAAATGTTTCCCAGTGGGGCAATTACAGACATGTTCAAAGAAGGATCCAATCAAGTTCTACACATTGCATTTGGACGTTATGTACTTTAAGTATCCTATATTCCAGAACTATCTTAAAGGAAGAAATTTATACCCTACTAAACTGTAGTTCACGTTTGAGGACAACCAGAAACTTGCTTACGTACAGGGTGTGTGAGTCCTACAACCCACAAGGCCTCATGTAAATATTACTTGAGGAATGAATGGACTTTATGTATACCCTGCCTTAGCTCTTCTAGGCCACCTGGTTCCAATGGGCACGTACTTAGTAGCATTTTCCCCTGGATGGGAAAAGTCACATTGGCTATGATCATTCTCTTGCCTCTTCCATCTTTGCCTTCCCGTGCCCCATGCATTGTACAGCCTTCAGAATTCATGTGAAACACAACTAAGATGAATTGATTTATGTTCCTAGATAAAAAGTTTGGACAGAAGGCCCTGGAATTGGAAGCACTTGATGTGACGTTGATTCTGGCCAGGAAAAACCTGTCCCATGGCCAGAACTTCCTTCACTGTCTCTGGGCTCTGCGTGTGTTCGCCTCTAGTGGTAAGTGACTCAGATTGTGGCTCTCTGGAGTGGCTTCCAGACCTGGGCTGCGACCCCTAGAGACCATTTAGGAGCTGGGGGTGGAAGGAGGGTCTGGGTTGAGGATATATGTTGTCCCAGCAAGATGAAAAGTCACGAGACGCCTCATGTTCTGGAGGTTGTAGAGGTGAAAAGTTCTTTCTTTGTCTCTTCCTCACCCAGGTAGAGCTCTTGAAGTTGGATCTCTGAAGTTGGATGCCAGTATTGTTTTCCCTTGAGAACCACACATTATGTATTCTAGGCTTCTTCATTAGTACAACAGGGTGAAAAGATCTATGGCAGGAGAGAGCACAGGGCTTTATTCCGTCCTTGTCATATTCAAGGTACAGGACAATGTCAAGAATGATCCTCACATCACAGGTCTCCCTATTATGTCCCCGAAGCTGCCTGTTGATCACAGCATTCTTTACCAAAACATCCTCACCTTGTTTTATCAATGTACTTCTCAACATAGTCCTGCAGGTAACTAGATGCATCGTAGCATGTGGGTTCATACTCGCTATCTCCTGATTGGGATTATTTCAGATCATGATAACAATCCTGTATCTAGAGTTACCATTTTATAGCCAAGAAGAGGAAAATGAAGCTTGGAAGAGAGAAGTAATGGCTTAAGTTTATATGGACTCGTTTAGGGGCTGAGTTTCTAACTGCAAAACTCATGTTTACTCTTCTTACAGGGACACTTGTTATGAACAGAGTAGATTCGTATCTCCCATCTCACGTAGAATGAGCACAGCCTATTTCTCTTTTCTGAGCCCCTCTCCCACACAATGAAAGTGATGTAATGCTCTCTAGAGGAAAGAACATGGCTTAGAACCAGGAAGACCTGGGTTTGACTTTGATTTCATTCCTTGAGAGTCCTATGGCACGAGCACTTAACCTGTTTACCTCAGTTTCTTCCTTTGTAAAATTAAAGTGGTGACAAGAACTCCTGGACTTGGTAGATGGGATAAATGAGATGACTTCCACGGGTATGTCTGTCACATTATAGTTGCTCAGTTAGTTTCCCTTCCTTGCTCTACTCTTTTTCCATAGTCCTTTGAAATGATGGGGAAAGCACACCTAAGGGGAATGAGGAATTGACTTTCCCCCCTAACTATCCTCAGAACTACTAAGATTAGTTAGATAACTACTAAGTTAGTGGGGTCCTATTTCATTGGTTAATTCCATTAATGACCATGGAGGACCCATAATGATAGAGTATGTTCAGGAAAAAGCAAGATAGGCCCTTGATTCCATGTTCATGGACAGAACCTCCTCCCACAGTTATATATGTTGACCAGAGAATCAGAGAATGTTTGGGAGAGGCTGAAAAGATCCTACAAACCCATCTTTAATTAAGGAGAACCCAAGTGCGGAGCTGAGGCTTCATGTAAAGGACAACTGTCATTAGCAGCCAGAGGATGAGCCACCTCCACTTGGACTTGCCAGCAGCAGAAGATTCAAAATATCTCATTTTCACTTCCTAAAGAATAATTAGGTTGAATAATTTACCTTATTATATATATTGCCTATAGAGGTCTTGAAGAATTCCTTTTAGCAAGGAGCTTTAAAAATGTTGGGAGTTGACTGCAGGTATGAGGAGGTGGCCATTTGTCTCATGTTCTAAGACTACATTTATTGTACCCATGAATTGTCCCATAAAGGTTATTTTAAAATTCATACGGTGACTATTTATATATTGACGTGAGAAGCAAGCAGAGTTCATGAAGTCTGTGGATTGATTGCTGTCTCTTTGGTGAATTGTTAGCCACTGTTGAATGTTCCAGAAAGCTTTCTGCATAGCTCCTATCTGTGGTAGGAGTTGGCCGGAACCATAATGGGGCTGCCGCAGCCAGTGAACCCTTCGGCAGCTCTCTAGTGGTCAATGGGGATTTTGATGGAGCTGCCGGAGGTCTGACCTTGGGCAGGCAGCCAGCAAGGAAGAACCGGGCAGTGGAGGGGGGGGGTTCTTATTGTTTCCATCTTTCAATTCCAAGTCTAAAGTCTTTCATATTAGAACCTGTGCTCCTAAAACTATTTTGTCCCTAATGCTACTTAATACTAGAATTTTGCTGAATGATTTGCCAGGAGATTGCTCCAGCATGTTTTCCCAGTTTAGAAATAAATGGCTGAGTTAGTAGCCATGAAAGTGGAAGATTGATGGGCAGGACTAGGATGCCAAATCTCTGAATTTTGATCCAGGCAGTTACTGCCTGTTCCAGCCTCAGGAGGGACATATGCATAGAGGATGTTCCAGGAACATGCAGTCTCTGTAATCACTAAGACATCAGCCTCAGTCTCTCTGGTGGACTGTACTGGGATGAACTATATTAGAGCCCCCAGGATTCCATCTATCCTCCTTTCCTGAGGCTTGGAGCAAACCAGGATAAGCCTCCCTTGTTTTTGTTTCTCCATGACCCACTTGCTCCCACTCATATTTCCTGAAACAAAGCTGGCCCAACACACAAGGCATTCCTAGGCCTTGGTTTCAGCGTCCCCATTGCAGTGGAGAAAAGAGATAAGAGAGTCACACCATGGAAAACCCCTTCTTTCTTTCTTTCACGGAAACTTCTGCCTCCTGCCCAAATGATTCCGTTTTGTCTCTTGGAGGCTCCCCTTATTTTTCGACACAACCAGAGCTCTTTCTAAAGTGAGCTGAGTGCAGCGAGGAACTGGGGATGCTGCTGAGAGGCCAGGGCATCACTGGAGATGAGCGTCACGTCCAGAGGTTTTGGGTCTAAAATATGTATCTGAAGCCCCTGGACCATTGTCAGTTATTTTCTGTCATTCAGATCTATGGCGGCGGCTGCTGCTGCTGCTGCTGCTGCTGCTGCTGCTGCTCCTGCTCCTCCTGCTCCTCCTCCTCCCTCTTTTCTTCTTCTTCCTTCTTTTTTCTTCTTCTTCCTTCTTTTTTCTTCTTTTTTCTTCTTTTTTTTTAAATAACCATCCAATTGGGAGAAAAGACAAAAATTTCCCAGGCTAGTGACCTCTGAGGAGGAAGAATTGATTCTTCCCTTGATGTGCTAGTAGATGGGGGCACAGTTAATTCTGAGACTCAGTCATGGGAGATCCAGCTACGAAAGCTGTCGGGGAACTAGGCACCAGAGTGCAAAAGAAAGGGGGCTACTACTGCCTTCATTAGCTTGCCCCTAAAAGTTTTAATGGAGTCAGTCCAATTTGGATTGAACCTTAACCCATCCACCCATGACTTTTCTCTATTGTGAAGTCTCCCAATGGCAGAATGAGTCTAAGGAACTGTTTTGTAAGGTACTGGCAGTGTGTGTGTGTGTATGTGCCCTTGTGTGTGCCTGAGTGTAGGTGTGCATGTGTGTATGTATCACGGGGGAAGTTGATGATGGGTGAAAGCACTTGAATTGAAACCCAAAGATATACTTTCAGAAAAATCTTCTGCTTGGCATTTGCTTTGACTATTCTGAGTAAGAATACAATGAAGAAGTCCATTGGGCCATCAGGAATGAAAAACCATAATTTCATGGCTTGGGCCCCCTTTGAGAAAATAGTATGAAAAAATAATGTATGCTTTGCAGGTGATCTTTGCTTCCAGGCCAAGGATGCAAAGACCATAAAGTTTCTCTGCTTTTGAGTGGCTTTTGGCAAGGAAGGTGATGGAGCTTCCCTATCTTTTAGGCCTACTCTGTAACACTGGAAAGAATTCTTGGTTCAGATGGTGCAATAACTACTGTGATTTGTTCTTTCTCAGTCACCACGGGAGCCATGCTGGGAATTAATGGAGCAATGGAACTGCTTTTCAAGGTCATCACCCCTTATACCCAGAAGCACACCCGAATAATCAGGTAGGGGCACTTTTGTAGTGCTTTTTCCCTCTTTGTAATGGATGCAGAGGTGGAGAAGGCCTCGTGTATTCTCACGGTGTTTCTGGTTGAGTTGAGCCATGACTACCCCCTTGTAGATATGGTGTGGTAACTATCTTGTTTCAGCCGATGTCTCTCCCCATCCACGCATCATTTCCTCCAGTCCTCACGGTGCCCCTGAAGGGCTGTATTATTCTCCTCATTTTCAGATGAGGAAACCATGGGGAGAGAACCTTATCCAAAGATCGAAATACTAAGAAGTGGCAGAGCTGGGATTCGAACCTAGATTTTTTCTGACTCAAAAGCCCATGTTTTTTGCCTGGAGCCTTCAGGTATCCCTTTTGCTCATAGTAACTCTATGGAGTTTGCACAGCCCTTAAAAGAGGCAGTCTAGAAATGACAGGCAGAGGTGACACCCCTGAAGGCATCTCTAGAGTCGGCCAGTTAAATATCTGATATGAGATCTGGGCCATAGCATAGTCCATCATGGTTGTATGCTGGTTTTGAGATGTACTTACATGATTGGAAAATGAAACTCAGCCCACTCTCTCTGGCGTTACTTGTTGGAGTGGCGTGAATCACAAACTTAAAAAGGGAGAGATGGTTATCCGAGGAGATATTCGGAACCATTAAGATCCATCATTTATGAGAGTGACTCAGCAAGGACCTTGAAAGAATATTAGAAAGAATTCAGCCAATTTCTGAGATATATGGGGTCATTTGGCAAAGTAGCATTTCCATGCCCGGCCATGAGATTTTTCAGCATCTCAGCATCCATCTTAGGCTCTTGTTCCACCTGACTCTTTTTCTCTTGGGTCACCACTGTAATGCCATTATCATCCATCCTCACCTGTGGCTCTCCACACCAGCATTTCCCAGAGTGAAATACATTCTATTTCAGTAAAATAAGTCCTCATCAAATATATCGAGAAGTATGGGATTAGACCAAGTTATGCAGATTCCTTAACAGTGAGGCTTCTCTGAACTTTCGTGAAGCCTGAACACATCCAGAATATCCAAGATGGGTCCATAATTCATTCTGTCCTAAATGTGATTTGGTCAGGGAATGGGTCTGATTTGAAGACCACCATTTTGGGGGAGTCACTGTTCTATGTAGCTCACTTCAGAAACTTCTGAAGAGCAAGTGTTCTGCCAAGTGGAAGTCAGTTGAATTCTAGCAAAGGATCCTCAGCTAGTAATACAGAACTTCAGGGTCACCAGCTCAGTGACCAATAAAGTTGAGCTCTCCTTAATTTTCTGTAGTTGTACATTAGTTCCTCTTAAACTTCCATTTAGGTCCATTCGGATGTGTATGATTTAGGTATGTGTGCTGTTTCTTGTCCTGTGTGGGCCTTTGCTGCTGACATCTGCAGTCTCAATATGTCCTGTGATCACCAGTCCATGAACTTTTATCTTTTCCTCTATCGACAAGACCACCTCTACTCTGGCAGTGTTTCCATTCATCTGTTTGGCAGCTCAGGAGTGTGCGGTTACCTCCCGGACACTATCTGAAAATCGGTGTGATGTCTGCCGGCCCGTCCACTTTGGAATCTCACCCAGTTCTGTCTTCTTGCCATGTGCGTGCCGTGCTGTTTGGAAGACTTCTCTAGGACGCCTTGCCAGCCAGCCTTGGCACTAGACTTCTCCCTTCCGGAGCACTGACAGCTTTAATTGTCTTTCTTGTTCAGGCTGAGCTGGGGCAGAGTAGGCAGCAAGGCACAGAAGTCCCCTTCTCAGAGACTCACGTTAGGTTGCAGTATCTCTTGCTCTTCTGCTGCAAAGCAAGTTGAATTCAGGCACAGATCTGATCAAGGGGCCTTGGGAAAAACCAGGGATTCATAGGCGTGGGTGTTTGAAATGACAAAAGGAAACCTTCCGGGACCTCGGGCTGATTTCTGCATTTCTGATCTGTTCTATAAAATGTGGACAAGATGATTTCCCCTTCTTGAGCCCAATGCCCGATTAAAACCAAGTCTCCGTAGAGAAGGAGTTTCTTTACCAACACTACCAAGTGGCTGCCATGGCCTGGCCTTCATGCTGTGCCCTGCCCCATCCTGAGCTCTTAGCAGGCGTTACCCATCTGAGTCTTTCCTCTTCTCTGCAAGGCAGGTGCTATTACTGTCCCCAGTTTTACAGGGAAAAAAATGGAAGCCGAAAGAAGTTAAGTGATTTGCTGGGATTTAAGTGGAAGAGCTGGGATTTAAATCCTGTCTGATACATGAGCTTTAGCTCTTAAAGCACCACTGGAGTGTCTTACATGGTTTGTTTCCAGCGTTTTATTCCTAAACCACCATATGTAAGACGATCATAAGCACTTAAAGTTTGTTTAAATTTTTGTCACTGTCTAAATGGCTCATACTTGTAGAACGATTTGCTTAATGATAGGGGAGCCTTTCATCTCAATAGAATGGCTGTTTCCTCTCTGAGGCTAAATAATTGTCTGCTCCCTCCACGTTTGGATTCTTTCCCACAGCTGCCTTGTTTTCAATCTTACTCCCAGCACCCCCACAGCCAGGTAAGGACAAAGGCACTGAAATCCGAAGACCAGCATTATAGCCCTCTTTCTAGTAGATTCTTTGGTGACTCATTTAACCTTTCTTTACCGAGCTTTCACATTCGTCGAAGTGTGAGTGTCAAGTCTTGCCTTCTTGTGGCGGGCATTAAGAAATAATGCTTAAAAATTGCGTCAGCTCTAATACTGTTAACTGTTATTAATACAAATACCATTGAATACTGGGCTGGCTGTTCAGAGAGCAGAGCCAGAGGAGAGTGTGCAGATGGGGAGTTTCTGCCACTACTCACCTTCTCCCATGAACTCCATCCCCCCGCCCCCAAAATAATTAAGATGTACTCAGTTTGGTTCAACTCCACTTGGATGCCAGAATCTGGGTTTGAAGGGGTCTTCTGGGAAGGAAATGTTGTTTCAGAGGACGTGAGTGGCCCTACTGAGTGTCGTCTTCGAAATGCCAGCGAGCTATGGGTGAGCTGTTCTCGGATGCTGCTGTCGGAGCCGTTGCCCAGTGCCTCACTTTGACTCCTCCCTGCCCTGCCTGACTTCTCCAGCACAAACCTAAAATTAGTGGTGCAGCTGTCCTCCAGTGAAGCCCTGTCTCCACATAGTACTCAGGGTGAGATTTATGACGGAAGCACTGACCACACACCTTGTAGAGCGAGGGGACATGCAGAGCAGTGCTCCTAGCCCTCTGTGGCCCTGTGCCTGTTCCCACTTGCAGGGCAGCCAGCTACTCCTGGCCTGGCTTCCCTCACTTCCCAGATACCCTCCACGCTTCACACTTGCCCTGCCATGTGTTCGTTTCGGCTTGTACCTCTTCCCTCATGACCATCACCCCAGCCGGAGCACGGTTTGCTCCTACAGCCCTCTACCTGGTCTTCCCTGACTGCAGAGCAGTGAAGCACCTGTCCCAATCTCCATTCCCTCCTGGGGTTCGTCCTCTCCTCTCTCTCCCCAGCCTCCTCCCTCCACATGTGGCCCGTGCAGTCCTGCCCCAGCTTTCCCCTTGGTGCTGCCCCTGCCCTGGAATGGCATCGCTGCCCGATTGCATGGTAGACATTCTCCCCATTCTCCAGGCCCCACCTGCTCCAGCTCACCAGACAGGAGGAATCTTCTCCCACAATGCTTCTCTAGCATCTTGTTTGTATTTTCATGACATATCAGATTTAACGCTGTACTATGTTGGCCTGCCTGTCTTCTCTTGTCTCTGAATTCCACCCTTCCTGAAGGTAGAAGTCAAATTATATGTACCTTGTTGTTCTCCACAGGACCTATCCAAGTGCCTAGACTATGGGAGACTATTAATTCAATTAAAAAAAAATCATCATTTAAAAAAGTGTTTTTGTGAAAAATTTATCTAACGATGAATAAAAGCCAACTTTTCGTGAGTGTACATTATAGTAGAAATTTCATATTTGTGAACCCATTATTCCTTAACCCCAAGCTGGCTCCACATGCTTGGTTCTGTCACATCTAAACGTGCCTGGGACATGATGTGGCAGGTCTCCGTGAACGCCGTCATGTGAGGGATTGAGGTGCCTTCTGGGAAATAACACATTCTAGGAGGGTGAGAAGAAGGGTCCATCCACTTGAAAGAGAACACAATATCACTCACTTACAGGGAAGGAAAAACTTGGGAGTCTTCTCTCTCTTCCTTACAGTTGTCTGGGGAACTGACCTTGCCTGGCAGAAGGGAAAGATCTGAGTTTGGGGGGATGCCAAGGGGCAGCATTCATATTAAAACTTTGCTTAGTTGTTGAGATAGGCTTCCAGGATTTGGTTTGATGATTGATTCAGCTGGGGCTTTAGAATTTATGGGGGAGCTTTTTATAGCAATAGGGACGGAGAAATGACACCGGGCCAGGGTGAGCTGGCTCTTGCTAACTTGTTCTACTGTGGACAAGTTTGTTTATCTGCACCAAAGCTGTCTTTGCGCTGTCCAAATTCACTAAGTAGGAAAATTTATTGAGTTGCAGAAGCATTGCTTGTCTGTGACTGAATCATCTTGTGACCTTAGAGAAGCTTATGTTTGTTCCAGAAGCAGATACCTTCTGCTAGGAGCTGTGCCTCCTTTGCTCCTCTATTTCCCGAATGGGCTTGAGGGTTTGGGTAATAATAATAGCCATTTTCACTGCTCATCCACTCGACCATTTCCAAGGCATGGCCACATCCCCTCTGATCCTACTGGATTGTCACACTGTAATATTTAACCCCAGCTTTGAAGCTGGGTTACCAGCTGCTGTCATCAGTATACCACCCAGGTCTTTAAACTCTACTGGCTTCTTCCCACAAAAACATCAGCATCAATCAGAAATGGGTTGAGTCTTCCCGCAGAGAAGCTGGTTCTTAAACTTCATTGTATTCTCTGACCATTGTGCCACACTTTGGAAAAGAGGACTCAGGACTGTCCCCAGGCTGAGCAGGTTCCTTCATCCCTCACCTTCAGTTTCTCTAGAGTGTTCAAGGAACACGGGAGGTCAGGAACTGTGTCATTTGGGATCATGCTGGTCTCACTAACACGGAGGCCAGCATCTCCAATATTCCCACCTCCTCAATGTCCTCTCAGATTTTCAGCAAGGTTATCATGCTATGATTTATACTTTTTTAAGTTCAGGGGTTCCTGGGGGCCTGCATTGCAAGGGGGCTAAAGGGTTCAGAGGCCGTGTGTTCTATCTGTGCTCAGACATCTTGGTGACAGAAGGAGATGGATGTGTCAGTCTTCAGCAAGTCTCATAAGCAAATTATTTTGCTTACCCTCCTGTTGTAGCTCCCTGGGCTCAGAATACTTTTAGGTGATCTTCTCCCATCAAAGGCCAGATCTCAAGGCATCTCTAGCATTTGAGCTTTGCCCGAGTGCAGGATTACTGGACATTGCTTCATTGGCAGTCCTTTGTGGTGATTTCATCTTCAATTTATGAGCTATAAAAAATGTCCTGCTCCTCTTTTTCCTCTCCTGCAAATCACTGTGTTTTCCCAGAGCCAGGCCTTCTGGGCTTTCTCCAACCATCACACCATTCCACTTTATCTGACAGATGAGTGGGGACTCAACCAAAGCTAATGGGTTCCCTGAGATTATGAGCGATTGGGTGACTCAGCTACTTTGTCACCAAGACAAAGAAGCAAATTTTCCTGTTTCTCAAAATAGCTTCTCAATTTCTCCCTGGGTGTTCATTTCCTCCTACCTCCCCATTAATGGCTTTGTGACTTTTGTTGCTCTCCACTCAATATAATTAGACTCCATGGTCTCCAGGGCACAGGCTCACATTAGGGGTTCAGAAGCTGTGTGCTCCAGATCACTTGGACTCAAATACCTTGGAACAGGAACAAAAAAATTCCATCCCAGCCTCACAAGTGATATTGGGAGTGCACAACATGGTCTCAACTTACTGACAGAGTGATTAGTGCATTTGCCACCTGACTCCAAGCCTGTAGCTGATGGTGGAATGAATAGTTTCCTACATGTATTAAGCCTTGGCAACTAAGTTGGTTGGTTTAAATCCCTTTCAGATTCTTGGGAAGCCAGCAATCTGTCCCTGATTACAGCCTATCATAGATACTCAAGTCATAGGATCTAAAGTTGGAAGGTCCTTAAGGATCTGCTGGCCCAACTCTTTCGTTTTAAGATGAGGTCACTGAAACCCAGAAAGGTTGAACTAATAAGCCTTCTATCCTAGTGTCAGGACACTATTCACTTTTCTAAGATGCTCTGCTGCACAAAGAAAATGATACATGCCCTGAAGTAGGACTTTTAACATTTATTCAACAGTATTCTATGGTCTGTCTTGGTGCTAGGCATGGAGGTTTGAAAACAACAGAGGGTGGACCCGGTTCTCAAGTTGCTGATAGTATAGCAACAGTAAACATGCAGTGTCATAGCAGTTTTCTGACCCAGCGTTGGGCTTGTGAAATGGCTCAGCTTCCTGTTGTGTGGAAATGATCTCATAATGTCTTTATCCAGAAGGGCCCTTAGAAGGGCCCTTAGTGCCTCCTGTGCCTCAGGAGGCCCTGCACATTAGAGAGCCTTCCTTGAAATGTATGAGGTATTCCCCCGGTGCCTGAGATGGGCTTGGGTTGGCAGTGGCATCCAGGCAGGGCTCTGAGTCTCTGCTCTCTGACCCCCTGCCACCTGAGTGACGTGGGCCAGACACCTTGAGGAGCAGGAGCTCTGGAGCACATGGCTATGGGATTGCCCTGAGAGTTCATGGCCAGTCCTTGATTAAAGCAGGATGGCTTAGCAAGCAGATTATTCCTGCTGTCTTGCATGGTATTTCTTCCTTAGCATGACGTGAGACAGGACACATAGAAAGTTACTGACTTGCTGATTTGGGGTGCATCAAATCGTATAGAAAGAGGCTCAGGTAAAAACAAACAAAAACCTTCTTGGACCCTTATCCTGGGATGATGCTACCTGGGCCACTTCACCCTGGTTAGGTTCTCTGTAGAAACTCCATTTCCATCTTTATCTGCTGAAGCCTGTACTGTCTGTACCTCTCCATTGATTTGCCCCCTTTATTCCCCTGGAGACTGGAGGCAGGCTGTTAGGAAATTTTGCTTTTCATAGAAGTTAATCTTCTAGCCCAGCCTGACTCAGCAAGAAGCTTTTGCAAAGAAGTTTGTATCTTCCTGTAAATCATACCCTCCCCACAGTACTGCAGCTGCCTACAAATATGTGGGAGAAGAGATTTGAAAAATAGGAGAGAGGTATGAGAAGACCCTATCAATAGAGCCTCTTGTGACCTTCACCCTCCACTTTGAGGAAAGTGATATTTCTAATAGGCCATTACCAAATTCAGGGATTGATTCCACACTCAGACATCACAAATGATAAAACACACGGTGGGAGGAAACACACTCTCCTTTTCCTGTGGGGCTGTGAGTGGGTGCCTTGCCTGGAGATGTGTTTACTTAGCAGTGACAAGCCGACTCAATTAGCTGGAAAGGAAAGGGTCAAAGGAAGCCATTATGCAGATGTATAGTCATCTAAAGCTAGCTGCTTTTAAGAATTTAGGTAGAGATTGCAGGATGGGAACAGATAGGAGGCTTTCTAAGTTCATTTGTAGTGCTATTTTAATATTAGAGCTCATGTGATCATTAATTACATTTAACAGAGCCAATGAGAAAAATGGCTAGAAAACAATAGAGTATGATTTAAAAGAAGTGAATTACTAGAAGTTAGGTTTGAATTTCTATCAGGTGGTACATAGTAGGTATTTAATAAATGCTAGCTGAATGAATGAACACTGTTATTTTAGTTTGAGTTGCCCTCTTTTAACCATTTACTCATTAAATGTTTTGGGGCATTTGTCATCAGCAGAGATGTGTGAGCTTTGAGATTAAAATAAATAGTCCTTGCCTTCAAGGAGCTCACAGATATATGCATGCATTGTCATGTAAACCAACACAATAAATACTATAATAGCAGGGTATTTGAAGAAGGAAGATTTTAGTCTACCCAAGAACTAGCAAGGAGGAATTCACGGAGAAGGCAGCATTTGCTTTGAAATAGGGAAGGAGTGTCCAAGATGTTAAGATTATAAAAGGGACAGAAGCAAGATAGAGATAGAAGCAAGTGCAAAGAAAAAAAAAAAAGGTAATTAAAAAAAAAAAAGAGAAAAGGGAGGGGGGAAGGGAAAAAAAAAAAAACCATGAAGAAGATGGTGAATTCTTATAAGGCTGGAGTATTTTGCAAAAAAGTAAGGTCCAGGACCTAACCCAAATTGATTTGGAACACTCTAGTATCTTACTAGACAATAAAAGAATAAAAGAGTAAAAGAATTTACAAACAGTAAATAGAAAAAACTGATAAACTCATAAAAATATTCAACTTGCCAATAATCAGAAAACACAATTTAGATCAAGACACCAATTTCACAAGTCAGAATAGCAAACATTTTGAGAAATGAAAGTGGCGAGGCTTCAGTAAGATGGGCACTCACATATGCTGCTAGGAATGCAGGTTGAGAAAACCTTCACCAGAACAATGGGGTGATGTATATAAAAAAAATTTTTTTTTAAGTTTCTATTCCTTAACTCAATTTTTTCACTTCTTGAAATCTATCCAAAAGAATCATTGAAAAAGGTAGATGACTTCTGCACAGAAATATCAATCATAGTATTATTTATAATTGGAATTATTATAACCAGAAAAAATCTGATAACAGGGGATGATGTATAGTAAAAGTGATCTAGTTATATATCATAATATTATGTATTATGGCAACACACAAAAATAGATTAGGAATGATATATGCCAATGGTAATAGCTTATGATAAAATACTGACTAGAAAAAGTAAGGTTCAAAATTCAGTATGATCCCAGTTACACACACACCTGCTGCTTTAGGAAGATATGAAAGAACTGGGGACAGATTTATCTTCCTATCTGAAAAGAAACCAAACCATAGATAAAATATATAAAACAATGTTTTTAGAGATACTGGGCACCAGGGAATGAAGGACAGTGATCCCTGAAAGGTGAACCCTTGAATTACCATAGTCAATGACTTAGAGAGTTTCCAGGTTGCAGTAAAGAGCAGGGGACCACAGGCACAGCCTGGCAGATGCCCTGACATTGATGGGACAGAGTTGAGGAGAGGACTGAGAGTCTGGAGACATAAAGCTGCCCAAAATTCACAGAACAGGGTGCTGGATGGAAGAGAGCTGCAGAGAGAAAAAGAGAGAGAGAGAGAGAGAGAGAGAGAGAGAGAGAGAGAGAGAGAGAGAGAGCTCTGAAGAACTTCAGAGGTTCTCCTTTAAGAATTCATCTGGATATTTATCAGTGCATACTTGTGGAGAAAACTACCCAAAGCTAGGGAAAGACCACCTAAAAGGAATGGAGGGAACAATGCCTGGTGCTCACATAGGGCTAGATATAATGCTTGGTTCTGCAAAGTAGACTGGAAAAACCTCATGATTTGTGGGATATTAGGTAGAATACACAGAAAAGTCTTGCCTCAGTAGTGGGGAGTAATTACCTCTAAACTGAACACTGCTCTGATCCTGCGTATTACATTTTAAAAGCAAGACCTGAAGAAATAAAACTGTTTCTAAGAAACTTAACTGCATCTCAGGATAAAGCTTCAGAATATTTATAGGAACAGAGAAATATTCCACACTTAACAAAGTAAAAGTCACAATGTCTGGAACCCAATAAAAATTACCAGATGTTAAAAAGTTATTCTAACCACCTAATTAATATATATATATATATATATTAAGATGCAAAAGATAATTTAAAAAGATACAAATTGAACTAGAGATGAAAGCTTCAGTGTGTAAGATATAAACACACTGGATTGAATTAAGTCAAATTAGATCTGGCAGAAGAAAAGATGAATGAACTTGAAGACAGAACAACAGTAAGTACCCAAAATGAATGACAGAGAAAAAAAATTAAGAAAAAAATACGAGAGCAGCAGTGAATCATGGGGCAACTTCAAGTAGCCTAATAATATATGTATAATAGGAGTCTCTGTAAAGAGGAGAGTAAGGTGGGGACAGAAAAAAATATTTGAAGAAATAATGGCTTAAATTTCCTAAATATGATGAAAACTATAAAGTCGAGATCCAAGAAGCTCAATACACCACAAGCACAAGAAACATGAAGACTACTCTAATAAAAACATAATCAAATTGCTCAAAGGTAATGATAAAAAAATCTTAAAAGCAGCTGGGAAAAAAAGAGACATGCACGTAGGAGCAAAGAATCAACAGATTTTTCTTTGGAAACAATACAAGTGAAAAAAGAATTGAGCTACATCTTTAAAGTATGGAATTGTATATGCCATTAACATATCTTTCAAAAATCAGGTGGAATAAAAACTTTTCAAACATACAAAAGGTAAAAGAAGTCCTTGGTAGTTGACAGAAAATCTCCCCATGTCAGGAAGTATGAAAAGAAAACTCGTGCAGAAAGAAAATGATACCAGTTGAAAAGATATTTACTCAGAAGACTGAAACACTGGCAGTAGTAACCACATGAGTAAATATATTTGATTCTTAGTTTATTATTTTAATCTCTTTAAAAGATATTTAAGGGGCACCTGTGGCTCAGTCAGTTAAATCACTGGGTCTTGGTTTCAGTTTAGGTCATGATCTCAGATTTATGGGATCAAGCCCCATGTCAGGCTCCACACTCAGCTTGGAGTCTGCTTGAGATTCTCTCTCTTCCTCTGTCCTACCCCCCACTCGACTCACAATCACTCTCTCTTCTCTCAAATAAATAAATAAAATCTTAAAAAAAGTATTTCAGTAAAAATAATCACAATTAGTCTGGAGTTTATATTCCATGTAAAGTTAAAATGTTATAAAAGCACAAAGGTCAGGCTAGGAGAAGTGCAAGTATTTTATTGCAATGGTCTTATATGTAAACTGGTACAGTAACACTTAAAGGTAGACTGTGATCTGTTAAGGCAAACACTAAAAAAGAGTTATGGCTAAGACAATAAAGATGATAATATGGAATAAAAATATTTAATCCAAAAGAAGTTAGAAGAAGAAAAGATGATCAAGGAACAAGTGTTACATACAATGAATAGGAAGATGGTAGATTTATACTTAAGTACATCAATAAGGTATAAATGGTCTAACTATCCCAGTTGAAGAATAAAGGGAGTCATATTGATAGGTAAGCAAGACTCAAATATATGCCACGTACAAGAAACACACTTTAATATAGACACAAGTAAGTTTAAAGTAAAGGGATGGCAAAGATACACCAAGCTGATACTAACCAAAATGAAGCTAAAGTACATTTATTAGTAATCAGATAAAGTAGATTTCAGAACAAAGACTATTACAAGGGATCATATAATGATAATGAAAAAGGGTCAATTTATGAAGAGGACTTGAAAACCTTAAGTATTTCTGCACCTAATGACAGCACTTCAAATAAAGGAGGTAAACACCAGTACAACTGAGGGGAGAAATAGACACACCCATAATTACAGTTAGAGAGTTTAAAAACTCTCAATAATTGACAGAATGAGTAGAATGAAAATCAGGAAGGATATGGAAAATTTGAATAATGCTATCAACCAATGTAACTTAATTGGTATTCATAGAATACCTACCAACAGCAGAATATAGATTCTTTTTAAGTGCCCATGGACCTTTTACAAAGATAGACAGTATTACGGGCCCTAATACCAGCCACAATACGTTTCTAAGTATTCAAGTGGTATATAAAGTATGTTCCTGACCGTGATGCTGTTAAATTAGAAATCAATAAGAGAAGAGATTTTTGAGGAGCCCCCAAATGTTGGAAATTTAATAATGTATTTCTCAAATCAGTGAGTTAAAGAAGAAATCAAAAGAGAAGATAGAAAATATTTTGAACTGAATGAAAATGAAATACAGCATATTAAAATCTCTGGGATGCCACATTCTTGGTGGAAATTTATTAGAAATATTAGATAAATATTAGATATTTAGATAATATTAGAAAAGAAGAAAGCCTATTTGATCAATGGCCTCAGATTCCACCTTTAGAAACCTTTAGAGAAAGGTTAATGTCTGAAATAAGTAAAAAGAAGAAAATAAGAAAGGAAAGAATAGAAATCAGTGAAGTGGTAAAAGAAGAACAATAGGGAAAATTAATCAAAATCTGATTCCTTGAGATCAATAAAATAGCTAAAATCCCTATTCCAACTGATCAGAAAAAAAGTGAGAGAAGACACAAATTACCATTATCGGGCATGGGACGTGAGATTGCCACAAGTTATATAGTTATGAAAAGAATAATAAGGGGATATTACAAACAACTTTATGCCAAGAAGTTTGACAACTTACGTGAAATGGAAAAATTCCTTGACACACTACCAGAGCTCACTTAGGAAGAAACAGATGACCTAAATGGCTCTATATTTACTAAAAGAATTGAAGGCATAGTTACAATCATCCCCACAAAGAAAATTCCATGATCAGATGGCCTCATTGGTGAAACCTACTAAACAGTTAAAGAATAATATTAGCAATTGCATATAAACTGTTCAAGAAAATTAAAGAGAATACTTTCCAATTTATTCTGTGAGGCCAGCATTACCCTGATGCCAAAAGTAGGCAAAGACATTACAAGGAAGGAAAACTACCAGCCAGTATCTCTTAAGAATAGAGATGCAAATATCCTTAACCCAAGTTTACAAAATTGATATCAACAGTGTATAAAAGGATCAAGACAAATTAAGATTTATCCCGGGAATGCAAGACTGATTTAACATGAAGAAATCATTGTATATAATTTACCATATAAAAAAACAAAAAAAGCAACAACATACGATTTTCTTGATAGACACAGAAAAAAACATTTGACAAAATTCAATACCATTTCCTGATAAAAATTCAACAAATTAGAAGTAGAAAGGAACTTTCTCAACAAATCACAACTGGGAAAACCATTAGGTAATGTCATACTTAAATGGTGAAAGACAGTACTTTCCTCCTAAGGTCAGAAGCAAGACTAGAATGTCCACTTTATCTGCTTCTATTCTACATTGTGTTGGAGATCCTACTTAGGGCAATGAGATGAGGGAAAAAATAAATAGGGACATCCATATGGGTAAGGAGTAAGTACAGTTCTTTATTAGCAGATGATACAATTGTCTATACAGAAATTCTGATGGAATCTACACATACATACAAGCTACCAGAACTATTAATTGATTTTACCAAAGTTCTAGGATGCAAAGTCAATACATTATATTTTCTATATAATGCAACAAAGCATTGGAAACTAAAATTTTTGAAATACAGTTTACAGTAGCATCAAAAATATGAAATACTTAAGAATAAATCTGACAAAAGATGTTAAAGATCTATATACTGCAAACTATAAAACATTTCTGAAACAAATTTATGAAGACCTAAATAAATAGAGTTAATGGCTTGGAAGACTTAATATTGTTAAGATGTCAATTTTTCTGAAATTGATTTGTAGATTGGATGCATTCCCAGTCAAAATTCTGAGGAATTTTTTATTTGTAGAAACTGATAAATTGATTCAGGAATTCATATGGAAATGCAAAGGACCTAGAATAGCCAACACAGTTTATATTTATTCTTATATTTCAAGATTGATTATGAAGCTACAGTAATCAAGGCAGTATAGTATTGATGTCAAGATTTACAAATAGATTAATGAAACAGAATAGTTCATAAATATACCTGCATGTATAGGAACAACTGATTTTTGTCATAGACAAATTCCATGGAGAAACAATGTTGTCTTCAATGTATGGTCCTTGAAAAACTTGATGTCCTTTGCAAAAGATGAATTTCAGCTTATACTTCACACTGTAAAGATGGACAATAGCTCTAAGCCTGTAACCTACAGCTATAAAATTTCTGGAAGAAATTATTGGGGAAAACCTTTGTGACCTTAGGGCAAAAATTCTTTAGATGCAACGTGAAAAGCCCAATCTTTAAAGTAACAAATGAATACATTGGACATAATCAGTATTAAAAACTTCCACACTCTAAAAGTACTAAGGGAATGAAGACAGACTGGGAAATAGTATTTGTCAGTCATGTATATCATAGAGGAGTTTTATTCTATATATATAAAGAAAACTCAAAATTCAATAATAAAATGATCTACCTAATTTAAAAGGGGGCAAAGGATTTGAAAACAATCATTCACTGTGATCAAGTGGGATTTATTCCTGGGGTGCAAGTGTGGTTCAATATTTGCAAATCAATCAACATGACACATCACATCAATAAGGGAAAGGATAAGAACCATATGATCATTTCAGTGGATACAAATAAAGTATTTGACAAAGTACAACATCCATTCATGATAAAAACCCTCAACAGGGCGCCTGGGTGGCTCAGTTGTTGAGCATCTGCCTTTGGCTCAGGTCATGATCCCAGGGTTCTGGGATCGAGCCCTGCATCCGGCTCCCTGCTCAGTGGGAAGCCTGCTTCTCCCTCTTCCACTCTCCCTGCTTGTGTTCCCTCTCTTGCTGTCTCTCTCTCTGTCAAATAAATGAATTAAAAATAAAAAAACCTCAACAAAGTAGGTTTAGAGGGAATATATCTCATCATAATAAAGGCTATTTATGAAAAACCCATAGCTAACATCATATTCAGTGGGGAGAAACTGAGAGCTTTTCCCCTAAGCTCAGGAACAAGACAAAGATATCCACTCTAACCACTTTTATTCAACATAGTACCGGAAGTTCTAGTTATAGCAATGAGACAAAGAAATAAAAGGCATCTAAATCGGTAAGAAAGAAGTAAAACTCCTACTATTTGGAGGTGACATGATATTCTATATAGAAAACATGCAAAATTCCACCATAAAACTGCTGTAACATAAATAAATTCGGTAAAGTCATAGGATACAAAATCAATGTACAGAAATACTGAAATCTGTTACATTTCGATCCACCAATAATGAAGTAGCAGGAAGAGAAATTAAGGAATCAGTTCCATTTACAATTGCACAAACAAGAGGATACCTAGGAATAAACCTAACCAAAGAGGTGAAAGACCTGTACTCTGAAAACTATAACACTCTGATGAAAGAAATTGAAGATGACGCAAAGAAATGGAAAGACATTCAATGCTCATGGATTGGAAGAACAAATATTACCAAAATGTCCATACCACCCAAATCATTTTATACATTTAATACAATCCCTATCCAAATACCTACAGCATTTTTCACAGAGCTAGAGCAACGAACCCTAACATTTGTATAGAACCCCAAAAGACCCTGAATAATCAAAGCAGTGTGTCAAAGAACAGCAAAGCTGGATGCATCATGGGTTCCAGACTTCAGGTTATATTACAGAACTGTAGTCATCAAAACAGTGTGTTACCGGCACAAAAACAGACCTATGGATCAATAGAAGAGAAAACCCAGAAATAAATGCACAATTATATGGTTCAATTGATCTTTGACAAGGCAGGAAAAAAATATCCAATGGGAAAAAAAACAGTTCCTTCAACAAATGGTGTTGGGAAAACTGGACAGCAGCAGGCAAAAGAATGAAACTGGACCACTTTTTTACACCATACACAGAAATAATTTCAGAATGGATTAAAGACCTAAATGTGAGACCTGAAACCATAAAAATCCTAGGAGAGAACACAGGCAGTAACTTCTTTGACATCAGCCATAGCAACTTCTTTCTAGTTATGTCTCCCGAGGCAAGGGAAACGAAAGCAAGATTAAACTATTGGAACTTCATCAAAATAAAAGGCCTCTGCAGAACAAAGGAAACAATCAACAAAACTAAAAGGCAACCCACTGAATAGGAGAAGATATTTGCACATGACACATCTGATGAAGGGTTAGTATCCAAAATATATGAAGAACTGATACAACTCAACACTCCCAAAATGAATAATCCAATTAAAAAATGGGCAGAAGAAATGAACAGATACTTCTCCAAAGAAGACATGCAGGTGGCCAACAGGCACATGAAAACATGCTCAACATCATTCATCATCAGGAAAGGGTAAATCAAACTTACAATGAGATACCACCTCACACCTGTCATAATGGCTAAAATCAACAACGCACACACAAAAAAACAAGTGTTGACAAGGATGCAGAGAAAGGGAAACCTTCTTGCACTGTTGGTGGGAATGCAGACTGATGCAGCCATTGTGGAAAACAATAAGGAGGTTCTTCAAAAAGTTAAAAATAGACCTACCTTATGATCCAGCAATCACATTACTGGGGTATTTACCTAAAGAATACGCAAACACTAAATCAGAGGGATTATTGCAGCATTATTTACAATAGCCAAGTTATGGAAGCAGCCCAAGAATCTATTGGTGGATAGATAAAAATGATGTGGTATACAATGGAATATTATTCAGCCATAAAAAAGAATGAAATCTTGCCATTTGCAATGACATAGATAGAACTAGAGAATATAATGCTAAGTGAAATAAGTCAGAAAGACCAATACCATATGATTTCAATTATATGAGGAATTTAAGAAAAAACCCAAATGAGCAAAGGGAAAGAGAGACTAAGAAACAGACTCTCAGCTATAGAGAACCAACTGATGATGACCAGAGGGGAGGGAGGTGGGAGGATGGGGTAAATAGGTGATGAAGATTAAGGAGACCACTTGTCCTGATGAACCCCAGTTGTTGTATGGAAGTGCTGAATCACTATATTGAACTCCTGAAACGAATATCACACTGTATGTTATGTTAAGTAACTGGAATTAAAATAAAACAGTAAAAAAAGTTTGAATAGATACGTCACCAAAGAAGATATACAGGTAAATATATGCATATAGAACATGAGCAACATTAAAATTCATTAGGGAAATACATATTAAAACCACCATATGATTCCAGTATACACCTATTTGTTATAGTTAAAATAAAAAAGATTGACAATCACAAAGGCTGGCAAAGGTGTGGAAGGAGAAGAATTCATACATTCTACTGGTGGAAGTGCAAAAATCGTATCATCCCTTTGGAAAACAGTCTGGCAGCTTCTAAAAATTGAGCATAACATCTAAAAATAGGACTACTCTTTTTCTGGATATTTACCCAATAGAAATGATAGCTTGTCTCTTTACAAAGATTTGCACAAATATGTATAGTAGCCCAAACCTAGAAACAATAGTAATTTCCACTAACTGGTGAGTAGATAGACCGTGATATTTCCTTACATTGGAATATTACTCAGCAATAAAAAGGAATGGACTCTTTTTTTAAAAAAAGATTTTTATGTATGTATGTATGTATGCATGAGAAGGGGAGGGGCAGAAGGAGAGGAAAACAGAGGTTATCAAGCAGATTCCATGCTTAGCTTGGGGCCTGATGCATGGCTTGATCTGACAACCCTGAGATCATGACCTGAGCTGAAACCAAGAGTGAGATGGTTAACCGACTGAACCACCCAGGCTCCCCAAGGAACGAACTCTTGATAAATGCAATAACATTAATAAATCTCAAAATAATTATACTGAGTGAAAGAAGCCAGATTTAAAAAAAACACGTGCTACATGATTCCATTTATATCACATTCTAGCAAATGCAAAATAAACTGTAGTGACAGAAAGCAGATGAGTGGCTTTAGGGAGACGGATTGAGGGTAAAGAAAGGGTAGGAGGGGAAGGATTACCAAAAAGCATGGGGAACTTTGGGGGGTTATGATTTCATTTGTTATGTTCTTGATGATGGTGATGTTTCAAAGGTATATACATTTGTAAAATCTTATCAAATTGTATACTTTATATGTGTATAATTTATTGTATGCCAATTATATCTCAATATATTAGTCAAAAAATCCCCACCAAAAATGTTCTCTTGACATGGAAAATATATGCAGCAAAATATTTAAAGAACACCAATAACTAGTTATTATCTTGGGACTGTAAATTAACTTTGAAATGCTTTCTATAATTATTAGGCATTACTTTTATAGTTATGAAAATTAAAGCTAAATGAAAATAGTTGCAATAATGTCTAGTCCACCAGATATTTGATCATCTGGCTATAGGTACGTGCATTGAAACTAACAACACCGTCATTGATCATTAGATCGGTCACTTATTTGATTCATTCACAAAGGAATCAAAGAGGAGTTTTGACCCAGTGGGAGGATTTAGTCTCCCTGTGTCATGGATGGGGAACAGAGGAAACAAAACAGAAGTTGGTTTTCTGGGCACAGAGAAAGCATTAGAAAATGTAAAGAAGCACAGAACAGACTGGTTTGGGTGGGTGAACAAGTAGTTGGATATTAATATAGGTCAAGTTTGAGATGGGTGGTAATAGGAGAGAAAGATGAACCAATCTGGGATCTTTTTTCTACATCTTTTCTTCTCTTTCACTCTGGCTTCCTCTCTTTTCCCCTTCTCTTTCTCCTCTCAGTTTGTTTTTGTTTTTGTTTTGCTTTTGTCTTGTTTTTTGTTTTTGCATTCTAGGAAAATTCTTTGTTTTCAACTTGAATAATTCATTTTTTTGCTATATGCTGTCTATTCACTGCTTCCAACAAAGTTACAAATTTGTGTATTTTTTTAAAAGATTTTTTTCATTTGACAGAGAGACAGAGAGCATAAGCAGGGGGGGCGCCAGGCAGAGGCAGAGGGAGAAGCAGGCTCCTTGCTGAGCAGGGTGCCCGACACAGGGCTAGATCCCAGGACCCTGGGATCATGACTTGAGCTGAAGGCAGATGCCTAACCGACTGAGCCATGCAGGTGCCCCAAGTTTCAAATTTATAATCATGTATTTTACATATATATATATTCAGTTCTTTACATTCTTAGACTTATGACTTTATGACAGTTTGCTCTAGGGTTAGAGGCACAGATGCCATTTAGAATATTCTTAAAAGCAGACATCAGGTATTTTAGAATTCATTTCCCATTTCTGACTGTATGCACTGTGCGTCACAGGGAGGTAACCCTTGAGTGTTAAGAAAACTGATGACCTTCTCCTTTTGAAGTGAAGAACTGTTTCTTCGCTAGTTTAGCTTTACAGAGACACTTGTGTTCTCTCCCATATTGGTTTGTAATCAGTAACGATTGAGCTGGATTATGTTGGAGTTTGGTGTAAGTTTCTGGTGAAATATTCCATAGCAGGATCTTTAGGGTCAGATTAAGGAGGGGGGGAAGAAAAGTAAAAGAAACCGTAGCAGTTACTATTTGGCCAGTTTCAAAAATCTGGCAACGTAAAGAAACATTATAGTGGAACAGGCCCATAGCCATAGCAGCAGATATTGCTTTTTTATTTCAGTATTGCTGAGAGTGAGATGGTGGTTCACTCCCCAGTGTGTGGTCAAGAACTGACCTTGGGGGCTTCTCAGGTGCAGGTGTGCTAATAGGAAGGTGACTACACTCAAGATTTGCATGTTGCTTTCATAGTGAGTTCTCATTTCTCTGGGATGGATGTGTTCTCCAGGAGTTGACTAGTGTCCCTGTCCATTGTCTTCTGGTGCACTTTGGAGTAGTCTCATTCCTGTTTCTCAGCACTGCTAACATTTTTTGCCATTTAAATATTTCTACCCTACTTTTTAAAGGGTGAAACCATTGTAGACTCCATGACCTAGCAAAAAGTTTTTAATTTCCACCAAAGCTCTAAATGTTTTATGTGGGAGGGAAAGTAGGGAGTAGTCATTCCCATACCCTCACTTGATAAATACTCTGAGTCAAAAATAGGTGATTTCCTATAATTTACACAGGCAGTGGCTAGAAGAAGTAAGATAAGATTTCAGTTCTCCTAGTATGAATATCCAAGTCTGTTTTCACCACACCATGTTGCAGCGTGATGACTGCCTTTTCCTCAATATTTAAAAGCAGAAATGATTAAATAACTAGAATAAATAAATAAAACATGTGCAGGGGACAGTTTTACTGGGGCCGGAGGGCTCTAAAAAGGAAAGAGGCAGGCTCAGGCCTTGAGGTTGAAATAATTTGTCTTTGAAAATGGCCCACCCTAATCATAGTAATCATCATCACATATAATAAAATCCCATTTAATGTGGCATGCTTCAGGCCAAACAAATCCCCCCAACATGCTTTTCAGAGTTAATATCAAGGTCTGCCAATTATATGATGCTGTTGTGGAATTAAATAATACAGTGGTAGAGTTATAATAATAATGGGTAAGAGGGAAAGTGGGGAATGATCAGGCAATAGCAGTGGAGGAAAGGAATGTTTCTGAAACAGGATCAAGAATCTATGACAGGGAGAAACAGGAAAGGCACTTCCAAGTGGCAGGGACCCACTAATCCTGAGCACATGGATAGTCCACTGCCATCTCTTGGTGGCTATGGGTATTACAGCTCCAAATTGCCTCATCCACAAGCTGGCATACATTTCTTAGGATATTAAGAATATATAAAATGTTATATATAACGAGAAGACTTCATATTTATAGAGATGTTATTTCCAAGACACTCAAAGAATACAGATTTTAAAGAAACTCATAATTTTATTTTCTTATGTTGTTTGGAGAGCCCACATACTGCTTTTCTGAATTTTGTTTCTGATGCGGAATACAGATTCACCCCAAGTAGTATCCTATTAGTATTCTTTTCTGATCAAAGGTGCTGGCGAAGGCTGAAATGAGTTCATTGAACCATTAGTCATTGGGTCAATATGATTCTGTTACTCAAAGCAGAAGTTTAACAGTTTATTTTGGAAGCCAACTGTTGAATGGCTTTTGATTTTCCATGGAATTATATATATATTCTATTTTTGTATTTGTTTCAAAGGGAAAAAGCTTCAAAAAGGAGTTCTAAAATAATTTATGGTTTCTTAAAAGGGGGGTTTCTAAAATGAAAAATATTTTTCCTTTCAGTTCAGCTTCTGTCCCTGAAAATTACCCTAGAACGAGTTCCTAGAGGGTGGGATGTCATGGCTAGAACTGCTTTATGGGGGTCCAGGCCTTGGACAATTGAATTTACTCAGAAGCTGGTATGGTTGACATGCCTCAAGATGGGTTTGAAAATACCGTAGGTTGCAGCAGAAATCTCAACTTCACATCATGATCAGTAAAAGGAAAAATGGGGAAATTAATGACAGTGTGAAGACTGCTCTGTTTTATGTGGTGCTCCAGGCCTCGTCCCCACCATGTCGAGTGTGGGGCTCAATTTGACGACAACCCTCTTGGACTTGTCAGTATTTTTGCCATGGAAGTGGCATTTTCACCTTAAGAGCCAGTCTGATGTGGAGCTCTGTGGCCTCCCCAGAAGTCTCTCCCAAGTAAATCCCACAGAGGGCACCATTTACCATAGGCTTTCAAGAATTTGATTCATCTATATTAATAAAAATGGAACATTGACTGGGAATCTAAGATGTGCCAGACATTTTGATGTACACTATCTTATTTGACTTCCACAGAATCACTGTGAAGTTGGCTTTTTTTGCCCCCATTTGACAAAAGAGGAAACAGTCTCAGAGCTGTTTGGCAACATGTCATACCAGAGTGAAGATTCAAGTCAGAGTATCTGACTCGAAATTCCAATCTTTTTTTTCTCATCAGACAGTACATACTGGCTTTTCGGTTCATTGAACCCCAGGCTATACTTATTTCCATGTTTTTTGAGGCTCCCCAGTCTATTATTGATACTAATGCTATATCAAATAAAACTAAAGAACTGACATCTTCATCTGCCTTTTGGTTGTAAGCAAAAACATCCCAACTCCTGTCCACTTACATATCCCTATGAAAACTAGCATGCATCCACGTCTACAGATCAGTTAACAAATCCTATTTAAGATTGGTAATAAGAAAGGATATGGGAGAAGAAAATACATTGTTTTCCATTTTAAAAGTCTGACTTCTTTACAAAATATGTGTATTTTTCAAGTGGAAGTTCCCCGTCCCTCTTTCCAAATAAAATCTCACAATACAGCCCAGATAAGAGCAGCCCACTGGAAGTGATTACAAATCTAGAGTTCTGTCTTCACTTTGCACCCTAAAAACGTCTCTTCCCCATCACAGTCCCCAGGACTCCAGGACTTGAGAGAACATATGTTCTAAAAGCCCTCCAAACTATTGAATATAACATTGGGTCAGCAGTAGTCGTGGATTTGGATTCAAGAGTTGGCTCCCCTTGTTTCAGTGACCTTAAGCAAGTTTCATAACTTGTTGAGTCTCAGTTTGTAAACTTTAAGAATGGGTAGCACAGAGCTTTATTCCATGCAGCTGCTGAGAAATTTAAATGCGATAACGTATATAAGGGACATGGACTAGAACATAACAAGCCTCAGTAAAGGATAATACCGGTTACTGCTCATTCTCAGTCCCTCCCAGGTCCTTCTCTAAAACTACCAAGGTCAGAGGTAGGACAGGTGATTAAACCTGATACTGTTCAAGCACATTACCCCCAAGATGTATCTAGCCCAATCTCTTGGTTATAGTGCAGCTGTCTGTGTTGCCATTTGGACTCACCATCTCCCATAAGCATTTGTTTAAAAGAGTTAGTTTGTTTCAGATTGCTACCTCACCCTGCGACTTCAAGCATTCCTTCCTTTAAAGAGTTGTTCGTGATGCTGGATTTTTTGGCAAGACCGCAATTGGAGCCAGACTGTGTAACCCTGCTGCTCCAGAATCATTATTGACATGATAAAGAAGTAGATAATTAAGGAAAAAGGTTGCATCAGGATTGGAAATGAAGTGAGATTGTCATCCATTGTTAGAAACTTCAAGGCGTTTCTAGTAGATTTAGTACAGAGGGGTCTAGGCTGAAGAAAAGAGATGGGCCCCCTTACCACCCCCATTCTCAGCAAAACTACCTTCATCTACTCATGGGAGGAGAGCTGCCAAAATGAAGGGCAGATAAAGGACAAGTGAAGATAAAATATTAAAAGAATTAGTGGTAAAATTTTAAAAATCATACACCACAGAAATAGTGAACTAGGATGGATTGGTAATATGTAAATTTATGTAAATTTATGCATTTTTCTATGTGAGGGGTCAATAATTACTTTTTTAAAGTCTGTTACAAGTTTCCAGTTTTCTTTCAAAAAGTAGTATTTAATAAATATCTCCTGTAATTTTGCTCTCCTAAGATGACTTCTTTGAACGATTCCTTGCAAATCCTTTTGAATCATTTTTTTGTACATTAATATGCTTATATTTGTAATATATATCATGACTTATTATTTTACAAAAGCATGGTTGTCCTGAAATAGTTGCTCTTCTGTTGCACTTTTTATTTAATGACACATCATGAATGCTTTCTGAGTTAGGCCATAAACATTTCTTCATTTCCTGCCATCCTTTTTTCTTTCTTAATTTTATTTTTATTCTTTGCCCAAGGGGTACAGGTCTGTGAATCATCAGGCTTACATCTTTCACAGCACTCACCAAAGCACAAACCCTCCCCAATGTCCATAACCCATCCACCCTATCCCTACCCTCCCACCCCCCAGTAACCCTCAGTTTGTTTTGTGAGATTAGGAGTCTCTTATGGTTTGTCTCCTTCCCCATCCCATCTTGTTTCATTATTTTTCCCTCCCTACCCCCCACGACCCCCCACCCTGCCCCTCAAGTTCCTCATATCAGAGAGATCATATGATAATTGTCTTTCTCTGATTGACTTATTTCGCTCAGCATAATACCCTCCAGTTCCATCCATGTCGTTGCAAATGGCAAGATTTCGTTTCTTTTGATAGCTGCATAGTATTCCATTGTATATATATATATACCACATCTTCTTTATCCATTCATCTGTTGATGGACATCTAGGTTCTTTCCATAGTTTGGCTATTGTGGACATTGCTGCTATAAACATTCAGGTGCACGTGCCCCTGAGAATCACTACCTTTGTGTCTTTAGGATAAATACCCAGTAGTGCGATTGCTGGGTCGTAGGGTAGCTCCATTTTCAACTTTTCTTTCTTTTTTTTTTTTAGAGGTAAAATTCATAGAACATAATATTAACCATTTTAGAGTTTATGATTCATTGGAATTTAGTCATTCACAATGTTTTATAACCACCACCTCTATGTCATCCTAAAACATTTTCATCACCCCAAAGGAAACCTCACTCCCATGAAGCAATTACTGTTGATTTTGTCATACCTCCCCCTACCCAAGCCCCTGGCTACCACCACTCTGCTTTCTGTCACTAGGGATTTGCCTCTTCTGGGTGTTTCTTATAAATGGAATCATACAATCTGTGACCCTTTATGTCTTTTTTTTTACTAAGCAAAATGTTCTTAAGGTTCACGTATCAGTACTTCATTCCTTTTTATGGACAAACAACAGAGCACATTTTGTGTATCCTTTCATCAGTTGGTGGACATTTGGGTTGTTTTTACCTTTTGGCTATTGTGAATAGTGCTGCTGTGAACACATGTGTATATGTATTTGTTTGAGTATCTGTCTTCAGTTCTTTTGATTCTGCCTGGCAGTGGAATTACTAAATTGTAAAATAATTCCATGTTTAACTTTTTAAGGAGCCACTAAACTCTTTTCCACAGCAGAATTTTATAGTCCCACAAGTAATGGCTTTTTAATTATTATTATTATTATTTGCCCCAGGGGTACAGGTCTGTGAATCATCAGGCTTACACCTTTCACAGCATTCACCATAGCACAAACCCTCCCCAATGTCCACAACCCAACCACCCTATCCCTACCCTCCCCTCCCCCCCACCCAGGAACCCTCATTTTGTTTTGTGAGATTAAGAGTCTCTTATGGTTTATGTCCTTCCCGATACCATCTTGTTTCATAATTTTCCCCTCCCTACCCCCCACGACCCCCCAACTCTGCTCCTCAAATTCCTCATGTCAGAGAGATCATATGATAATTGTCTTCTCTGATTGACTTATTTTGCTTAGCATAATACCCTCTAATTCCATCCAGGTTGTTGCAAACAGCAAGATTTCATTTCTTTTGATGGCTGCATAGTATTCCATTGTATATATATACCACCTCTTCTTT